>JBBBDQ010001084.1:4497500-4512500 GCA_037127315.1 Ascarosepion bandense | reverse complement strand
AATTCTTTATATTTATATATAAAGAATTACTTCCAAATCATACAAAGTATGTCAAAAAGCCTTACTCTTTCTTATATATATATATATATACATATATATATATATATATATATATATATATATATATATATATAGTAAATAACTAACCTAGAGAGCCAACGAACCTACAAAGGTTTCACCAAATTGGATCTTCAGGGAAAGTTGTCTTTTTTCTCGGGTTTTTTTCTTTGGGCTACGTACTTTGACGGATGTTCGGGTGCTTAGCTCGTTCTTTTTTATGACCATTTTTCCTTTTTCTTTTTTTTATTGTAAAGAGTGCTCAATACAAAGTAGAGTTTAATATTGTAATTTTGCTATTACAATGATTTATAAAAGTATTATATATATATATATATATATATATATATATATGTGTGTGTGTGTGTGTGTGTGTGTGTGTGTGTGTGTGTGAATATAAAACATAGACGAAGAATGAAGTGGGTTGTTGGAAAATAATTTGTCGGTAATGATTATTGTCCCGAGAGATTTCGGATGATAATTCAGTCATTTTCAAGGAGGCTTAATTTTCCCTGTTGTACTAACAACAAAACTTAAGTCCTCCAAGAAAATCCGAATAAAATCTAATGAAATATTCCTTGATCGCCGTATTCAATGAAACACATATAAAAGAAGAATTTCAGTCGAACTATACATCCATGCGTATATCTAATTTTGTCTATACTTCTGAGATTAGGTAGTAATTACATTATTTACATTTTCCGGACTGTTGTCCTCAGAAGTAAATTATATAATCTGTAAATGTACAACATGGATAAAGATGAATATTATCTTAGCGGGACTTTTTATCTTAGGGACTTTTTCGCAACAAATGTAAGAATGTTATTTTGCGACATGCATTAAGCAAAAATTAACCTATCATTGGTTTTTCAAAATAATTTAGAACGCTGCTAAGTGACGCAATTCAGCGACTAATAATCAAAAGTGTGAAAATACTTTTTTTATATAATGTAACTAGCATCACAGCCCGCCGTGCAACTCAAAACATTTAAGTAGTAGAAGAAGATGCCAATGAGAGGAATAGATGGAATTTTTTTTTAAATTTTATTTTCTGAAATATGAAAAAGAAAAAAAAAACTTAAATAATTAAATTAACCATTAGCACATTTTTATTTTTTTATTTTTTTTTTACATATTTTGCTTTGTTTGAAAAAACACTTTTTTTTAAAAAAATATTTCTTTTGTTTTAAAAAATAAGGGGAAAAATATTCACATTTTATTTTTGTCGACAAAATTAATTTTTAAAACGTCGGAATAAAAATTAAATATAAAGGCTCATTTTTTTTTTTAATAAAAAATATTTTAGTCGCATTTGACACGTGTGATTTGATTTCTGTGACGTAATTTAGCAACAATCTTAGATCTTAGATGTTTTACAGAGCAAATGTAAACAATCGGTTCCATTGGCCAAAAAGTGCGAAAGGGAAATTCTGAACTTAAACTCAAAAAGTATGTGTCAACCTGGCTTCCCTGTAGATATGTGTCCTTTTATATATATATAGATTACTTGTGTACTGTGCGGTGTGGTGCAGTGGATATCGGCTCAGAACGAGAAATCGGAGAGCTGGCTTCGAATTCCAGTTGAATTCCTTGTAGTCACTTACACGCAAATACCCTTGGGAAAAGTAATAATCCGTCTCTTCCTTCCAGTTATGGGTTAAATAACAGCACAGATTGGGTTCTATAGATTGGCAACCAGTCTACTGCAGAAAGTAATGGCAACCTACTTTTTTTTTAATCATATCCCCTAAAGCAAGGCCTTTTACTGCCACTGTTTTGCAGCGGGTTACATAGGGGGAAAGTTACAGACTGACAGGTTATAGGGGGTGTCAGGAAGTGGATAAAAGAAGGATGAGAATACTGATGAGAGTGGAGTGGACGGAGAATGAAGCATGAGAGATAGAGTGAGAGAGAACGCGGTTTAGTAAGATAGGAGGTGACTATTGACTTTACATTTAAATTCTTGGAGTAAACAGAAGAGAATTCCACAGGCGGGAAGTGCGAGAAAAGAAGCTGATGGAGTAGAATTTGCGTTTACATTTTATTCAAGTGCGGGATAATTTTCTGCCCAGTCAGTTATGTCTCTTTCGAGACATGAGCGCACAAGCGTGTATCACGTATAGCACTTGAATGACTGAATAACTTTGTTATTATTTGAGTTTCAAAACTTTTGACCTTTGTCGATAAATACTTGTTGCATAACAAACTCCTTACATTTGCCTTGATAAAGTCCATCAAAGGCCAAAACGTGACAGCTAAGATAAATATTTATTTGTCTTTATTCCTCTCTCTCTCTCTCTCTCTCTCTCTATATATATATATATATATATATAAATCATCCTCATACATGCCTATATATATATATATATATATATAGGCATGTATGAGGATGATTTATATATATATATATATATATATATAGAGAGAGAGAGATGAAGCATATATATATATATATATATATATATGCTTTGAGATTTGAAAAAGAAATCACTCGACCAGCAGTCGAGAGCAAGGGAAAATTGAATCACCCCAAAATCATTTTACTCGACCGACTCCATTTTCTTAATAGTCACATTACGTAAACAGCGTGAATCGCTTCCGAAAAACAAAAAATGAATTTTTAATTAAAATTTCGAACGTGTTAGAAAGGATTTAAAAATTAAAAAAAAAGTAGTAACGACAAAATTTGATCTTTTTTTGTTTTTATTAAGTTAAGTTCATGATATACTGTTTATTTATTTATTTATTTTTTTTGGCAATTGATTGGAGGTACCTAAATTCGTAGTTTCTTTCTTCTGTTTGACTACAACCTCCATCTCCATAGATGATAAAAAATAACAAATCTGATTTTCTCAACGATTTTTTATAAAAAGAAATTACTTGTATAATTTGTTTTTTGGTGCGTGGTTGAAAGAAGTATGCGTTTTTTTTTTCTTTGAAATGTTTGTTTTTACTTTTCGTAAGTGGGAAGGAAATATTAAGTCAAGGATAATATTTTGCCAAATGAGTTTCTAAAAATCTGTGAGTGTCTTTAATCTGGGTGACAGAGACATTTTGGCTCCACTCTGGAAGCGTTAATTAAACCAATGTTTTCACTAACCTGGACGATAAAAGCGAGACCAAACAGGTCAATAATGTAATTGTAGGTCATTTTAAGTAACTTATGAATCTTCAATGGCATACTGTTGGTTTAAAAAAAAAATCAGATTTCTGTTGTCTATATTTGAAGGGACATGTTTTATTGCGAGATTTTAACAGACTACGGGCGAGTGAAGCAATAAACTTTAATCGCCTATTTAAGTTTTTTATCGACTGAGTCGATCGGGCGAGTGAAATCACAAAGGTTGTAATTAGTCATCCACATACAAGCCTGTTTCGCTGTATCACAGCTCATCAGTGTAGCTAGACACATCCACTTGTTTCTGGCCGTGATCGAAACTAGACCGATTTGGTGTCAGTCGGAGTGATTACCCACTAAGCCATAGACTCATGGAATCAGTCACTGAAAGAACTCAATTCATTCCTGGAGAGTAATGCATATATCACAGAACTGGAAACTGTTTTTAAAATTTTCTTCTCTAGAGAGCTTGATTGTAATTATATATATATATATATATATATATATATATATATATATATATATATATATTTATATATATATATGTGTGTGTGTGTGTGTGTGTTTATTGAAATATTTTATTATAAATGTTTATAATAAGAACATAATTTACTGCAACACAAGAGCCAATGTGTTTCTGTGTTAAATTATGATTAGCACCTCGTAAGGCAGGCAGTCAGCCAAGCAGTGCTAATAAGTTGTGTTGCTGTAAAATATGTTTTTATTATAAACATTTATTTAAAAAAAATACTGTATATAATGATTTAGTAAGTATTGAGCACTCTTAAAAAAAGTAAACCACTACAGTGAAACGCTAACCATTAGTGCGTGCTGCTTTTATTCGCAGACAGATCTGTTTCTGCTGTATCACAGCTCATCAGTACGGTTAGACAGCCGATTGCTTTTTACCCAGGATTGAAACCCGACCGAAATGGCGTCAGTCGGCGATTCTACCTCTGAGCTACGCTTGGTAGAATGAAGCAGATTTTTTAGCGTGTATATTATCATTATACACGCTCAATAACTGAGAGTGTTCTAATTCATTGCTGAATGAATGATGCGAAGATGCCAGAGTAGCTACTGTTTTAAAGTCTACCATTCTTCCAGAGTACTCAGTCAGGGCGTGAGAGCGTAAGTATCATTTCTTAAAAAAAAAAAACTGGAGTGGCCTAATAATTATGGCTTGTAGAATATATATATATATATATATATATATATATATATATATATATATACTACTATTAGACCACTCCAGTTTTTTTTAAAAGAAATGATGTATTTCATACTATTTTTAGTATTTATTGCCAAATGAAAACAGAATGGTTCTTTTGTTTTCATTACTTTGCAAAATTTTACAAGGCATAGAAGCAAAGATGAACTTGTCCGAATCACCCTAAATTTTCTTCATTCTTTCATTGATGAAACTGCAATATAGGTAATTATTAAATATTTATAAATTCATTTGATCCACATGTTATTGTGCAGTATTAACAAAAGAACCATTCTATTTTCATTGACAATTATTCACTTGGCAACAAATACTAAAAAAAGTAGTATGAAATACATCATTTTTTTTTAAACACTGGGATGGCCTAATAATTATGGCCGGTAGTATATATATATATATACAGAAAAAAAAAACTTATCTTAGTCGACGAGTTTCGACCACTGAGGGACTTTATCAAGGCAAATGCAAAACTTTTATTTTGTAACAAGTAATTATATGAGTTAATTAAGTTCTATACGTGATACACACTTGGATGATCATGTCTCGAAAGAGACATGACTGACTGGGCAGAAAATTATCCCGCACTAGTTTACCATTACCTTCTGTAGCCTGGTTTTCAGCCAAGGCTACAGAACCAAATCTCTCCTGTTATTTAACCCATAACTGGAGGGAAGACACGGATTAATACCTTTCCCAAGAGTATTTGCGTGTAAGTGAATGCAAGGAATTCAACTAGCATTCGAACTCAGCTCTCCGATTTTACGTTCCGAGCCGATACCCTCTGCACTACAACGCACATCCACTGGGTGAAACACCGGTTCCTGTACCATCAACATAGTTAAGCAATGTTAACCCTGGTCAGTATTTAGATGGGTGAGCGCTTGGGAATACCAGGTGCTGTACGCATGGATGTGCTAGTGTTGCAATCGATGATGTTTCGAAATTGTTTATCGGAGAACTTGGGTTGATTATATTCACTTAGGCGCAAATATTATCGGGAATGGTATGAATGGACACCTTCTCCACATCTATGGGTTAATTTGTAAGACTTGTATCACTAAAACCGTTATTATCTGAAAAACAAAATTGTGTACAAAATAGTTAAATTTCGGCATTAAATAACCAACAGAAGTTTTAATATGACACCAAAACAACAAAAGTAAAAATGTTACAATTTTAAAAAATTTTTAAATTCAAGAACGCTTTTATATATATATATATATATATATATATATATATATATATATATACAACAATTTATCAAATGCAATAGTTAAACATAGAAATAAATTCAAACATAAATATAATCTGAAGAATATCATACTTATTAAAAAAGAAAGACAGAACATTCTCGAGAGTACCACTATCGACATCTTCTTTCTCCATATATGGGTTAATTAGTAAGACTTGTATCACAAAAACCATTATTAGCTCAAAAATAATTTTATTTCGGCATTAAATAACCCTAGAGAATTTTAAAAAATTTAAGTTTAAGAACGTTTATATATATATATATTGTATTGATTGTTTAATAAGTTTTTTGTCCTAAAAATTATTTAATTTTTGAAAGAATTTCTAAATTAATGTTTTTCACAAAAAAAAAGTTTCCCCATTGTAAACTCTCGTAATGATTTGGTTACCTGCTAATCAAAATAAGATTTTTTACCGAAATTTCGAATGTATTAAAATGGATTAAAATTTTTTTAAAATTGGAGTAGATAGACTAAACTATCACCCGGTTCACACTCCACCCACGTCTATTGAACAGGTAAAGAGGCTCATCCCTTGTTTCCTGTTTAGGATGTGGTTTCCGGTTTTTCTCTTTTCCAATCTTTTCACTCTTACGTAGCCCCCTGCGCATCAGTGGCGTTTTCGCCTTGCTTGGGGTGATATGATTAAAAAAAAAAAAAAGGGTTAGACCAGTACACATTTGTATTAAAAAGTGTTCTATACAATTATATTGTAGAACTTTTGAATATTTTTCATTTATAAACGAGTTATATATATAAGGAACTTATATACAACAATTTATTAAGTGTCATAGTTAGGCATACAATATGTATTCGACCACAATTTTAACCTAAAGGGTGCCATATTTTTTAAAAAGAGAATGGAACTTACTTGAAGGGAAAATACTCGAATGTGCCGTTATCGAATCTTATCAAAATCTAAATCTACGCCCTGGATTTTTTCAGTTATTTCCATTCCTTAAAGAATTAATTTTTTAAAAGTCAAAATACATGAAAATAAAAATAGAAAATTAAAAGACATCGCTTGAATTCTTAACCTGTTATTTAAAATATATGATATATAATTTAATCCCGAACTAAAATAATTTAAACATTAATTGGATTAAAACATTAAATAAGAACATCATTTGCTGACTTTGGTTTATTAAATATTTAATAAGGGATTGACCAAAGTATTGTGAGTGAAAATGGGTAGACGGAACGGTTTGGGAGCCGTAAATGATTATCCTAAGAGGATGTCATGAGTCATCATGACCGAGGGTAGATACGTACTGGTGTAGTTCAAAGTGTCGACCATGGCATCATGTGCAGTCTCTCAGAAACTGTAATTAATGTCCATCAAAATCAGGTTCTGTGGGTGTTTACCAAACACAAATATGCCTGGACAGGCGTCAGTAACAAGTATTGGACAGCCACCATAACAGACGAATATGCTTAGAACGCGCAGTAGAGGTCCAGTCACTCAGTTAAGTTCAATATGCGGTACACGTTAGGGCGATCATCTCTCGAAAGAGACTGGACAGAAGATTTTATCGCAGTAAGTTGCCATTACTGTTTGCGGTAGACTGGTTGCCAACCAAGGCTATGGCACCGGATCTGTCCTGCTATTTAAACCATATCTGGAGGGAGAACCAAGATCAGCCGCGCATAAGTGAATGTAAGAATTCAACTGGAATTCGAACACCACAATGCACACACACACACACACACATATATAAGTCTGCCTCCTCCTACCGAGTGCCCGTAGCTTAGAAGTAGAATCACCGACTGACGCCAATTCGGTCGGGTTTCAATCCTGGGTGAAAGGCAATCGGCTGTCTAACCGTCCTAATGAGCTGTGATACAGCGAAACAGATCTGGCTGCGGATGACTACATATATATATATATATATATATATATAAACCAAGGTAACACTTAGAAATATTCAGAAAGGTAAATGAAAAATAACAATGGGGTCCTTGTTTATTCATTTACTTTTCAATTTTATATATATATATATATATACATAAAGAGATAGCTAGATAGATAGATAAGGAATATCAGTCAGTTACGCTACCATGGTTTTGACCTTCATCATCATCATTCAGACATGTATTGAGCACTTTCTAATACTGGTGTACTGGTCTAATTTGATTTAAATCTTACGTATAACTGTTCTGTATATATATATATATATATATATATATATATATATATATATATATATATAGTGCCTATGCGTGTGTTCATGTATAGAAATATATACACACATACATACACATAATATATATGTGTGATACACACTCTTAATATATATATATATATATGTGTGTGTGTGGTGTGTGTGTGTGTGTGTGTGTGTGTGTGTGCCTACTTAAAATTCGTGGCTCAACTCATTTACTAAATTCAGTTTTCTAATGTTTAGCAACTGAAATAATTATTTTGTAAAGTAGGTCAGGCTGAGAACTTTTCAGCGCTTTATATATATATATATAAAATAAAGAACAGAAGTTGTATGTTTTTATAAAACCATTGGTAATAGCCGCGAAATGTAATATTACCAATGGGTTTATTAAATCATCCAACGTATGTTCTTTATTATAATACTTTGTTAAATCTTAACATTGAGTTCTCATTGGATTTAAGCTGCTGTAAAATTTACCTTACCAAAGACCAAGGATTCACTTATATATATATATATATATATATATATATATATATATATATATATGAGGTATCAGTTTAACTTAAGTGCATATCGTTGTGCGAATGAAACCTTGGCGTGCGCAACATGATAGCAGTCACCAGAGTTTATTGTTAGGGAGTGATGATGTCACACTTAAAGCTGTGTCACACGCAACGCTGGAAAAAAATGTAATCAAACAAAATGAATTACAGAGCGGTGTTTTAGAGTCTTAAGTCGTAGAGTTAGGAGCCGTTGCTCGTCAGATAAAACCATTTTAAACAGGTCCTTTTTCCTATCTTTCTCCAACACCGTCAATGTGTAAGGGAAATCGTTTTCTTATTTGCTTCCGAACGAAAATGTACCAGAGTTAAAGTAAAAATAATAATAAAAAAAAAAAGAGAAAAAACATCTGTTTCGCTCGAAATCTATGCTGATGTAGTTTATCAGATATAAAATTTAAAAAAAATCTACCATTCGTAATGGTATGGAAAGTTGAATTTAATTTTCTTTGAAATTGTTGCAGTTTTCGTAAAAAAAAAAAAATGCAAAAAGAAATTATACTGTTCTTTTTATTTTTTCCTGTTATTTCGCGAAATCTTCAGAACCATTTAATTAATGTGATTTTAGCATGGAAACAAGTCTTGGAGATACTGGATCGTCGTAAGTAAAACCTGTGATGACTTAAATCGAGTTGATTGACAACACCTAAAAATCACATCTATGAAGTACTGTAATATATATATATATATATATATATATATATATAGAGAGAGAGAGAGAGAGAGAGAGAGAGTGAGAGAGTTCATATATAGAGATCATAATATGCACCTGATTATTGTATAACGCATGAAACTCCGAGTCGTGCTTAAAACGTAGGATATTGGAGTAGATAGATCTATCTATTGTCCGGTTCACGCTCCACCCACGTCTATTGAACAGGTTAAGAGGCTCATCCCTGTTTAGGATGTGGTTTCCGGCTTTCTCTTTTCCAATCTTCTCAATTTGTTTTTTTTTTCAATTGGAGTAGATAGATCTATATATTGCCTGGTTCACACTCCACCCACGTCTATTGAACAGGTGAAGAGGCTCATCCCTTGTTCCCTGTTTAGGATGTGGTTTCCGGTTTTTCTCTTTTCCAATCTTTAAATTTCAAAATGAAATTGTTGATTAATGGTATATTTTTTTAAAGAACCCTATGAAATAAAAAATATTCCATACCGAAAAAATCTAAATTGGAAAGAAAAAACACCCCACCCCTATCACGTCTATGAAAACCTAGACACAGGATCAAAGTAAATACATGAATTAGGTCCACTAACAGCAGACATCAACCAATTAAACGATAGCCAACCATAAAAATGACCACTCAACAAAACCCTCTTAGAAATCCTAACCAAAAGATATACCCAACCGATAAAAAGATAAAACATACATTCCAACAGATAATACCATTAATCTACGATTTCACACTTACACACCAAATTCCTGAAAAGTCTAACGATCAAAACGAGACATTCACTTAATTACCAATAACCCCAACCAACCCCCACGACAACAACGAACCAAATATAAACAGAGAATGATTCGAAACCTTTATTTCCCCAGAAGAAATGTTTAAATTCAAACACTGAAACAACCATATGATTGTAGGGAAGAGGACATATGTAGAAGAAATTATGTACATGTTCTAAAACATAATTTATAATATATATATATATATACGCAGATACACATCAATATACAGTACTGTGCAAAAGTATTAGGACAAGAACTATTTTATCTTTTATGAGGCATCAAAATAATTGCGACAATTTACCAATCGCACCTAGTATATATACAGTACTGTGCAAAAGTATTAGGACAAGAACTATTTTATCTTTTATGAGGCATCAAAATAATTGCGACAATTTACCAATCGCACCTAGTATATATACAGTACTGTGCAAAAGTATTAGGACAAGAACTATTTTATCTTTTATGAGGCATCAAAATAAAGTTTAAAATCACCCCTGTCCTAACACTTTTGAGCACTACAGGTAGTGTGCAAAAGTATAAAAAATGAGTGATTTTCCTAAAAGCCTCACTGAAATTCAAATACAGGGTGAAAAGCCAAGTAAATTGCTAATAAATATTGATTATTTAAATCTAGGTGTAAAAGAAATGTATTAAAAAGAAGTTATATTTAATTTTTCCCATTCTCTATTAAATAAGTTATTTTCAACTACTCATTATTCTATTATCCTTGGATATGACTGACTTTTTTCTCATTCCCCCCTCTCGAATTGATAAATCTAATGTTATTTCGCAAGACACACTTTAGGAACAAACACAAGCTACTTGGCAGGAGATACCATTAGATACATTGAAGAAGCTTGTGATGTCAATGCCTGACAGAATGAAGGCTGTGATCAAAACAAAAGCTATCATATAGTTATACAGTACTGTGCAATAGTATTAGGACTAGAACTATTTTATATTTTATGAGGCATATTGACAGAAAATAAACAATTTAATTAAAGTCATTTTATTTGATTTATGTAATATAATTAATATTACATTTATTTTGTAGCAAGTATTTTTTCTTGTAAAAGCATTTGTTGAGTAAATCAAATCAAATGACTTTAATTAAATTATTTTCTGTCAATATGCCTCATAAAATATAAAATAGTTCTAGTCCTAATACTTTTGCACAGTACTGTATATATATACTCGGTGCGATTGGTAAATTGTCGCAATTATTTTGATGCCTCATAAATGATAAAATAGTTCTTGTCCTAATACTTTTGCACAGTACTGTATATATATATACTCGGTGCGATTGGTAAATTGTCGCAATTATTTTGATGCCTCATAAAATATAAAATAGTTCTAGTCCTAATACTTTTGCACAGTACTGTATAAGTATTTATAAAATGTTAATAGAACAGTGTTCAATGCAATATAACAGAGCAAAAAGTATTTATTAATAAATATACTTATTATCCTACGTTTTAAGCACGACTCGGAGTCTCATGCATTATGCAATCATCAGGCGCATGGTAGATGTAGACACCATTCCCACTAATGTCATACTCTTATGGGGGAAGTATTTCTGGAAGGTATATGTGAGAGGTATTTATAGAAGGCATATGTGAGAGGTAATTATAGGAGGTATATGTGAGAGGTATTTATAGGAGGTATATGTGAGAGGTATTTATAGAAGGTATATGTGAGAGGTATTTATAGGAGGTATATGTGAGAGGTATTTATAGGAGGTATATGTGAGAGGTATTTATAGGAGGTATATGTGAGAGGTATTTATAGGAGGTATATGTGAGAGGTATTTATAGAAGGTATATGTGAGGGGTATTTATAGGAGGTATATGTGAGAGGTATTTATAGGAGGTATATGTGAGAGGTATTTATAGGAGGTATATGTGAGAGGTATTTATAGAAGGTATATGTGAGAGGTATTTATAGAAGGTATATGTGAGAGGTAATTATAGGAGGTATATGTGAGAGGTATTTATAGGAGGTATATGTGAGAGGTATTTATAGGAGGTATATGTGAGAGGTATTTATAGAAGGTATATGTGAGAGGTATTTATAGAAGGTATATGTGAGAGGTATTTATAGAAGGTATATGTGAGAGGTATTTATAGAAGGTATACATGTTGGAGGTATTTATGCTATAACTTGCAATATACACCCTTAAGATTCATCAGAAATGTTAAATAGTAAAACCTTGACATTCTTATGTGTATTTTTCGTAAGTTTCGCAGGCTTATTTTCTGAAATATTTTATGACGATGACTGGTTTATTTGTATCAATTTTCATGTCTGTGAGAATTGGGAAGGTCCACAGTATAGTCCCTTTATCACCATTTGTGATATAATTCAGATGGTGCTTGTACCATGTATCCGGGACTTCAATACCATGTGATTCTACAGAAGGATGCTGAGGATATCAGGATCGAGCATGCGAGCAATGAAAAGGATTTGGAAAGGATAAAAAAAAGAAAAGGAAATAAATACTGAGCATCAGGAAGAGACAACTAAAATTCCTGGGACATGCAATGAGGAAGGAAGGCTTGGAGAATCTGATACTCACAGACCAGATAGAGGGAAGGAGAGACAGGGGAAAGCATCGGGTAACATACTTGACGGGACTGAGCAGGTGGATGGCAGAACGGGGGTTGTGTGGTGTAACAGGAGAAAGCATGCTAAGAGCCAACAGGGATACAGAGACGTGGAAAGCCATGATCGCCTACGTCCTGAAAGGAAAAGGCACATAGAAGAAGAAGAAGAAGAAGAAGAAGAAGAAGAACTTTCGTTTATAGGCTTTTTCTAATCCGAAAAAATAAACATTTTAAGTCACATGTAGTTTTTGCAGTTTCTTTAATAACCTAAGATCTCTGCCATCACGTATTCCGAAATATATTAGCATAACCTTGTTAATCCGGTTAGTAGTTGTCGAGCTGCATTTGCAAACCATACCTCGCCGTAGAGGTATAAATGGTGTATCTTTTATTTGTAGGCAGGCGAGAAAACGTAACGACTTTTCAGCGAGAAAATAAGCGAGGAACTGTTGAACGCGAAAAGAAAGTTTGCTGTAGAAATCGACACAGCTTCTGTGTCTGGATTTCTACATATGGGTGTCGGTGGGTAGAAGGCTGTGAAGTTGATGGGTCAACGTTAAATAGTAATGATAATATTAGCTTCTTTCTCTACAAACAAAGATTTGGAATTCATTGAATGAGCACTCAATTGAAATTTATAAAATATTTCTCTTAAAATAATTTATCAGGAAATAGTTTCTTAAGTCTAGTATCTGTCATTGTTCTTTCCAGTATTGATGGGGGTTTCCTTCCTAATCTTTTATTTGATGTAGTGGGAAATGTCAACATCTTGATTGTGGCATTATTTTCTCATTTGGTTGAAATTTATAAAGTATTTCTCGTAAAACAATTTTTCACCAAAATAGGTTTATTAAGTCTAATATCTGTTATTGTTCTTTCCAGTATTGATGGGAGTTTCCTTCCTAAACTTTTATTTGAAGTAGTGTAGAATGTCAACACCTTGATTATGTTATTATTTTGTCTACGAGTTACATGCACTATCCATTTTATATTTGTTGCCTATGTTAATATTTCCTAACTGATGTGTTGTCTGTTACGAGGGTCATTAAATAAATAAGGTGAATTTTTCGGTATAAGGATTTCTACGAGGGTCATTCAATAAATAAGGTGAATTTTTCGGTATAAGGATTTCTACGAGGGTCATTCAATAAATAAGGTGAATTTTTCGGTATAAGGATTTCTACGAGGGTCATTCAATAAATAAGGTGAATTTTTCGGTATAAGAACTTCTACGAGGGTCATTCAATAAATAAGATGAATTTTTCGGTATAAGGACTTCTACGAGGGTCATTCAATAAATAAGGTGAATTTTTCGGTATAAGGATTTCTACGAGGGTCATTCAATAAATAAGATGAATTTTTCGGTATAAGGATTTCTACGAGGGCCATTCAATAAATAAGGTGAATTTTTCGGTATAAGGATTTCTACGAGGGTCATTCAATAAATAAGGTGAATTTTTCAGTATAAGGATATTTATAGAATAGATTTTAAAAACAAAAATGTTTATGCGGGTGGATTGAAGTGGTCCAGAATTACTTTGATTTATCAAATTTCCAAGCCGACATTGGATATCAGCTTTATGAGGATGAGACCACGCATAAACCCGTGCAGATGATGACAGTCGAAATGTTTACAAACGTCGTGTTTCGTCAGCGTCTCTTAGTCTCGACATTCAGGTCGGAATAAAAGACAAAATTGTGTGCAAAGAAAATGCGTTGGGACTTGTGAGGATAAATGGGACAATAATCCAACAGACATCAGCTATTCTAATACACATATCTCTGGCCAAGGGTCAAAATTGGCCCAGCTCACGCATACTGAGGATCGGGCAACAACCTGTTCTTATCTTCTCAGCCGAATCTCTGTCCGTAGACGGAGTCTCGACTGAGTTATTCTCTGCCCGAAAACCGAGAGATTGACTGAAAATATCAGGTTCTGGGAGGATCAATGTGGGTATTTACCCAGAGTCCCCCCACTGAAAAAGGATGTGACACAGGGTGGAGCAATATGTGGAGAACCCGAGCGCGGACACTCGGGCCAAGAATTAAAAATTTGCCCAGTCCTTGCATACGCGGGATCGGGTATACGCGGGATCGGGAGACGTTTTAATCTTTTCGGCCGAGTCTCTGTCCGTAGACGGAGCTCCGATGGAGTTGCTCTCTAGCTGAAAACAGAGTTTGCCTGACCGATTAGTGTTCTGTCAAACGTAATACACAGTATTTCGTAAATCAGAATGGTAAACCTATTTCAAATACGACGTGTTAACTGCAACAACGTTTGAGAACATAAAAATGGACCAAAAATAAATTTATATTATGGACTCTCTCGTCGATTTCGACATGAGTGTCTAACACAGTTAAGACTACCACACAAAGAATTGTTTAAAGTGGTGAAGACTTGTGTAGCACCATCCACACTTTTTGGAACTGCTGATAACAAACAATCGGTGCAGACGTCTGCCACAGATTGCATGAACAACAGACCTCAGTTATTTAACCTATAACTGGAGGGAATGGACGGATTAGTACCTTTCCCAAGGGTACCAGTGCGCAAGTGAATGCA
>JBBBDQ010001084.1:4477500-4487500 GCA_037127315.1 Ascarosepion bandense | reverse complement strand
CTCTAATTATTTGAGCAAATATATATATAAAAATATAGTGCTTAATTAAAAACAGAATATCTAATCAAATACGATCATCGATTAAAAATAATGTTCAAACAAATAAAATTAACACACACACACACACACACACACACACACACATATATATATATATATATATATATATATATATATATATATATATATATCCGAGTGGGTACAGAACGAAGAAAGAATTTTTTCCGTCCAAAACATTAATTTAAAACAGTGCTCGATATATGATGCATAGAGCTGTGAATATTTATTATAAATTATGTTTTAGAACATGTACATTATTTTTAAGAGTTCTTAGGGATATGCGTTGTGGCGCAGTGGGTATCGACTCGGAACGAGAAATCGGAGAGCCGAGTTCGAATTTCAGTTGCATTCACTTACGCGCAAATACCCTTGGGAAAGGTATTAATCCGTCTATTCCCTCCAGTTATGGATTAAATAACAGGACAGATTGGGTTCTATAGCCAATTGGTTCATCAATGAAATAGAAATCTCTTAAATTACATTATAACCATATTCCATTGCAACATAATTTTGCTATTCATTTCTTTACTCTCTCTCTCTCTCTCTCACTCACACACACACACACACACACACATATATATATATATATATATATATATATTACCGGCCATAATTATTAGGTCAGCCCAGTTTTTTAAAAGAAATGATGTATTTCATACTATTTTTAGTATTTATTGCCAAGTGGATGATTCTAAATGAAAATAGAATGGTTCTTCCGTAATTATTACTTTGCTAAATTTTAGCAGGCAACCTGGAAGCCTTTGCTTCGGCTAACCAATAAGAAGAAGAGACTAGAAGAGATCACAAAAACTGGACACCAGAACAGTTCATTTAATGCATATATTATTATACAGTATTAAAAAAGACCACTTCTATTTTCATTTAGAATTATCCACTTGCCAATAAATACTAAAACTAGTATGAAGTACATCATTTCTTTTTAAAAAAAACTGGGGCAGCCTAATAATTATTGCCGGTAGTGTATATATGTATATATAGATATATATATATATAGCAAATCTACAGGGTGCGATGGATAAATTGTCGCTATTTGCCTTAAAATTTTGGAAAGTAATAATAAGAAAAGAACCCCTTCTATTTTCATTTAGAATTATCCACTTGGCAATGAATACTAAAAATAGTATGAAGTACATCATTTCTTTTTAAAAAAACTGGGGCAGCCTAATAATTATTGTCGGTAGTGTATATATATATATATATATATATATGTGTGTGTGTGTGTGTGTGTGTGTGTGTGTGTGTGTGTGAGAGAGAGAGAGTAAAGAAATGAATAGCAAAATTATGTTGCAATGGAATATGGTTATAATGTAATTTAAGAGATTTCTATTTCATTGATGAACCGATGTCACAAAATTCACGAGACAAAACGTGATAAGCGTTAATCGACTTGACAGTTAATTTTATTTTTATCTTAACTGTTTCATTACAGAAATTATATTTTAGCCAATTACAATTCATTTTTTAAATTTTTTTTATTCATTGTTTTGTTTTATCTCGGTTAGCATATTCCAAATTGCTTCAGTTCTGTATTAGTGAGAATTGTCGGGGAAGGAAAATAGGCCGGTCGTATGTTCAAACCAAAGGGAAATATAGATCATGACACGTTCAATGGATTATTCTCTGAGTGGATTATATTAATTATTTTTTTCTTTTGCAGGTGAAAATTGTGAACATGTTCCGGTGGCATACAAATGTGTCGTTTATATATATATATATATATATATATATATATATATATATATATATATATATATATATAAATGTACCCTTATATATATAGTCATCCGCAGACAGATCTGTTTCGCTGTATCGGTACGGTTAGACTCCAATTGCTTTTAATATATATGTATATATATATGAATAAGGAACGAAGAAAATAATTGCAACGTTCAAAACATTAATTTAAAACAAATATATATATATATATATATATATATATATATATATATATATATATATATATATATATATGATATTTCAGACCGGCCTCGGCCTTTCATCATAAACAAATGATTTTAAAATTTAAACTAGAAGCGTTCGTCGCGAGAGCGTTCGTCGCGAGAGCGTTCGTCGAGAGTTGCTTACCGTCCTGATGAGCTGTGATACAGCGAAACAGATCTGTCTGCGGATGACTGTATATATATATATATATATATATATGACTATATATATATATATGACTATATATATATAGTCATCCGCAGACAGATCTGTTTCGCTGTATCACAGCTCATCAGTACGGTTAGACTCCAATTGCTTTTAATATATATGTATATATATATATGAATAAGGAACGAAGAAAATAACGTTCAAAACATTAATTTAAAACAGCGCTCAATATAAAAATAGACCAATTAATAGACCAATTAAAAAAATAATAATAAAAATAGACCAATTAATATCTCTATATATAAAAGGCAATCTGTGAGTCTGTGTGTGACTGTAATCTATGCACGCATACATTTTTTAAGCTACGTCATTCAAACTTTCTAGGGACACATATCTACAGGAAAGCCAGGTCGACACATACTTTTTGAGTTTAAGTTCAGCAATTTTCCCTTTCGCACTTTTTGGCCAATGGAGCCGATTGTTTACATTTGCTCCGTAAAACATCTAATGTCTAAGATGGTTGCTAGATTACGTCACAGAAATCAAATCACACATGTCAAACGCGACTAAAAAAATGAGCCTTTATATTTAATTTTTATTCCGATGTTTTAAAAATTCATTTGGTCAACAAAAATGTGAATATTTTTCCCATAATTTTGAAACAAAAGAAATATTTAAAAAAATGTGTTTTTTCAAACAAAAACAAAATATGTAAAAAAAGAAAGTGCCAATGGTTAATTTAATTATTTAAGTCTCTTTTTTTTTCAGAATGAATATTTTATACTTTAAAAACTAAACTTAAAAAAAATAAAGCTTTTTTTGCTAAATATTTCATGCAGGAAATCAACTGTCTGTAATTCGTGTGGCATTAATGTAACTTTTTCCTCTAAAATTAAATGTCTACATTTTTAAATATTCTTCGAAAATATCTGAAATTCATTTAGTCAACAAAAAATGTAAATATTTTCCCCCGTAATTTTGAACAAAAAATAAAACAAACGCAATGTTGTTTACAATATCACACAAAACATCAACTCACGTTTACGCAAAACAAAAGAAAATAGCTTTTATTAAAACAATTTTTAAACAACAATTTTTTATATAATTATTTTTTTTTTATATAACTGAGTTTTAAAGTGAGGCGGCGACTACAAGCGCTCGGAAATCGCAACACGCTGCATTAATCATCTAATTAAAAGATTTTCTGAGTTGCACGGGCAACGCCGGGCTATCATGCTAGTTTTTTTTATAAATTAAACTTTAGAACATGTACATGTTCTAAAGTATAATTGATAATATATATATATATATATATTTGAAAAGCAACCTTTTGAAAAGCAACCTTGACCATGTCAAAAATATTACACTTTTCTGTCTTCTGTTAGAACAGTAATAAAAGCAAACATTAACAAACGTTCCTGAAATAAGACGAAGTGTCAAAAAGACGGTCTTTTTCCATGATAACGTTTTTTATTTTAAGTATCTTCGCCCCTCGGCAATGTTTATTATTTTAAAATGCACTGATTAGAACTGAATTAAAATTCAAATATATGATGAAAGTTAATTCATACATTTTTTTTGTTCTTGAAAACTTATTAAAAAAAAAATTAAGGATTATTTATTTACAAGTATACACCTGGCGTCAAAAATGACAAAATATTTGTGCGGAATATTTCCTCACAGCCTATTCCCTCTCATTGTGATAGGAGGGAATATATATATTCTCTTCCGCTCTATAGATTGTTTTGTATATATTTGAATATATGAACGCCCATAGGCCAGAGGTAGAATCGCCGACTGACGCCAATTCGGTCGGGTTTCAATCCTGGGTTAAAAATCAATCGGAGTCAAACCGTACTGATGAGCTGTGATACAGCGAAACAGATCGGTCTGCGGATGATTATATATATATATATATATATACTTAAACAGAATTGACGTCATTTTATACTTTAAGTACCTTTCAGCCAACACTTTTTCAAAGGTATCGGTCAGTCAGTTAAGTGCCATACGTGATACACGCTTGGGCGATCATGTCTCGAAACAAACATGACTGACTAGGCAGAAGATCCCGCAGTAGGTTGCCATTGCTTTCTGTGGTAGACTGGTTGCGGACCAAGGCTATAGAACCCAGTCTGTCCTGTTATTTAACCCATAACTGGAAGGAATAGACGGATTAAGGGTAATTGCGCGTAAGTGAATGCAATAAATTCAGCTGGAATTCGAACTCGGCCCCCCGATTTCTCGTTCCGAGCCGATATCCAATGCTCCACAACGCACATACTTCAAAGGTATACGTTGGCAAAATTAGAAAATAACCAAGGAAAACAAAAATATAACGATTGAAGAGGGAAAGTTGGAACGCAATTAAAAAAGAAAATATTTACGATACAAACAATTAACATTCAAAGTGGAGGTTGAAAATAGCAAGTTCCACAAAAGTATAAAAAGGAAAAAAAGACACTCACAGTCCCTCCAACAAGCGTAAAAAGCGGATAAATTGCTCCTTTTGTCTAAACAAGAAAAGCTAGTGGATTTTTATACATACAGCCTAAAAAAAATAAAATTAAAATTAATTGTTGTATGGCCATTGTCTGCGATGGACGTTACTCAAAAGAAGCGTACGAAAATTGTAACGAACGCACTGGCGAGCCTTACAGAGAGATCGCGGATATTGTTGGTGTCAGGATTTCAACTGTCAGTCGTGTCATCAAGGCAAAAATAAATAAATAAATAAACTGGATCTATCAGTCCAAAACGTTAATGAAAATGCGATTGGAAGAGAAAGACAACGCCAAAAGACGACGTATACGTCATCAGGGGAAGTGTGAAAGATCCTATGAAGACATTATTCGTTTTGTTTCTATTAATTTGCACGAGGGTATATTAGCTATCTATCTATCTATCTATCTATCTATCTATCTATCTATCTATCTATCTATCTATCTATCTCAGTCCAATACGTAAAGGAAAATGTCGGAAGAGAAAGACAACGCCAAGAGACGACGTATACGTGATCAAGGAAAGTGTGAAAGATCCTAGCAGGACATTGTTCATCTTGTTTCAATTGTTTCAATTAATTTGCACAAGCGTGTACATGTTTGTTTCAATTAATTTGCACGTGGGTATATCTATCTATCTATCTATCTATCTATCTATCTATCTATCTATCTATCTATCTATCTATCTCAGTCCAATACGCAAAGGAAAATGTCGGAAGAGAAAGACAACGCCAAGAGACGACGTATACGTCATCAGGGAAAGTGTGAAAGATCCTAGGAAGATATTATTAGTTTTGTTTCAATTAATTTACACAAGGGTGTACTGCCATCATTAAAGTACGGTAGAAATATCAATATTTAAACGTTGCTGCGTTTTTAGTCAACACCTGACGACTGTGTTGTACATGAAATTCAGAGTTGCGCTACCGGAGAGAATATAGTCAATTGACAAATGGAAAGAAGAGAAAGAAAAAGAGAAGAAATGGAAAAAGAACGAACAGTATACAGAGAAATTAAAGTTAACGTCATAGATTGACACCAGCGTCTACTGCAATCGGTCTTATATATATATATATATATATATATATATATATATATATATATATATATAAGAGGCGTGCGTAATGATAATATATATACATGCTAAAAAGTCTGCCTTCTTCTACCGAGGACCCATAGCCCAGAGGCAGAATCGCCGACTGACGTCAATTCGGTCGGGTTTCAATCCTGGGTTAAAAGCAATCGCTGGCTAGAAGCAATCTGATGTCTAACCGTACTGACGAGCTGTGATACAGCGAAACAGATCTGTCTGCGGATGACTATATATATATATATATATATATATGTGACTTTTTGCAGTCTCACAGCTCATCAGTATGGTTCGACATCAGATTGCTTCTAGCCAAGATTGAAACCCGACCAAATTGGCATCAGTCGGCGATATTTCATTTGTAAACCTGTTATTATGCAACCTAGGTTTCTACTATGTAGTGTCTTCAGACGATAACTGATTTTACCCCCACTTTTTTTGTTTTTTTTTCAGAACACTCACGTTACAGGGTTTTTTGTACGCTCACGTACCGGGGAATTTTTGAACGAGCAATTTTTAAGATTAGAAGAAATTATAAATTTTATATCCATGGTTGCAGTGAACTTAATAGGTATTTTATGGTATGGTTACACTTAGTCATAATTTCTGTTCTTTAATTCAGTAATTTATTTCTGTTTGGGATTAACATAATAGCTATTAACATAAACATATTAACATATTAATAACATTAACTATTATGTTCATAACATATTACCTATTATGAGCGTTCTTGAAAAAAAAAAAAACAACGGTAAAATCAGTTATTGCAAATCACCTGAAAACGCCACATGGTCGAAACCTAGGTCGTGTAATAACCCGTTTACAAATGAAGAATATTCAAAAGTTCTACAATATAATTGTATTGAACACTTTTAATACAAATGTGTACTGGTTTAATTTTATTATGACCAAAACTTAAGCAATTAAATAATCAATATATATATATATATGAGTGTTGCATGTTGTTATTTATTAATCCGACAGACTTTCGACACTTAAAACGTTTCCTTTAGTAAATTTTTAGTGGATTCTCATGTTTGAGTAGACGTTCCGTTTATTTATTTTCGTCTACCGGCCTCAATATTCGAGAAATGCGAGTATCCACTAACACTTTAAGATATATATATATATATATATATATATATATATGTGTGTGTGTGTGTGTGTGTGTGTGTGTGTGTGTGTGTGTGTGTGTGTGTGTATTAATAAATATACATATTATCCTACGCCTATGGCACGACTCGGACTTTCATGCGTTATGCAATCATCAGGTGCATATTTCAAACTGGCAGTTTAACAGATCTGAATTTACGTTCAATCGATATTCATGGGAATTAAATCTTATAAAGTTAAGTTACTGCTTTTTTAATAACAAGATAAACAATTTAAATATTCTACGGTTAAGTGTAGATAAAAATTTTAAAAACTCAAATTTATATTTAAAGTAAATATTTAAATTAAAATAAAAATAGAAATAAAAAATAAAAAAATGCAGAGAGAAGAAATCAAAGGTGCGTAAATCACGAGTCTTAAAAATTTAAATATTCAAATATTACATGTACATAAAAAATGTAGGGAAAGTTAAAATTTATAATTTTAAATAAAAATACGATAAAAGAAAAGAAAAATTAAGAGGTAAAACTTAGAATTAAGAATTAAAAATGTAATAGTACGGGGGGGCGGGCGGAGAGAAAGAAAAAAGAAGGAAAGAAAGAAATAGGCAAACGTAAAGAGGGATCCATATCAATCTGGGTCTACGAATTTAAATCTAAGTTAGTTATTTTTTCTATGACAACATGTGGTCATTAAACCACTCTTTTATTAAGCAAATTTGGATTCTTGATATGTTTGAAGTGTAGGGATCAGGTTAATGTTTCTTTTGTTCAGCCTTGTGTCAGACTTAACCGAACTCCCTACAGCTTACAAGTTTTATGTTGTTTAATATTCATCAGAATTATTAAGAGAAGGTTTCCATCAGAAGGTTGGTAATCAGTTGGAATGGGTGGATTAGTGCAGAAAAGTGGAATAATAAAATATACATTTGGAATGTTAAAAATAGAATTTTATTAAAAGAAGGAATAACAAGAGTTGTAGGAATTAATGTTCAATTATAAACCTCAATAAGAAGTTATGAGTAGAGTTCGTATTCAATGATGAGGCTGAAGAAGTAAGAGTTCATACAAAATGTTTGTAACAGAAATTGTTGAGATAGTGAAGAAGAAGAAGAAGAAGAAGAAGAAGAAGAAGAGAGAGAGAGAGAGAGAGAGAGAGAGAGAGAGAGAGAGAGAGACAATGTCCGGTTCACTTGAAGTTGAGAGTTACAACTTAGATGTGTGTCAGCTAACCGCTTCCTCTGAAATGACCCCCGTGACCGGTGAGAGACCATCCTTAAATATTCAATCCAGTCACGTGGTATGGATCAGAAACGATTTTTTTAGCTATGGAAAACCCGTTCTCTGACGTATTTTGAATTTTGCAATTTGATGACCAATCAGGATCCAGAGTTCCTCTAAAAGGAATTTGATATTTATTTATTTTTGGTTTACCTCCGGAACTTTTGCGTGGAGCCCAGATGCGCAAAGACCAGTTTTGGTCATTTGCTTTCTGGATCTCTGAGGGCAAACATCCAGCCCCTCGCTTGCTCTGTATCACCACATGTTTTAAGATGATTAGTTTTTCTAAAAGGCATAGATCACATTTATCTCCTTTTTCATTGTAATGTTTCGATCAGCCCTTTAAAATGTTAAAAATCTGTCAGATTAATAAATAACAAAATGCACTACTTTATATATATATATATATATATATATATATATATATATATATATATATATAGTATACCTAATGAGCCAACCAACCTACCAAGGTTTCACCTAAGCGGATCGTCAGGGAAAACCCTGACTATTCGCTTCGGTGAAACCATGGTAGGTTGTCTCACTAGGTATACTTTATTTATTCTGCTCTACCTAAGTATTGAGCACTTTCTTGTTAGTTGATTACTCGTCTCGGGTCATTTTCGTTGGGCTACGTGCTGACTCGGTCCGAACCCTCTTGACTGGTGTTCATGTGCTTAGGTTTTTCTTTTTTTATAACCATTTTTCCTTCCACGTAAATCCGCGGAGGGTTTTCGACACGGGTATGGTTATAGTTTGGTTATATATATATATATATATATATATATATATATATATATATATATATTTATTTATTTTTATCTCCGGTAGCGCAACTCTGAATTTCATGGACAATACAATCGTCAATAATACTATAGTTATTTACACCCTCCTCATATGTATAGTTAATAATTTACGTCACTAATGAGAAAGAACATTAACTACTCTAGCATCTACGCATCGTTCATTCAGTAATGAATTAGAACACTCTCAGCTATTGGCGTGTGTATACATGATATATCACATGCTAAAAGTCTGCCTCCTACCGAGCGCTCATAGCTCAGAGGTAGAATCGCCGACTGACGTCAAACCAGTCGGGTTTCAATCGTACTGATGAGCTGTGATACAGCAAAAGATCTGTCTGCGGATGACTATATATATATATATATATACATATATATATATATATATATATATATAGAGAGAGAGAGAGAGAGAGAGAAGGAGAGTCGAATCTGTTTCATTCATTAACGCATAAATACCCCTGGGAAAGGTATTAATCTCTTCTCCCTCCATCTGTTGCTTGCAGAGCCGGGCATATTAGGTTATATAGCCTTGGTTGGCAAGAAACTAATGGCAACCTACTGCGGGAAAATCTTCTGCCTAGTCGCCGAATATATGCATATATGTGTGTGTGTGGGTGTGTGTGTCTGTGCGTGTGTGTGTTTGTAATATATATGTTTTTTTTTAATTTTGAACACGTGCTCCCAAAGTTGTCTAATAAAAAATATGAAACGCGCAGATTTTAAGAAATGGAATATGCAGACGATTTCATATCAGTTCAAAGAATTCTACAAAAAAATTTCCATACACATGTTTTTAATGCTATCGGCATTGAAATTCCTAATTTCAACATTTTTAACTTCACGAAACTCATTCTTTTGCTTTCTCGCTCACTCTTTCTCTCTCTCTCTCTCTCTCTCTATATATATATATATATATATATATATGTATGTATGTAACTAGTAACTATGTATGTAACCACAACTTATGTTTACATATAACTATATTTTGTATGACGAGACAACCAAAAGGAAAAAAAATCG
>JBBBDQ010001084.1:4462500-4475000 GCA_037127315.1 Ascarosepion bandense | reverse complement strand
CTATCTATCTATCTATCTATCTATCTATCTATCTATCTATCTATCTATCTATCTATCAAGTTCTTCGACTACCGGGTTGAACGTTCTCGACCTGGCTACCGAATTGAACGCTATCTGTAAATAACACACTATGAAATCTACCTTTCTCTGCAGTGCGCCGATAGTCTAGGGATAGGATCTTCGACTAGTGACAGATCTGTCGAATTTCGATCCCGGTTTGAAGCAAACTGTTAATCTAGACGCACTGATGAGTTGTGATATAGCAAAACAGGCCAGTGTGTGGATTATATATATATATATATATATATATATATATATATATATATATATATATATAATTGAAAACTTGTAGTTGAACACGTCTCGAAAAACCCACCGAGTATAAACGCGGAGGGGAAAAATTGGAAACAAAAAAAAGAAACGAACTAAGCATTTGAACATTAGTCAAAGTACTAGTCGAAAGAAAAAAAACCCGAGACGAGAAACCTAACACGTACTGTGCTCAATACACAAGTAGAGCAAACAAGTAAGTAGCTAACCAAGAAAGCCAACAAACCTACCAAGGTTTCACCAAATTGGGTCTTCAGAAAAAGTTTTATCACTAAAAGTTTTCTATATATATATATATATATATATATATATATATATATATATATATATTATTTTGAACATTATTTTAATTAAACAGTATTTTTATATTTATATCTACCGGCCTGATTATTTAAAAAAAATTAAAAACAGAATATCTACTTAAATACGAGTATCAGTAAAAATAATGTTCAAAATAATTAATTACAAATAGTTGGTTGTTTATAACCAAATTTCGTTAAAATTCGTTAATTTCCGTAACATGTTTACATATATATATATATATATATATATATATATATATATATATATATATATATAGTGATAAAACTTTTCTTAACTATCATCAGTTGATAATTGCATCTTGCATGAATTTCATTGTTTTACTCATGGTGAGGAAAATATAGATCTTTGTTATTATTATAATGTTTATCTCTGTTATTTTGCATCAAACACTGATTTATTGTAATCAGCTGTCACTGTAGGCTATTTGATATATGAATAAAGTAGACATAAGCAACATGTATTCCACTGAATAAGTTAGATTAAAAGAACCGATGAGGACTATCTGTTTACTTAATTTTTGTATTTTTTCAATTTTCAAAACAAGTGTTGGGTATTAAGCACAAATTTGTGGATAAACGTTATATAGATATATATTAGAGAAATAGACTTTTCATTTATTAATCCGACATATTTTAATTTATTGCTTAATTTTATTTTTAATGGACACCGATATATGAGTAGATGGTCTTTTATTTATTTATTAAAAAGTATTTTTGTTTAATTCAGTCAACGGGTCTGAATATTCGAGAAATCTTATCAGAAAATATGCGGAGTGTAATATATATATATATAAAAGATTTTAGATTATTGCAATGGGTAATACATATTTCACCGCGTTTTGTTGTTATTATCGCGGTTCGTCAGACCCAAATGGTACAACAGTTGGTCCTCAAAAAATCTCCCCACCCGCCAAAATTCCTTTTCTTGTATGTAATGTTACATAGACGCTCACATGTCCATATTAGAACAAACATTTGTAATGGTTATTTACGAAAATTTCTCGCTCATTCGAAAAAGAACCCCCCAAAAAGAGGAAAGCGAGGATAAAGAAAAGGTAGACGATTGATTAATGTAAATAAGAGAAAATGTTGAAAAAGAAAAAAGAGAAAAAAAGAAAAAAGGGAAACAAAAACTGAATGGAAAGCAAAAAGGAAAAAAAAAAAAAGAAAGAACAAAGAGATACAATAACAGGAAATACCGTATCACGAGAAATAAATGTTGACACCATTTCTCATGATAGCTTTTCAAACCACCTAACTGTTCTCTTAGAAAAACATGGAAAAATTTAACTATGAAATGTAACTTCAAATATACCGGGGTATATTTACGGTACAAAATAATTGTACATCAAATTTTAATACAATTTGAAAAAATAACTACTATTACTATTATTTTAAAAATTAATGCTAAAATTAAAAATATAAATATAGAAACTGAAAAGATTTGATAAATCTAACAGAAGAGGGCAACACACAAAAAGAAGGAAAGCAAAAAGGAGAAATCACGATAGAACGGATTTTAAAATAATTAAAATAATAAAAAAACGCTCGATCGAAACCGACGTATATAATTCATTCTTAGAAACGTTACAAGGGATTTTTACCCTTAAATTAAAATATACCAGAGAATAATTATGGTGAAAAATAAATAATATGCCCGAACAGAAATTACATTATAACCACTCGTAGCAATTTATTCTAGCTATAGTTAAAATAATAACTCCCAATAAGAAAATATAATTTATTAAAATACAATCTTAAAGATTATCTAAAATACTAGCAATACTAATAATAGATAATGATAATATAAATAATAATAATAACAAATAAAACAATAAAGAGATAACAAATATATGCATGTATACATATATACACATACACATATATATGTGTATTTACATACATATACATTTATATATATATATATATTGATTTATTACTATGTGTATATATATGTATTGAATTATTACTATATACATACATATATATATATATATATATCTATATATATGTATATATAGTGTATAACACACACACACACAAACACACACACATACATACATACATATATATATATAACTTAAAGTAATATTTTTAGTGAAAAAGTGATATTTCTTGAATATTGAGGCCGGTAGACGAAAATAAATAAACGGAACGTCTACTCAAACATGTGAATCCACTAAAAGATTACTAAAGGAAACGTTTTAAGTTTTGAAAATCTGTCGGATTAATAAATCACACAAGATGCAATACTCACATATATATATATATATATATATATATATATATATATATATATATATATATATCGTATCACCCCAAGCAAGGCATTCCACTGCCACGCTGGGGTTTATATAGAGTGATTGGGTACAGGAAATGCCAGAAGGAGGGTGATAGACGACTTAGGATGTACATAGGGCGAGAGTTGGAGAGAGTGGGTGTGAGTTAGTGTGTTAGGAGGTGTCTATTGACCCTACATTTAAACTCCTGGAGGTTGTAGCCGTCGGGGAAGCAAGCATGCAGTAGGGAATTCCACAGGCAGGAAGTGCGAGGAAAGAAGCTGTTGGAGTAGAAATTGCGGTTACATTTCATCGCTTTCACTGTAAAAAGGTGGGACCTAGTTGCCAATCTAGTATCTCGTGCAAATTCACATCTAGGGGGCACCAGTGATTTAAGTTCGTCAGAGCAGAAGCCATGAAAGTATTTATAGAAGAGGCACAGGGAAGCCACGTCATGCCGGTGAGAGAGAGACTGCAGGCGGTCAGCCAAGTCGGTATCAATCACATGACAGATTCTTCGCTGTATTTTGTCAAGAACCCCGAGGAGAATAGAAGGAGCACCCGACCAGATGTGGCAGCAGGGCGGATGGTGGATTTATATAATTGCAGGATAGATTCAGACGGAAAGAATTTCCGGGCCCTGCACAGAGAGCCGACTTTCATAGCCGCGGATTTAGCAATGGATTCGACGTAGTCATTCCACTTGAGGTCCGCTGAGAGTGTCAGGCCAAGCAGGCGTAGTGTTTTACTCTCTGGGAGGCAAGCCTGTTCCATACTAATGGGAGGGAGGTGCGGTTGTCTGTGGTGGTTAATTGACAGCAGCTTCGTTTTGAAAGAATTTAATTTTACGAGCCATTTCTTACCCCAATCCACCACGGATTAGAGGTTCGCCTTGTCACCAACACCAGGTTTCTGATCGAGGCGAGAGTAAACTGTGGCATTATCGGCGTACATGGCTACTTGTGATCTTATGGCATCGGGGAGATCATTGATATAGATTAGAAAGAGCGTAGGACCTATACTCGGTGATGGTCGTTAGCATATATATATATGAGTATTGCATTTTGTGATTTATATAGTGTATCGAGGCAGCAGATCATTTTCTAAACATATATTAATAAATATAAGAGACAATGAATGTCTATTATGTTTAATCATGAGCCATTCTAAACATCGTATTTTAAAATCACATTTCAATCTGGCTTTAACACATTAAATTGCATTTAAATATATGGTTCTGTTAACATTTACAGCTCCCACGTGGTGTAACGTCATAGAACCGCATTACAAATTTACGAACTGCGTCTGCTATTTGGTCACTGTTGTCGTTGCTTATTTCTATCACAAATACAAATAAATTTAGAAATTTTTAAAAGTGCATTCGAACTTTATAGACACCCTGTATAAGATAATTTAATTTTTATGATTCAAAAATGTGAAATTTGCATAGAAATTTTGGAAATATTTCGAGAATTCTTGAGATGTATAATAAGAGAAATATTTTATGTTCATTTATTTCAATTTGAAGATAATTATATTGGTAAGAAATGAATTTGCAGATATTTTTTACAGACTTTCTTCTTTACTGAAGGGCGTTGTCCTGAAAAGGACAATTTTCTAGACTATGGAGAGCGTTTTTGTTCTGGAGAAGACAGTTTTGCAGACGCTGGAGAGCGCTGCCCTAAAAAACAAAATAAACAAAACAGTTTTGAGGACGCTGCAAGCAAAAGGACTACCAATTTTGGGGTATAGCTTGTATTCTCTTCTATAACATTTCTTTTTTATGATGAAAATGTTGGTAAATTTTTGTTGTAAGTCCTGACGCTTTTCCCTTTCAAATTTATCCAATATAGCATTATCTCTGTGCAAAAGTATATGCTGAACTCAAATCAACTGTTAGTTATTGAAGAAACTTACCTGTTTTTTTTTATCTAAATGTCCATAAAAAAAAAAAGAACTATATCTTGCACTTTTTCTTTCCCATAACTCTCACGAAGTCATGTAATTAACTGCAGAATGACGTTCTGCGTAATGCAACGAATTTTGGCAGATTTTTGCTCTATTTTTCTTCATTTACTGATACTTCCGGCGATGCACTTCCGGTAAAAATGTAATGCACTATTGCATTTCTACGCTTGTTACTTTCATAACAGGAAGTACATCACCGGAAGTTTCAGTAAAGGAAGAAAATCGATCAAAAATCGACAGAAAATTGCTGCCTACGTAGAACGTCATTCTGCAGTTACTTACATGACTTCGTGAGAGTTACGGGAGAGAAAAAGTGCGAGATATAGTTCATTTTTTATGGACTTTCAAAGCAAAAAAGGTAAGTTTCTTCAATAACTAATTGTTGATTTGAGTTTAGCATATATTTGCACAGAAATAATGCTATTTTGGATAAATTTGAAGGGGAAAACCGTCGGCACCTAAAACGAAGATTTACCAAAATGTTTAATCACTTTCAGTTCCTAATGATTATTGCTATAAAGAAACAAAATGTCTATCCATTTTTGGGGATTAACTTGTATTCAATTTTGTAACATTTATTATTTATTATGAAAAGTTTTAATTAACTTTCAGGTCATTACGATTGTTTTCATTTAGAAACAAAATGTCTATGCAGTTTTGAGGAAACAGCCTGTATTCTATTCTATAATATTTATTCTTTATTATGAATGGATTTAATGATTTTCATTCCATAACGATTGTTGTCATTAACATACAAAATATCAATGCATTTTGACAGCGACCTCCGTAGCAGAATGTGAAAGAATCCGGCCTCGATAGTCAACGTTATCTTTGGGACATTGTGGTCTATTCCAGCGAAGATAAAGTCATACAGCGAGAGAAGAAAAACCTATTAAAATTTAAGTTTATTGCATTGATCCGCACTCTGTCTTCGAGGACAGAGACGCAACTGAGAAATGATTTAAGGTCCCCACCCGACAGTTAAGTGCCATACGTGATACACGCTTGGGCGATCATGTCTCGAAAGCGATCCTTTTTTTGTGAGGTGCCTACATTTAAGAGTAGAAAAACTGTAAATAGTAATCTGTGAAAAATACAAAAAAACACTCGACTATCTCCAAAATGAATCATAGCGACAAGGCAAGTACAAGGATCTCATGGTCCCTATCCGAATTTATGATAAGGGTTCCCTACTCTACAACGCCTCAATTTGCATAATGTCAGTCTGTTAAGTGCCATATGTGATACACGCTTGGGCGATCATGTTTCAAAAGAGACATGACTGACTGGGCAGAAGATTATCCCGCAGTAGGTTGCCATTGGTTTCTGCGGTAGACTGGTTGCCGACCAAGGCTATAGAACCTAATCTGTCCTGCTATTTAACCCATAACTGGAAGGAAGAGACAGATTAATACCTTTCCTAAGGGTATTTGCGCGTAAGTGAATGCAATGAATTCAACTGGAATTCGAACTCGGCTCCCCGATTTCTCGTTCCGAGCCGATATCCACTGGACCACAAGTTTATTGCATGTCGTTGCTGCTGGCATGGATAACTGGAGCGACAGCTGATGGCGAGTTGACATTGTAGATATGAATGGCGGGCTGAAACTATTGTCGATAGCTGAAGTCGTGGGTCTGCTGTCGGCTGCTGGAAAAGATACAACACTTTGTTTCTGGTCATCGACCGCGGAGTAGTACCTTTTTTATGCTTTGAGGTCTTTTAAGCTTTTTCTTCCGGATGTTTTAAAAAAATGTGGGAGTTTTTGTGGATATGAAAAATCGTGTGAAAGTTGATAGGAATACAGGGTGTCGCAGTAATAACTTCATGATTTTTAAGGTAGGCAAAAGATCCTCCCTCACAGTTATATATTTATGTTTAAACATAAAAAAGTGGGACAACACCAAAAAATGGGAATGGGGAACGCTGGTCTTCGTCTGTCTTAAAATAATTAAGCTAGCCACATCCGCAGACCCAGGAAAACTATTAAATATTCTTTTTGCCAAAACCTTACAGTCTTGCTTACCGTTCTTACAACAAACACCATAATACGTGAAATAGAAAAATATTCAGTGAAATGATGCTATTTCCGACCTTAGATTTCTGGTTGGGACCCAGTTCGAAATGAGTATGCAAATAAAATAAAAGGAAATAATAATAATAATAATAATAATAATAATAATAATAATAATAATAATAGACAAACCTCTGCATGGCCAATATCCAGAACGTACTAATAAACCCCAATGTTGATAAATTTAATACTTATCGATGGTTACGTGCATCTGGATTAAAGTCTGAAACTGAAGGCTTTCAAGACCAAAGTCTTTTCACTAGAAACTTTCAGGCAAATATTATACATAATAATATGGATCCAAAATGCAGGTTTTGTGATAAACACCAAGAAACTATCTAATCTCAGGCTGTTCTGTACTTGCCCCAAATGAATATAAAAATCGCCACGATAGAGTGGGGCAATATTTACATTGTACTATGTGCAAACACTATGGAAAATCTGTAAACAAACACTGGTGTGAACATCAGCCAGAACCGGTTACAGAAATAAAAGATGTCACATGGGATTACACCATCTACACAGACAGAAAAATTGAAGCAAATAGGCCGGACATTATTGTTAAAAGCCAGAAAGAAAAAACTTGTCGATTAATTGATATGGCTTGTCCAGCGGATTGTAACATAGCAATCAAGGAATTTGAAAAACTGTCAAAATCTAAAGACCTGGAAATTGAAATAGAAAAAATATGGAAATTGAAAACAAGAATCGTGCCAGTGATAGTAGGTGCACTTGGAATGATAAAAAATGGAACAAAACAACACATTGAAAGAATCCCTGGAAACCCCAGCTTAAGAGATATACAAAAAATTGTCTTATTAAGTACAGCCCACACACTAAGGAGAACTTTGTCTATGTAACGCTAGGGATGATAGGGGAGATAGAAAAAACATGAAATGGAGTCATAACAACACACCATGACCTGCCTTAAGTCTTTCTGCAGACTTGGTTGGTAGTGCGGCCATAGCAGAAATCGAAATATGATGAAAAATGACATAATAATAATAATAATAATAATAATAATAATAATAATAAGTTTTAACCGTGAAAATTTCATGGTTTTCCTATGATAATTTTCTGACGGCGGTATCTACAGAAATAAAACCTCCGTAGAAATTCTTCTATCACATCGTTAAATATTCGACCTTAACAAATTTAACAAAATATAGCAATAAATATGATGAATATGAATGTTGCTCGTTATATTAAAAAGTGGGTGCAAATTTAAATATTTTAAATTGACAACTTTTTCCACTTCTTTGAAACAGCCGTTAAAATCTTTCTTTCTTTCTTTCTTTCTTTTTCTCAATGAAACCAAGTAGTGTCTTTTCCCATCTTTCCATTCAATCAAAACGAAATAGTACATTATTTATGAGGCATTGGCAAGACGCAAAGGTCGTGCGAACTGGAGGGCCAAGCAGAATTATAATAGAATATTTATTTTGGTAAATTTAATTCTCTCACTTTCCGAAGCAGGAATAATTTTCTTTTGAGACGGCATCCATCATGAGTTCGATTGATCAAATCCAGAGTTCAATCTGTTAAATGGGCGTGTTACGCCTTGCAAATACAAGCCAATTGGCATAAAAGCGATGTTTTATTGAGTAAAATATGAAAGATTAATTACTGCGAGGTTTTACATTCCCGGCGTGAATAACCTCGCCCAATATTGATTGTTTTCATATGAAACGATAACAACTCATTGATTGCATTTTTTTTTCCCTTTTTTCCCCCCATCTTTGATTTTTCTTAATTGATCTGTGTTTATTTGCTGTGATCAGATCACGGAAAGCCGGGCCATGTTTCGGTACGAAAGTTTTGATTATTTAAACGCTGTAGCCAAACATGTGAGTTGTGGTGTAGCGGATAACGGAACCAGAAATCAGAGAGCAGGGTTCAATTTCCAGTTGAATTCGTTGCATTAACTTACACGCTAATACCCTTGGTAAAGGTATTAATCTGTCGCTTCTTGGACTGATTGAATTCCATAGCCTTGGTTGGCAACCGGCTTACAGGCAGAAATTAAAGTACAATTGAAAAAGGATGTAGAAATGATCGGTCGAAACGGTATCTAAACTTATTTATAAATGAAACTTTGTTTCTATGTGTGTGTGTCTGTGTGTGTACCCGTCTGTGTGTGTACCCGTTACCTATAGACTCCGAAATGGCTGAACCAATTTTCTTGAAAAATTACATAGTTGTACTATAAGCGTCTACGAGTGTTCTTAGCTAGGTTTTGTGTCGAGGTACGCCCGATAAATTTCGAAAATCGATAATCGAAAAAATCAGGTTATAGAAGAGGGGGTCCGATTTTAATCAAATTTCATACACTCATAGACAAAGACATAAGAAATGATATTCAGAAGTTTCAATGTTGCAGTTCTTACAATAGTGCAGAAAATCGATAATATATAGATATAAAAAGGCAAGATGTTTGTGTGTGTGTCTGTTTATCTGCCTGTATGTCTGTATTTTTCAGCCCTTTTATTTTAGTTTTTGCTTCGGGTTCGGCTCTAAGTAGGTATAATTGTAGTTCTTAGTCTCAGCTATGATACCATTTACTCAAAGGACTTATTTAGTCTTCAAAATTCAGTTTACGACGAAAAAAACTTATTTGATATCGATGTCAGGAAATCAAAATTTGACTTACATCCATTCATTTTTCTTTCAGTCTACGGTTTCGCTTTAACTGGAAACAACTATTGCTTTTTAGTCTTTCGTGCCAACGTCCAAAGAGTTTGAACTCCAGGACCATGGATTAGTTTTAAAGCTTTCATTACACCCGAGCAACGCTGGGCTATACTGCTAGTATGACGGCTGGTAACACAAAAATTCTTGAAATGACAATGATTTTCATTAAATACATGAGTATATATTATTTTCATATGTATTGTGCAATAAAGAGAAAAGAGGGCTTGGAAAATCTGATACTCACATGACAGTTTGAGGCAAGGGGAACAGAAGAAATCAACGCATAACATACTTAGTATTAAACTTGAATAAATGGCTGGCGGAACAGGGTTTAGCAGAAATAGCAAAAAGACAAAATTTATTAAGAACTACGAAGACAGGAATCGCCATAATCGACTCATTTCTGAAGGAAGACGACACATGCAAAATGAAGTTCATAAAGTTTGAAAATGATAATCTCCATAAAATTTTGACAGTAGATTGTAATACTGAAGAATGTTAGAGAATAGATCGGCCGAAATGAAGGAGTAACAATAAGCATAATATAAATATTAGATTCGCAATTAAAAATATGATGTGCGTTGTGGTGAAGTGGATATCGGAACGAGAAATCGGGGAACTGAGTTCGAATTCAAGTTTAATTCATTGCATTCACTTATGCATAAATAGCATCGGGAAATGTATTAATCCATCACTTCTCCCACCAGGTATGGGTTAATTAGCAGGACAGGCTCTCTTGTCCATGTCATGTCTTTTTCGGGAGATTGATCGCCCAAGAGTGAATCACGTATGGCACATAACTGATTGACTGAATATAATTGCTGGAATCATGATAAAGGCTTCTAGTGGTCATAAAGTGGGTGATTGATTTTTTATTGTTGTGAAGTAATAAACTGATCCCCCACTAATTACTTCGTAATAATTAAATACATCACTTCTCCCTCTAGCTATGACTCGAATAACAGTACAGATTGGGTTCTATAGCCTTTTTGGGTTCTCTTTAGATACATGATCGCCCAAGCGTGTTTCACGTATGGCACATAACTGACTGAATAAATATAAGAGTTGGAATCATGATTAAGGCTTCTACTGGTCATAAAGTGGGTATCAATTTTCTATTATTATGATGTAATAAACTGACCCCCACTTATTAGTACGTAATACTATAATACATCGCTTCTCCTTCTAGCTAAGAGACAAATAACAAGGTTCTATAGCCTTGGCTGGCAACCAGTTTACCGTAGAAAGCAATGGCAACCTACTGCGGGATAATCTTCTGCCCAGTCAGTCATGTCTCTTTCGAGACCTGATCGGCCAAACTGTGTATCACGTATGGCACTTAACTGACTGACTGAATATAATAGTTGGAATTATGATTAAGGCTTTTAATTGTCATAAATTGGGGGTCGGTTTTCTATTGTTACGAAGTAATAAACTGATCCCCCACTTATTACTACGTAATAATATAATACATCTCCTCTCCCTCCGGTTATGGGTTAAAATACAGGACAGATTGGGTTCTATAGCCTTGGCTGGTAACCCGCCTACCGCAGCAAGCAATGGCAATCTACTGCGGGATAATCTTCTGGCCATTTAGTCATGTCTCTTTCGAGACATGATCGCCAAAGCGTGTATTACGTATGGCACTTAACAGACTGACTGAACCAACCTTAGTTAGCGTTTCTTATAAGCTCATTTTCAATTAAAAAAAGTGACTGCGACCGGTTTTTTATAACCTCGATAGAAATTGAATTAAATGTTAAAAAGTTAAAGGCGTATTTTTTTTACAGATGAAGTACGAGAAAGATTTATACTTCATTATTGTCTTACTACACTTACGGATGTGGCCGTTCAACTTTTTTACTCTTGAGCAAACAAACAAATTTCATAGCTAACACAAAACAACTGAATATTCTGACTTTATTAAATACTATATACAGTATAGCCCTTTTGCGATCGTCAGACAAACTGATTAATTTTTAAAAAAATTAATCAGTTTGTCTGACGATCGCAAAAGCGTGAAACCCAGGGTTACAAACTCACACCTATCTATCTATCTATCTATCTATCTATCTATCTATCTATCTATCTATCTATTCCCTTTGTAAACGAGTTGTAATTTGTTTAGAAAAGGGAAAATATTCAAACGTTTTACAATATAATTGTATTGAACAAACGGGATCTACACTCTGTGGTGAATTTGGGCAAGAAGTGTATTGTCAACTTCAATGCGTCTCAGACCAAGCTGTTGTCTGTCAACCATCACAGGCAACCTCTCCTGCCTCCCATAAGCATGGACCAAGCGATTCTCCCTGAGAGCAACACAGTACGCCTCCTCGGCCTTACCCTCTCCTCAAACCTCAAATTATATTGATTCCATAACTAAATCTACTGCTAAGAAGGTTGGGTCACTATGCCGATCCAGGATGTTTTTTGCGCCTGAATCCATCCTACATATATACAAGTCAACCATCCGTCCCTGCATGGAGTACTGCTGCCATTTACGGTCAGGCGCCCCTGCCGTTCTCCTCAGTGTTCTCGACAGGCTCCAAAGGAGAGTCTGTAATGTGATAGGTACTGATCTGGCGGCTCGACTGTAGCCACTTCCCCATCGTCGAAATGTGGCCTCCCTTTGTCTGTTCTATAAATACTTTCATGGCTTCTGCTCGGACGAACTTAAGTCACTGGTGCCTCCTCAACAGGTGTTTACTCGTGCAACCAGACTGGCAACTGGGTCCCACCCATTCACAATCAGGTTAGCCAAATGCAGACGACAATTCTACTCCTGCAGCTTTTTCTCTCGCTCTTCCCGCCTGTGGAACTCGCTCCCATATTCT
>JBBBDQ010001084.1:4157500-4457500 GCA_037127315.1 Ascarosepion bandense | reverse complement strand
AGACAGAACAATAATGACCTACATTCTGTAGTCGTTGGTGTAAATATTCCTAACTATACTGGGAAACAGCACTAAATAATTAATAAAATTTTCTAACGAATTAATTGACAACGCCCAAGTTGATAGTAATTATTAATTTTAAATATATTTTTTCTTTACATTATTGTTTCGTTATCAGTTGAGCATCAAACTATCTGCTGATTTCCAAGCAACAGTTCAAATAACATGAAGTAAGAATAAAGAATGTAGCTTTTGTTAAATCATTTGATCTCTGAAATGAAAATTTTCCATGATTCATGTTTGGTTAGTCTTTTCTTTATCTTACTGTTTCTTTATTCACAACATTTTTGGCGGAGTTTCTTCCAACATTTAAAGTAAGTAACGTGAAGTAAGAAGAAAGAAGTAAATTTGGTTAAATCATTTGAAATCTGATACCAAAAAATTTAACTATTAATTTTGGTTAATCTTTTATTCATATTACTGTTGCTTTTCATCACAACTTTTTTTGGTGGAAACCAATTCAGTTGTTAGATTTAGTAACAAAAAGTAAGAATAAAGAATGTAAATCATTTGATCTTTCAGGTGAAGGATTTTCTTTATTCATGTTTCGTTAGTCTTTTTTTAATCTTAATGTTGCCTTTTATCACAACTTTCTTGGTGGAATTCCTGCCAACTATTAAAGTAATTAACATGAAGTAAGAATAAATAATTTAGCTTTTGTTAACTCATTTGATCTCTGAGATGAAGGATTTTTATCAATAATTTTTGGTTAGTCTTTTTTTCATATTAATGTTGCTTTTTATCACAACTTTCTTGGTGGAATTCCTTCCACCTGTTAAAGTAAGCAAGATGAAGTAAGAATAAAAATGTAGCTGATCTCTGAGACGAAGGATTTTCATTAACAATTTTTGGTTTTTCTTTTCTTCAACATTTTTTGCTTTTTGTTATAAATTTCTAGATTGAATTTTTATAAATATTTTTAATCATTTCAAAGTTAGAAAGGGGCTACTAAGAGTGGAGTCAACAGAAGTGTATAAAAGAACAGGTTTCAAGCATATAGAAGGTGACAACTGACATTGTATTTAAATGTTTTTAGTTACTTTGGGCACAGTTCTATTTTCTTGATTTATTTTAGTTAGATGGATCGATATTAAAGACTATTATGTCTTGATAAGCATTCCTTTCATCTTAATTTCTATTGCTTGCTTTTCATTGTATCTACACAAACCTACAGGGAGGCATTTTGCTGATTCAAACTAATGATTAGAGATTGGCAAGTTGGTTATTTCCAATGAAGAGCAGTGAAAATTAAAATGAAATAAATACATGCCATAAATAACAGTTTGAGTTTGAGTTTTGTTTAACGGCATATCAACACCTCTGTGGGTTATTTAATGCTAAATGGGGTTTAAGGTATTTTTTTAAATGTTTGGTTATAGTAAGGAGGTTGATTCAGTCAAATTTTGATGAAGATTTTTACTTTTTTTTAATTATTTTAGAAAATTGATGTTTTCTGGTTTTGTATTCAAAAATATATTGATGGTAATAATTTTTTTGTTTTGACTCTAGTTCGGCGGGGGAAAGGTAACTATTTGCCTATAGCTGAAACCCTAACAGGTGCTACCATTCCGGGTCAGAGTGGACCTGGGAACAACAGCGATTAAGCGGTGGTTCCATGCTCCCCACAGACTCCCACTCAGAGTCCTTGCTGCCGGATGCAGTTTACCATCATAACCAGGACCTAAATAATACTTAAGCTATTTCGTATTTATCTCTCTTAGAAGAGGTCATTTGAAGTTAAACTTTTCTATTAGTCTGCATGTAATTAGGTTTATGATGACCCAATTTTTGTTTATCTTAAACCCTATCGCTCTCACTGGACCATAGGCCGTTGCCGACCTCTCGCCATCGACGAGATTCTTCTGTAACCTATCTTTTTTTACAGGTAGAGGTGTTGACTCTACGTAAACCCCTTTATTCTCCTGATAAGGTAACAGTCAGTTAAGTGCCATACGTGATACACAATTGGGCGATCATGTTTTTTCCCCTCAGTCAGTCAGTTAAATGCCATACGTGAAACACGCTTGGGCGATCATGTCTCGAAAGAGACTTGACTGTCTAGGCAGAAGATTTTTCCCGCAGTCAGTCAGTTAAATACCATACGTGAAAACACTCTTGGGCGATCATGTCTCGAAAGAAACATGACTGTCTAGGCAGAAGATTTTTCCTGCAGTCAGTCAGTTAAATGTTATACGTAAAACACGCTTGTGCGATCATGTTTTGTCCGAGTAATGTCTGTCTAGGCAGAAGATTCTTCCTGCAGTCAGTCAGTTAAATGCCATACGTGATACACGATTGGGCGATCATGTTTTTTTCCCCTCAGTCAGTCAGTTAAATGCCATACGTAAAACACGCTTGGGCGATCATGTCTCGAAAGAGACATGACTGTCTAGGCAGAAGATTTTTCCTGCAGTCAGTCAGTTAAATACCATACATGAAAACACGCTTGGGCGATCATGTCTCGAAAGAAACATGACTGTCTAGGCAGAAGATTTTTCCCGCGGTAGGTTGCCATATTTTTCTGTCTTTCATGTTTCTTCACAATTTCCGTTTGAATTGTAAATGAGTAACATTAGTTCCTTTCCAAGCAGTCTCTCGCCTCCGTTCAGCAATTAATTCATAAAAGATCATCAGGTTAGTGCCTCGCTACCTCCACCTGTCTCTCTTTCTCTCAATACGCTCCGTGAGCTTTAAGTTTGCCAGGGTCTCCATTCTTATTTTATGTCCAATGAATTTCAGTTCATTCTTTCTGATTCTTACCATAAGTGTTCTTTTACAGTACTTATATTATTTAGACTATTGTTCTCATTTTGTTGCCAATTGTACGACGTTTCGGCCGTTGTACGCTCCAGCCTTCTTCAGGTGTTAGGAATTTCGAAGAGAACGCTTTATTACAATCACTGGGGTATATCATCTCCATCCTTTTTGCGTAGAGCCTCTTTTTGGTAGTCATGAGTTATCTCCCTCTAAACCTGTAAGTTACTTGTTCACTACTGCTGTAGCCTGGTATTGAACTCCCAAAACTTTGGGTCAAGTCGCAGGATGAGGACAATGGTCCGAATAATGTAAATACTGTAAATACTACCTCATCTCAGAAATATAGACAAATACTAAAGTGTCTATTTGTTAATATTTTTGTAAAATTTTCAATCGGTTTAATACTTAAAATATAGGCCATAAAGCTACCATTTTTTCTTTCGTTTTATTTACGCGTTAAAAATTCATTGGGGCTTTCTAAAAATTGTTTTTTTTCCTCATCAATAAATCCTTGATAAGTCCGTCCCTTGAGCTTGGAGACTTTTTCTATTACATTTAAATTCAAAAGGTTAAGAATTTCCTTTGCATAAAGCAGAAACTTCATATATCCCAGTGGTCAAAATAAAAGGTTCGATTCGAAGATTTTAGCACCTGAAGAAGGCCTGAACGTAAAACAGCCGAAACGTCGTAAATCAATTAGACAATAACAAAGCACTCAATTATTGCTATTTACTCAGTTTTATTTAGTCTGGTAGAAAGGCCTCAGGTCGCTGGCATAGCTACTTTTCTGAAGTAGTTACTTTGCTAAACATTGAACAGGATTATTGTTGCTTAACGTCAGTGATCAGTGCTTTCATCATAACTGCTTGTTATCGACGAATAAGATGGAATTGAAAAACCAGACTTGAATCCTTGGCGGGAACTAGTCATGTTTACATAGAACTTAATCCCTTGGGAAAGATTAATATTTCTGTTCTTTATATGTATTTGAAAATGTTTGACAATGGTTAGTAAAATGAACAATTTGGGCAAACACCTATCTGCCCAACCCATCACAACAAATATAATATTTTAATCCTACCATCCGCCCGTGCATTGAATACTTCTACAGTATCTGGTTGAGTACTCTTGCTACCCACCTAGGGGTCTTTCACAAAATCCAACGGAGAATCTGTAATCTGATCGATCCCGACTTGGCAGCTCAGATACAATCAATTTCTCACCGGCGTAATTTGGCTTCCCTGTGTCTATTCTATAAATACTTTCACGGCCTCTGCTACTATGAATTTAGCTCTCTGGTGCCCCATATGTATGAATTTACTCGAGCCACAAGATCAGCAACTAGGTCCTACCCTTTTTCTGTGAAACCAATAAAATGTAAACGCAAATTCTACTCCATCAGCTTCTTTTCTCGCACTTCCCGCCTATGGAATTCCCTTCTGTTTACTTGCTTTCTCGACAGCTACAATCTCCAAGAATTTAAATGTAAAGTCAATAGTCACCTACTATCTTACTAAACCGCATTCTCTCTCTCTCTATCTCACATGCTTCTTTCTCCATCCACTCCATTCTCATCAGTATTCTAATCCTTCTCTTACCCACTTCCTGACACTCCCTATAACCTTTCACTTTTTCTCATAACTTTCCTACTATGTAACCGCCTGCAAAACTGGCAGCAAACTGCTTTGCTTGGGACGACATGACTAAAAAAAGTTATAAACATTGGTACAAAGTCACAGTCATGGAGCACCTAGTGAAAAAAAAAAGCATTTTGCAGGAGCTACTTTACCAGAGTTTTGTTGAATTAATGAAAATAAAAGAAACTAATAATTTCAAAATTAAACCGAATTTGAATATTTCGCTGGAATTGCTTATTTAAAAATGATGTCCTTGGGAAAGTCATGAATTTACATGAACAGGGTAACGATTACCACAATTAATTATGTTCTTCTAGGCAGACAGCATCTAAACAAATATTTAATAAAGTCAGAATGTTCAGCTGTTTTGTGTTAGCTATGAAATTTGTTGGCTCAAAGGTAAAAAAGTTGAACGACCACAACCTTATACGTAGCAAGACAACAATGGAATATAAATCTTTCTTCTATTGCTTTTGTAAAATAAAAATACGCCTTTAATTTTTTAAAAATTTAATTAAATTCCTTTAGAGGTATATTTATTGAGTTTGAGTTTTGTTTTACGGCATATCAACCTCTGTGGGTTATTTAATGCCAAAAAGGTGGGGTTTTAAGTTATTTTTCTTAATATTTGGTTATAGTGAGAAGAGTGATTTAGTCAGATTTTAAAGAAAATTTTTTGTTTTTATTTTTTTATATTATAGAAATCGAAAATATCTTCTAGTTTTGTATTCAAAAATGTTTTGTTGAGAATATTTTTTTCTTCAAAAATGTTTTATGGTAATAATTTTTTCTTCAGAAATGTACTGTTGGTAATATTTTTCCATCAAAAATGTATATTTTTTATAAAAGTCTATTTTATGCATATATTTCTATAAAAGTCTATTTTTATACTTTCATACTGTTTTGACTCCACTTCGGGGATTAACTATTTGCTCATAGCTGGGACCCTAACAGGTGCTACCACTCCGGGTTAGAGATGACCTGGGAACTAAGATGGAGAAAAACTGGCTGGTTACATTCAATGTCTTGAAAGTAATGAATTCTGCTAAGACTTCTAATGCTCTTAAAATATCCTCACTGTAAAGGCTGACTGAGTGATTTTTATAATTTTTAAGCCAGAAAATACTTTTAGATTCTAATGTTTACTTTTTGGTGATAATAAAAATTTACTGATAAACGTTTTACTAATTAACCAATAGCTGGGGGGTTAATAATGTGGAATTATACCTTTGCAAAGGGTATTTGTGCCTAATTTCTAATTCCGAGTCATTATCGATTACACTGCTAGGAAGGTTAGGCAATTGTATCGGGCCAGGAAATTTTTTTCCGCCTGAATCCATCTTGCACATATATATATATAAATCAAGCATCCGACCGTACATAGATTACTGTTGTCATATCTGGTCAGGCGCCCCTGCTGTTCATGCCAGTTTTCTCGACAGGCTCCAAAGGAGAATCTGTAATGTGATTGGTCCCGACCTGGCAACTCGACTCCAACCACTTTCTCACCGGCAGGATGTAGCTTCCCTCTGTCTATTCTACAAATATTTTCATGGTTTCTGCTCCGACGAATTTTAATCACTGGTGCCCCTTCCACAAGAATTTACTCGTGCGACCAGATTGGCAACAAGGTCCCACCCTTTTACAGTTAAGTCAACCAAATGCAGCCGAGAATTCTATTCCTCACAGCTTCTTTTCTCGCAATTCACGCCTGTGGAACTCCTTCCTAAGTCATAGTTTGTAGAAAATGGCAATATTTATCTGAAAATTTCTTCCCAATATTATATGAATCACTTTTTCTTTTGTTCCTGTTGCATTTACTGAAATAAAAGTTAATCAGAATTTCTCAATACATTTATCTTTAACATATATAAAATTTGAAAAACTCAGGATTTGTTGTGGAAGTGTACACACCTATCCAGAGTTTGATGTGGACTCAACCAAATGGTATAATACTGATGCCAAGAATCACCATACATGACAGCTAGCCACAAGCAAACTTCATATACTACTACAGAATATCTTCAAAACTACATTGACTTCAAGTGAAATTATATTTTTTGTTATATCTTTGTTCAATGCCAAAATGTGAATATGGCAATAAAGATGCAGACAACAGTCCAAGCGATGTAAACAGAATACCTCATTGCAGAAATATAGACAATAATAAAATGAAAATAGTTCTCCCAACTATATAAATAGTTTATCCAACCACCCCAAAAATATTATAAGACAAATACCCAAGATAGTAAATAATAGGGTTAACCAATTATCATCATTGGCCAATTTCCCTGACGAGCCGTTAGGCGAAACTGTGGTCGGTTGTTGACTCTTGCTTAGATTTTCTGTCTATATATATAACACCCTGTGACGTTTGTCTTTTGGGTTGGTTAAAGGAGTAAGTCTACTAAACCAAACCAAAGACTTTGGAAAAGCGAACACAAGAAGTTATTTCTTCCATACGCCAAGCTGAAAATAGTTGACGCGATTCCTTGGTGACTTTAGAAGTTGCTAACCATATCTGGGGCTCATATCGAATATTAAATGAAACCTTACGCTAAACTTTTTCCTTTCATATTCATTTCTTGTAGAAATTATAGCAATAAATATAAGTATTTTAAAATAGGGTGTTACTTTTCATTTACCCTGTATATTGTTGGTAAAATTCGCACAAATTCTATGGATAAAGTGCAGGCATCAGTTTATGTATTGATTATAATAGAGAATCGATCCCCCAATTCATATTATATAGCAACAACAGTCTATCATGGTCACAAAGTCAGGGATCAGTTTATGCACTGATTATAATAGAGAATCAATCTCCCGAATGTATATTATATAGCAACAACAGTCCATGATGGTCACAAAGTAAGGGATTGAAGGTTATGTTGACAACGTTCCTGGATATAGAGTATCCTCTTGGCATCTGTTGACCATGTCCACCATAGTATATGGATATAGAGTATCCTCGCCGCACGTAATCTGTTCAATGAAACAACGTCAAAGACACTCTCCAGAATAGGATTTGATCGCCAATACTCGGAAAAATATGACCGCCTCTTATACACGTCGTATTGAATATTTTGTGCTTCCTGATTGTTTAAGCCTTCGATTGGTGAACTATAAAATGGGTTGCCTTAGGGGGGGGGGGGGTCTTCACAGTATATAATGTACCAAAAAGTTCAACATATATATCATATAATAATTCTGCTTGTTCCTTCCTTAGTTAGTTACTTACTGAGTTACATAGTTACTTAGTTCCTCCGTCCGCTAAGCCACTGAAGAAAGGTAACACACTTACCCTCTACACGAGCTTTTCCTTCCCCTCTATCTTTTTATGATCTATAAACGGTACTCTCCTCAGCCTTTCTCTCACCATTGACAAACGGAAGGGTAGTAAAGAGTGAGAGAGTGGGATGAGAGAGCCTATAGCATTACCGTATCACTAGCAGCTAAAGCTGGTGGTTGTAGCAGTAATTGTGTGTGTGTGTGTGTACTGTACAATATAGTAAAAATAGGTAGATTTGTTGTCGTATCACGCGACCTAATAACGAAATATCTGGTCTCTACACCCTTGGCCATTACTCAGTTGGTCTTTTCTGTCTACAATGTACACAGGAGCCATGATTTTTCAGTAATAAAAAAACATTTTCTCTTTCAAAATCTCTCACAAAATAGAGGAAAAGTATTTTGGTTATGGTCTGTGTATACACCACTTAATATAATATAAGATTACAGTAAAGTAGCTTCTATGGACATGACTTTTATAGATATTTTAATAAAATTACACTCTTGGTTATCGTTATTTTATTATCCAATACCTTTATGTTTGAAGACATTACTATCATTTGTAGTATGACATAGTAAAATTTTTCAAGGAAATCATAATTATCCATCCGTGAAAATTTCACGGGTTCCGCTAGTTAATATGAGTATTTTAGAATAGGGTGTTACTTGTCATTCACCCTGTATATATACGGACAAATCGTCTAAATCACACAAAATGAAAACACTGACATCTCATTTTAACAGATATATTTACCAAAATTAAACAGAAATATCTTGAAATACTAAAGAGTAAATTTATTCAATAACAGATGGATAAATTACATTCTAAATTAAATTGCAAGAAAAAAATAATACTTACATCTCATTTAACAGATATATTTACCAAAATTAAACAGAAATATCTTGAAATACTAAAGAGTAAATTTATTCAATAACAGATGGATAAATTACATTCTAAATTAAATTGCAAGAAAAAAATAATACTTACATCTCATTTAACATATATATTTACCAAAATTAAACAGAAATATCTTGAAATACTAAAGAGTAAATTTATTCAATAACAGATGGATAAATTACATTCTAAATTAAATTGCAAGAAAAAAATAATACTTACATCTCATTTAACATATATATTTACCAAAATTAAACAGAAATATCTTGAAATACTAAAGAGTAAATTTATTCAATAACAGATGGATAAATTACATTCTAAATTAAATTGCAAGAAAAAAATAATACTTACATCTCATTTAACAGATATATTTACCAAAATTAAACAGAAATATCTTGAAATACTAAAGAGTAAATTTATTCAATAACAGATGGATAAATTACATTCTAAATTAAATTGCAAGAAAAAAAATACTTACATCTCATTTAACAGATATATTTACCAAAATTACACAAAATATCTTGAAATAATAAAAAGTCAATAAAATTGCTATTGGCTTCGAAAACTACCCCCAAACAACTTAAGAATCTCTTGCACCTCCTCTTGGTGCTATAATCCTTGCCTTCAGTTCATCTTTGGTGTTACAAAGAATTCTTTTTGCTTTTGCTCAACTGTGCTCAGTATATTATATGCACGGGGGTTGCAATCTGGGGAGTAAGGTGGCCCTATGTTTGGGGGGATGTGATCGCAGAAATTGTCGGACAGTCATGATTGGTTTCTCCTGCTTGTGTGGCATGGTGCAAAGCTCATGATGCAAAGTACATAGAGTCTTCCACCAGCCACACTTTTACCCAGGGCAGCAGCCACTTATTCAAGTCACTTGTAAATCTCCGTATTAATATTTATACAGTACCGTCATGATAGTGAATCATCTTGTTTTATTTACGGCAGGGAGTAAAAATTTTGACCGAGTATCTGAACATATTAGTCACCCACATAAAAGCCCGTTTCGCTCTATCACAGCTCATCAGTGTGGCTAGACATATCCACTTGCTTCTGGCCGGGATCGAAACTCGACCGATTTGGCGTCAGTCGGAGTCTCTACTCCCTAAGCCATCGGCGCATGGGGAGCCGAGTTCGAATTCCAGCCGAATTCATTGCATTCACTTACGCGCAAATACTCTTGGGAAAGGTATTAATCCGTCTATTCCTTCCAGTTATGGGTTAAATAACAGGACAGATTGGGTTCTATAGCCTTGGCTGGCAACCAGTCTACTTCAGAAAGCAATGGCAACCTACTGCGGGATAATCTTCTGCTCAGTCAGTCGTGTCTCTTTCGAGACATGATCGCCCAAGTGTGTATCACGTATGGCACTTAACTGACTGATTTGAACATATTAGCGAAGTTCAAACTACTGATCACGACAAATTATGTGCTCTCAGATTAAAACTGTAAGTAAGGTCTGCTAAGAATAAATGCAGTGTAAACAGCAGTAAGGTTCTGGGGGTCTGGAATATAAGTCTGAGCAAGTGTCTTCTCCAGAGATTGGCAAGCCATTTTAAAAGAATGCGCAAAAAACCCCCAGCCCTTCTATAATGTAGTAGCCCGTGAAAGAAAAAGCCAGCAGTGTTTAGTTTTACAATTAACCAGAAATTAAACAGATTTACACGTTCTTAAAGCAGTCTATTCAAATCAAACGCTGTCTCACTAGAACCTATTACAACTGAGTAGTGAGTTCGATCTCTCACTGGGGGTCCCATACTTTCGGCATTGTGCTACATCTAAGCGGCGCTTAGAAAATCATCTATTCAAATTAGCGACGTTTGTGCATAGCCAAGAGTGAAACTGATTTCCATGTTCGCTGAGAGGCAGTTTTTTTTAATATGCAAAAACAGCATGCACTTTGACTCAAAAGAGATTTGTCCTTTGACGTGCGTTCTTTTTCATTCTGAACAGAAAAACTATAATTTTAAGTAGATTAAATTTTTCAGTCTGAGTTTAAAAGCTAAAAAAGAATGCAAAAAAAACCCCAAAACATTTATATTATAATAGGTCCTAGGTATGACGGTAAACTGCATCCGAAAGCAAGGCCACTGATTGGGAGGTTGTGAGATGCATAGAACCACCTCTTAACTGCTGTTGTTCCCAGATCCACTCTAACCCGGAGTGGTAGCACCTGTTAGGGTCCCAGCTATGGACAAATAGCTAATCCCCAAACTGAAGTCAAAACAGTATAAAAGAATAACAATAGAGTTTTATAGAAATCTATCTAAACTTATTTATAAATGGAACTTTGTGTGTGTGTGCCTCTGTGTGTGTGTGTCCGTTACCTATAGACTCCGAAACGGCAGAACCGATTTTCTTAAAAATGTACACAGTTGTACTATAAGCAGCTGCGAGTGTTCTTAGCTAGGTTTTGTGTCGAGGTAACCCCGATAAATATCGGAAATCGATAATCGAAAAAATCAGGTTATAGAAGGAGTTGTCCGATTTTACTCAAATTTGATACACTTATAGACAAAGACAAAAGAAACGATATTCAGAAGTTTCAAGGCTGCAGTTCTTACAATAGTGCAGAAAATCGATAATATATATATATATATATATAAAAGGCAAGATGCTTGTGTGTGTGTCTGTTTATCTGCCTGTATGTCTGTATTTTTTTCAGCTCTTTTATTTTAGTTTTTGCTTCGGGTTTGGCTCTAAGTAGGTATAATTGTAGTTCTTAGTCTCAGCCATGATACCATTTACTCAGAGGACTTATTTAGTCTTCAAAATTCAGTTTACGACGAAAAGACTTATTTGATATCGATACCAGGAAATCAAAATTGGACTTACATTCATTCATTTTTCTTTCAGTCTACGGTTTCACTTTAACTGGAAACAAGTATTGGTTTTTAGTCTTTCGTGCCAAGGTTCAAAAAGTCTGGGCTCCAGGAACATGGATTAGTTTTAAAGCTTTCATTACACCCGAGCAACGCCGGACTCTACTGCTAGTTTGATAATAAATAGAAATATTTTTAAGACTTTTTAAAAATTTTGTAATATGTTTTAAGTCTGTCATTGAATTAAAATATAGATGCACACACACACACACACACACACACACACACACACACACACACACACACACACACATATATAATTTGAATGAAATTTATATCGATAAATATTTTGCGAGATTCTGATTTCTCTTCATATGAACATGCCTCAGTAGGGGACACTTATTTTCTCACATGCGACTACATTTTATAGGCAGAGTTATAAAAGAGGAAAGAGAATGGGTGAGAATATCATTGTCTACTTATAGTTTTAAGGAGTTTCTTCTAGCGACGTTATTTTTTTATTTTTATTTTTTTGAAACTCAAGTGAAAACCCCACAAGGACCCACCGTTTTACTGCTGAAATAGCTAAATGCAGACGCTACCCATACAATAATTTTTTTCTAATATTTTATGTCTGTGGAACTCTTTTCCGTTTCCTTGCTTTTTTTATCGTTTCACTCCAAACAAGGCAGGACTGCCACTGGTGCGAAGGGGGCTACATAAGAGAAGAGCGATCAGAAAGAGGAACCGGTTACAGTGGGTGTCAAAGAACGGTTAAGAGAGGGATGGGAATACTGGTGGGAAGAGTTGCGTAAGAGTAGAGTGAAAAGGGAGAAGAACAAGATACAGGGGGCGTTAGTGGGGGAAGGATAACAGAAGAATGGGAGTCAATGGAATAAGAGATGGCAATTGACGTTGCATTTATGGAGATTATAGCTGTCAGGGAAGCAGGTACACGGAAGGTAGTTCCACAGGCGGGAAGTGCGAGAAAAGAAGCTGGTGGAGTAGAAGTGCGGCTGCATTTGGTTGTTTTGACTGTAAAAGGGTGGGACTTTGTTGCCAGCCCGGTTGCTCGAGTAAATTCTTGTAGAGGGGGTGGCACCGGGGGCTACGCTTGTCGGAACAGAAGCCATGAAAATATTTGTAGAAGAGACAAAAAGAAGCCACTGGAGACGAGCTGCCAGGTCGGAATTGCAGATTCTCCTCTGGATATTGTCGAGAACCCCAAGTTGAATAGCATGGACGACCGACCAGATATGATAACAGTATTCAATACATGGGCGGATGGCTGGTATGTATATGTAAGTTGGATTCAGGCGAGAAAAACTTCCTGGCCCGTCACAGTGACCCAAACTTCCTAGCAGTAGATTTAGCTATTGATTCAATGTACTTGTTCCACTTGAGGTCGGCTGAGAGGGTGAGGCTGAGGAGGCGCAGTGTATTGCTTTCGGGGAGACTAGCTTGATCTATGCTGATTGGGGGCGAGGAAGAGGAACTGTCTATGTTAGTTTACGGATAGCAGCTTCGTTTTGAAAGCATTAAAATTTACGAGCCATTTCTTACTCCAGTCTGGTACAGAGTGGAGGTCCTTCTCAAGATCAGAAGCGAGGTTTTTTTTGTTTACCTTCGCAGATTTCTTACTGAGGCGGCAGTAAAGGGTGGTGTCGTCAGCGTAAATGCCTACTTGAGTTCCCTGATAACTATAATATTCAAATACTATCTTCTGTTTTCTTGAATTCCGTTCATCTTTTGCCTTTTCCTCAAACCTTCTTAATCACGGTTTCTAATTCACTTCAAATCAAGAAGACTAGCAACTGTAGCTCCAGTATTTACATTATTTGGACTATTGTCCTCATCTTCGTTGCCATTTGTACGACGTTTAATAATAGATCAATTCTATTTGTCTATATTTCTGAGATGAGGTAGTATTTACACTATTTACATTATTCAAACTATTGTCCTCATCTTTGTTGCCATTTCTACGACGTTTAATAATAGATCAATTCTATTTGTCTACATTTCTGAGATGAGGTAGTATTTACACTATTTACATTATTCAAACTATTGTCCTTATCTTTGTTGCCATTTCTACGACGTTTAATAATAGATCAATTCTATTTGTCTATATTTCTGAGATGAGGTAGTATTTACACTATTTACATTATTCAAACTATTGTCCTCATCTTTGTTGCCATTTCTACGACGTTTAATAATAGATCAATTCTATTTGTCTATATTTCTGAGATGAAGTAGTATTTACACTATTTACATTATTCAAACTATTGTCCTCATCTTTGTTGCCATTTCTACGACGTTTAATAATAGATCAATTCTATTTGTCTATATTTCTGAGATGAGGTAGTATTTACACTATTTACATTATTCAAACTATTGTCCTCATCTTTGTTGCCATTTCTACGACGTTTAATAATAGATCAATTCTATTTGTCTACATTTATGAGATGAGGTAGTATTTACACTATTTACATTATTCAAACTATTGTCCTCATCTTTGTTGCCATTTCTACGACGTTTAATAATAGATCAATTCTATTTGTCTATATTTCTGAGATGAGGTAGTATTTACACTATTTACATTATTCAAACTATTGTCCTCATCTTTGTTGCCACTTGTACGACGTTTCAGCCGTTGTACGTTCCGGCACTAACTGAAGAAAACATGGCCTAGTGGATATAAACGTTGGGTAGTTCTTGACTTGATTCTTAGAGTTGTGGGTTCAATACCAGGCTACAGCAATGGTGAACAAGTAACTTCCAGGATTAGAGGGAGATAACTAATAACTTCCAATCGGATCTTTACGTAAGAAATAAGTATGATATACCCCAGTGATTATAATAAAAGTTTCGGTTCGAAATTCCTAGCACCTGAAGAAGGCCGGAGCGTACAACGGCCGAAACGTCGTACAAATGGCAACAAAGATAAAGACAATAGTCCGAATAATGTAAATACTGTAAATACTACCTCATCTCAGAAATATAGGCAAACTAGCAGTTTAGCCCGGTTTCACTCGGGTAGTTTAAGGAATAATAAGAATAAAAAACAAGTGATGAATTTACATAGTAAATACTTACACAACGTCCACCCTCGTCACTTTTATAGATATAGATAACAATGTAGAATTTCTCTATTGGATTAGAGTGGGAGGGGGAGGGCAAAATATAGAGATATTGATAATATAAAGTGGGGTGATCGATTCTATATTATAATCAAGACATAAACTGATCCCTGATTTTGTGGGGTGATAATATATATTTTTCTACCCCTAGATTTGGCTTTCTGAAAAATTTCAAGGTGTCGGTAGCGTTCTAAAATTTTGATCCACATCTGAACGCAACTCCGTCAAGCTCGACTCCAAAATGCAGACGCTAAGTCGAATCTATAAAACAAAGAATTACTTATACAAAGTCCAACCTCGTCACTTTTATAGATATAGATACTGTAGATACGTAAAACAGTGAACACCTCTCCGTTACATGAACGTGGTATGGTTCCTAGAATTTCGTGATAACCGACGGTAAGATACTAATAGAAAGAAGCAAGTTTAGCACGTGTGCTTTTTTTTTTTTTGCTTTGTAGCGCAGCTCATCTCCATGGGCAGATACAGTGACACGCATAAGTACTTGATACATATTATTTTCTGTTATAACTGTTATGTTCGCCATTTTGCCTGATATTTGGTAAGAAATATCTCGTAAGGTTGTTTTAGTTGTATGTGAAAGGAAAATTAAAAACTCACGGTTGAATCCATTTATTTTTATCAAAGTTCAAAATTACCCTATGCAAAAGTATTGAATACATGACACTTTTTCAAATTTTCAATCGAAATTTTGTATTTTAAAAGACTTTAAATATTCAAATTTTTGATAGTATTGGAATGTTATCTCTGACCAATCAGAGAAGCACAGAATTGCTTACAAGAGAGTGCTACTAATCATCTGACTCTTTGATGTGCATTCTGCAATTCAAGGATTAAAAATGGCAAAAACTGAAGAATTATCCAGATATATGTGAGATAGAATCATTGAACGTCACAAAGAAGGAAAATGTTACCGAAAAATTAGCAAAGAAATGAATCTAGCACTAAGTACAGTAGGAAATATCATCAGAAAGTATAAGAAGTATGGCGACGGTACAGCAAACCTTCCAAGAAATGGAAGATCGAGAAAAATAAATGAGAGGACTTCAAGGTGGATCAGCAGAAATGTTAAAAAAAAAACTCTTCATTACTCGTTCTGAAATTAAAACTGATCTTGAGGGTGCTGGAATTAATGTAAGTAAGGATACCATTAGCAGAGCTCTATATCGTACAGACTTTTATTCAAGATCACCAAGAAACGTGCTTTTTCTCAAAACCAAACATATCAAATGCAGATTAAAGTTTGTCGAAACTTATGAAAAGAAAGGTATGCAGTTTTGGGAAAAGGTAATTTGGTCGGATGAAACGAAAGTTGAACTATTCGGAAGAAACACAGCGACAAGTGTTTGGCGAAAAAATGGCACTGTCTTCAACAAGCACAATACCATCCCCACAGTTAAGTTTGGGGGTGGTTCCTTTATTATATGGGGATGCTTTTCATCCAAGGGCACTGGTGAGTTACAAGTTATCCATGGTAGAATGAATGGTAGCATGTACAGGGAGATTCTCGAGAAGAACCTTCAGAAATCTGCAACTTCTTTAGGACATGGTCGGAATTTCGTGCTTCAACACGACAATGAACTCAAACATACCGCAAAACTTACAAAGGAATGGTTTGAAAATAATGGTATTAGTCCTCTCAATTGGCCAAGTCAGTCTCCTGACTTGAATCCAATTGAGAATTTGTGGAATACTTTGAAGGTTAAAGTTCATAAGCGGAATCCACAAAATATCAAGCAATTAGAGGAATTATACAAGGAAGAATGGGGTAAAGTAACAATGGATCAGTGTGGAAAACTTGTGGCCAACTATAGAAAGCGACTGGAAGCAGTGAAACAAAACAGAGGCGACGCAACTAAATATTAAATTGATGTATCCAATATTTTTGCATAGGGTAATTTTGAACTATGATAAAAAAGAATGCATGAGTTTTTAATTTTTCTTCCGCATACAACTAAAACAACTTTACGAGATATTACTTACCAAATATCAGGCAAAATGGCGAACATAATAGAGTTATAACAGAAAATAACAATTATCCAATACTTATGCGTGTCACTGTATATATTCCGCCCTCACTGTTAAAGGACAGCACCTCGACTTGGTGTAACGGTTCAGCTTGTCTCGCTAAAACAATTATGATTAAACAGTCAGTTTGATCCTCACTGGGTGTCCCATACTTTCGGCCTTCTGCCACGTCTTTTCTACGCTTAGAAAATCACCACTACTAAATGACGGCAATATTTTCTCTTGCTACAGCGAATTCTGACCGGCACTTCGATTCTAAAACGACTGCTGCTGTTGCTGCTGCTGCTGCTATTGTGCATTTCTTGAACGCCATACGCGGCCGCTATTGATTATCTGTGCAGATCATTTGAAGGAAATGTAATCGGAGCAGCTGAATGCATGGAATTTAAACAATATTTCAAACATCAAAAGAATTTTATAGCTAGCGCTTTTCCTTGTATAAGATGCATGTCAGGCGGCGCGTGGGACTAAACTCATTCATGCCAATGTAGTTGTCGTCACCGATCGAATCGCGCTGGTAGAATGACACAACAGCAGGACTATGAATATTATGCACGAGTGTCCTCATCTTCTTTTTGTCTGTTATTATAATGACCTGACCACTATTATAGTCATCTGTCTTTTATCACATACTAGTAGTATAGCCCGGCGTTGCTCGGGTGTAATGAAAGTTTTAAAACTAATCCATGGTCCTGGAGCTCGGACTCTTTGGACGTTGGCACGAAAGACTAAAAAGCAATAGTTGTTTCCAGTTAAAGCGAAACCGTAGACTGAAAGAAAAATGAATGGATGTAAGTCAAATTTTGATTTCCTGGTATCGATATGAAATAAGTTTTTTTCGTAGTAAACTGAATTTTGAAGTCCTCTGAGTAAATGGTATCATGGCTGAGGCTAAGAACTACAATTATACATACTTAGAGCCAAACCCGAAGCAAAAACTAAAATAAAAGGACTGAAATAAATACATACAGGGAGATAAACAGACACACACACAAATGTCTTGCCTTATATATATATATATATATATATATATATATATATATATATATATATATATTATCGATTTTCTGCACTATTGTAAGAACTGCAACCTTGAAACTTCTGAATATCGTTTCTTATGTCTTTGTCTATGAGTGTATCAAATTTGATTAAAATCGGACACTTCTTCTATAACCTGATTTTTTCGATTATCGATTTTTGATATTTATCGGGGTTACCTCGACACAAAACCTAGCTAAGAACACTCGCAGACGCTTATAGTACAACTGTGAAAATGTTCAAGAAAATCGGCTCAGCCGTTTTGGAGTCTATAGGTAACGGACACACACACACACACACACACACACACACACACACACAATTCCATTTATAAATAAGTGTAGATTTTAATTTATCGTATCCAGCAAGACCTATGATGCTACCCTGAATAAATTTTTTATACTAGAATTAACCCAACACGAGAACTACTCAAAGTAGACGGGTACAGTCAGGGCTAGTTCTTACACGTGACAAAAGGCGACTGTGACTAAACGGGTGGATGACTCAAAATGTTAAAGAACCACTGTTCTAAAGAATAATATTTTGCCAACGGAGGTGACATGAAAAATTGACAAGTAACAAATATTCATCATCGATTCAATCAGTTGAGTTATACGCGATAAACGCTTGGACGATCATGTCTCAAAGGAGGCATGACTGACTGGGCAGAATATTTTCCCGTAGTAGGTTGCCATTACTTTCTGAAGTAAACTGGTTGCCAAACGAGGATACAGAACCCAACCTGTCCTGCTATCTAAGCCATAGCTTGAGCGAGAAAAGACGGATTGCATTATTATATTACAGGTATTAATTAGTGAGAGATCGGTTTATTACTTCATATTCTAGGTTTTCCGCTTTTTCTGATCTTCATTAACGATCTCCCTGATGTAATCAGATCCCAAGTAGGCATCTACGCTGATGAGTCCACCATTAATCTCGCCTCGATAAGAAATCTACAGAAGCTGACAAAACAAACATGGCTACTGATCTTGAAAAGGACCTTTAATCTGTGCTGGACTGGGGTAAGAAATAGCTCGTAAATTTTAATGCTTCCAAAACAAAACTGTTATCCATTAACCACCATAGAGAATCACTCCTACCCTCACACATCAGAATGGATCAGGCTAGTCTCCCTGAAATCAAAACACTGCGCCTTCTCGGTCTAACTTTATCAACATACAAAGTGGAATAACTACATTGAATCCATAGCTAAATTTGCTACTAGGAATATCGGTTCACTGTGTAGGGCCAGGAAATTCTCGTTTGAATCCACCTTGCACAAATATAAATTTACCATCCGCCCGTGTATTGAATACTTCTGTCACATCTGGTCGGGTACCCCTTCTACTCATCTCGGGGTTCTTGACAAAATTCCAACGGAGAATCTGCAATCTAATTGATCAACTCCAGTCACTTTCTCACCGACGTAATGTGGCTTCCCTCCGTCTCTTCTACAAATACTTTCACGGCTTCTGCTCCGATGCACTTACCACCCTGGTGTCCCTTCTGCATGAATTAAATCGAGCTACTAAACTAGCGACTTTTACAGTGAAACCGATCAAATGTAACCGCAACTTCTATACTACAGCTTCTTTTCTCGCACTTCCCGCCTGTGGAATTCCCTTCCGTATACTTGCTTCCCTGACAGCGACAATCTCCAAGAATTTAAATGCAATGTCAATTCCCATCTCTTATCTGCTTGAATGGCATTCTTTCCCTGACAACCCTTGCATCATGTTCTTCTCCCTTTCCGCTCTGCTCTCATGCAGCTCTCTTCACACCAGTGCTTTCACCTTTCTCTTATCCATTCTCTGACACCACCTGTAACTTGTTCCTCTTTTTCATCACTCATCTCTTATGTAACCCCCTATGCACCGGTGGCAGTACTGTCTTGCTTAGAGTGAAACAGTTATTAAAAAAACTAATCGACTGAATGCAACGAATTCTAGTTGAATTCGTTGCATTCACTTACGCGCAACTACCTTTCGGAGAGATATCCGTCTCTTCTCCCTCCAGTTATGGGTTAAATAACAGGATAGATTGGGTCCTATAGCCTGTGCTGGCAACCAGTTCACCGCAGAAAGCAATGGCAACCTACTGCGGGATAATCTTCTGCCCAGTCAGTCATGTTTCTTTCGAGATATGATCGCCCAAAGCGTGTATCACGTATGGCACTTAACTGACTGACTGAATATAATAGTTGCAAACATAATTTAAACTTCTACTGGACATAAAGTGGGGGGTCAGTTTTCTATTGATATTACGTGATAAACTGATCCCCCACTAATTATACTTAATATAATAATGTAATATGATCTATCTCTTCTCCCTCCAGTTATGAGTTAAATAGCAGGACAGATTGGGTCCTATAGCCTGGGCTGGCAACTAGATCACCGCAGAAAATAATGGTAACCTACTGCGGGATAATCTTCTGCCCAGTCAGTCATGTGTCTTTCGAGACATGATCGCCCAAAGCGTGTATCACGTATGGCACTTAACTGAGGGTAAATAAGAAATGCTTTTTTCTCTGTGATATGAGATTTTAGCGACATTCTGTTTACATCTACTGTATCGGGAATACAAAAGAATTTTATATTTACAATTCTTGCCTTCTTTTCTTCTTGTTTCGCCAGTGGAACAGTTATTTTAGTTGTTCTTCCGTGTCCACCATATATACGCCTATATTAATGGGTCGGCTATCCCTGCATTAAGAAAAAATGGAAGGTACTACTTCAATATTGATTGGTCTCCACAAAAAAATAGTCATGCGCATCATTAGTCCTGATATTTTATTTTGACTTCAATCACTTTCTCACCGCCATAAGGTTGCTTCCTTGTGCCTTTTCTATAAATACTTTCATGGTAATTGTTCGGACGAGCTTTTTTCTAATGTGCCTCGATTTTACGAATATAAGCCCAGTACATGACTTGCAATTAGGTCTCAGAAATATACAGTTGAGTTGGCTAGATGTAACCGTAAGTTCTATGATGAGTTTATTTTCTCACGCTCATCACTTGTAGAAATCGCTTCCGTCTCCATGCTTCTCAGCCAACGATAATTTAAACAAAATTAAATGCAGTGTCAATCACTTTCTATTTTTCTGATTACTCTTATTCTATACTTAACCCTTAATGTATCACTGTTTTTTAAGTTCTTCCACCCACAATAACCGCTTGTGTATCAGTAAATTTAATGTCGTGTTTAGGGTGAAATTGATATAAAAATGCCCTAATAATTTTGATTTCTATAAAAGGCTTTGTTGAGTAAAGAGGAGAAGAGAGACAACATCAAATCTTTTATCTAAGTATTTTGAATAGTGCAAATAAAAAACACGAGACTTTTATTCTGGCGGGAAATTTGAAGAGAAACAAACATTTATTTTAACGACAAAAATGTTTTTCATAATATACAAATAACAAAAATTTAAATGCACTGTCAATTGCTTTCTACTCTTCTGATCACTTTTCTGCTGTACCTGCCTCTTAGTGGTCTTTCTGTTTCTAAGCAGAGGATATCGGTGTTATATATCGCCGTACGACGACAAAACAACAAACACGCATATATAAAAATATAAGGTTATATTTTTATTAATGACGACGAACCGTGTGGAATAGAGAACGGAAGGGTGAGAGCGCACATAGAATGGGTTGACGGGAGTGTAGTCTTGCCTGTGGTGTTTCTCTGCTTCCACTGGCCGTTCTCTGCTGGCGAATCCGTGTGTCGAGGTCTTTATATAGTCTTCTAGAACCGGGACTTTCCTTCCGGTTTTGCCTCGCCCACGCAACGTCCACGTAATTCTAAGAGACACCTGATCTGTTTGCCTCCGTAGTCATTTCCGCCGCTGTCGGAAATAAGGTCAAACGACATCCGCTCCGGCCTCGACAGGATGTATTTCACAAACACCTGTCTTGTCGTTTCGCCGCCCCCTTCACCGACGGGAAACACCATCGATTGCATCACTTCCTCGGGTGGGGCCAGATTGTTATATTACAATCGGCTCAGTTGGAGTTTTTGAGTACCCTTGTATACTAGTGAGCCAGCCATGAGCTGAGTCATTTGGTAGTACACCAATAGAAGGGTTAACTAATCAGAAGGCTCAAAATATTCAATGTGATGTGTATAAAGGCAACCATATTTTCCCAAGTATTGGCGATATAGTTTGATTCAGTAGAATGTCTGACTCGTGAGTGTTCATCTTTGACGTTGTTTCATTGAACAGATTACGTATTGCTCTGTATTCTATATTCATAAACTATGGTGGACATGGTCAATAGGCTCTGAACGAGAAATTGGAGAGCCGAGTTCGAATTCCAGTTGAATACTTACACGCAAATACCCTTGAGAAAGGTATTAATCCATCTCTTCTCTCTCCAGCTATGAGCTAAATAGCATGACAGATTGGGTTCTATAGCCTTGTTCAACAACCAATCTACTGCAGAAAGTAATGGCAACGAAAATATTCTGCTCAGTCAGTCATGTCTCTTTCGAGACATGATCGCCCAAGCGTGTATCACGTATCGCATTTAACTGGCTGGATTGTTCCACATACAGTAACCCTTTTGCGTCTTAATAGCTTTAATGATTTGCTTGGAGTGAATTCGATAAAAAAAAGAAAGAAGTAAGACAAGGTTAAATTGCGTTTCAGTTGATGATCATGCCAATAAATTGCGATAATCCGCTACTTGATACAAACCACGCACAACCACGACGCTAATCAATATTCCTTTGACATTTGTCTGGCGAAACTGGGAGTGCAATCGACCCGATGCACAAGACGTTTTCCCACCGGAAGACATCAGCGGATATCTCATTGACATTAATCTGCTACCCTTCGTCAGCTGGGTTAGGATCAGAGAGTGGCGGATAGCGATACTCATCTCCAGACATAAGAATCTGCTTTGTGCCGAATGGGAGATTCCTCGACAAACCTGTTTACAGAACCTGATGTTTTAAATCTTTACCCATAATATTTACCGGCTTTCTCTTTTCCAATCTTCTCACTTTGTTTTTTTTTTTTGTTTTTTTTTTCAATTGGTCTAGATAGATCTATCGCCCGGTTCACACTCCACCCATGTCTTTTGAACAGGCTAAGAGGCTCATCCCTTGTTCCCTGTTTAGGTTGTGGTTTCCGGCTTTATCTTTTCCAATCTTTTCACTATTACGTAGCCCCCTGCACATCAGTGGCGTTACCGCCTTGCTCAGGGTGATACGATTAAAAAAAAAATTGAAACTCGATTTAACGTCCTTCGTTTTAACCTGATAACACTAATCATTGTTATATAGTACCCTGCGCAAATGACGCCATTTTAATTACAATTTAATTAAATTTTCAGTGCCTGATTTTCTTACCTAAATAATAGGTTTTGCAGTTCCTATTAATGTTATCTCAAAGAAAGAATTATTACTGGCTCCATCCCCTTGCTCAGCACAAAGTAAAACGAATACATCCCAACCACTCCCTTAACTTAAACTAACCTCTGGGCTTAGAATTATCTTAATTCTCTGTTTAGAAGGGGTCTAAGAATGCACGCCTTAAAGTGACATATTGAAAATTAGCTATTTCCCCGCTAAGTTTTATCTGAATTTACAGTTAAATAAAGATATATTTAAACATATATTTAACAGTATATGTTTACAAATTATTTGCTGCCTCGATACACTATATATATATATATATATATATAGTGTATCGAGTAAATAATTTTCTAAACATATGCTGTTAAATATAAGAGACAATGAATGTCTATTATGTTTAATCATGAGCCGTTCTAAACATCGTATTTTGGCTTTAATTTCAGTTGAAAATAAAGACAAAATTCTCCAACATTTAGATCATTTTTTATTAAGTTGGTTCTAACCTTTCGATTTACATGAGCCATCTTCAGAGGAGTTATAAAGACGATAACACAAACGCATCCACCATCAGCGACGATTTTATCTTGTGTTGACATAAAACTCCGCTAAGCAACGTCAATAGTTACCAAAAATAACAAACGCAGTTCACAAATTTTCAATGCGGTTCTATGACGTCACACCGCGTGATAGCGCGAAATGACAACAGAACCATATATTCAAATGCAATGTAATGTGTTATGACATGATTTTAGTCAACAATACAATAATCCTCACTCATGCACACAGTAAAAAAAAAACCTTCAGATATTGGAGGCCATCTATATCAAATCCAAACAAACCAGACTTAATATAATCACGTTTAAATCTTAGCAGAGTTTTATGTCAACACAAGATAAAATCGTCGCTGATGGTGGATGTTTTTGTGTTACCGTCCTTATAACCTCTCTGAAGGTGGCTCACGCGAGTTGAAAGCTAATAACCAACTTAATAATAAATTATGCAAATGTTGGAGAACTTTTGTCTTTATTTTCACCTGAAATTAAAGCCAGAACACGATGTTTAGAACGACTCATGATTAAACATAATAGACATTCATTGTCTCTTATATTTAGCAGTATATGTTTAGAATATATATATTTTATAAAATATTATTTATAATATATATATATTTATAATATATTTATATATATTATTTATAATATATATATATATATATATATATATATATATATATATATATATATGTTTGCTTGCCCTACTTTCGTATTGAGCGCTTTAGTGTTAGGGTTTTCGTCTTGGGGTTTTTTTCTTTCTTACAAGTGCTTGACTTTTTGTTTATGTACTTCGTTTGTTTCTTGTTTTACTTCCCCTTCTTTTCCTTCCGAGTTCATTCTCGGTGGGTTGTACAAGACGATTTAAATTATAGCTTGATTAATACTAGTTTTGGTAGAGTTAGTTCTCTTACTATTGGTATTGTTGTTGCTATAGTTAATATATATATATATATATATATATATATATATATATATATATGTGTGTGTGTGTGTGTGTGTGTGTGTGGTTAATATATAGATTTATATATATATATATATATATATATATATATATATATAAATCTAGGTCAACATAATCAACAGTTTTACAATTCCTAGTTCACCAGCATTTACTTTTTATTTTTTCATAAAAGTGGTCAATACAATAAATATTGTAGAGCATAATATAATCATATAATTAAATTTGTTTTTAATTAAAAACACATTGCAATACGGAAACAATGATCGAACATTGCCTGATGACGAGGTCGAAATCTCGAAATATAGAAATTTCCGTGTCGCAATGCAATGCGTATTTAATTAAAAACAAATTTAATTATATATATATATATTTCACTTATAACAAGCTTCTTCAGAGATTTAATAAAAACGAAGGATTTAAAATCCGAGAGACAGTATTTTTAAATGAGGTATAATTTCAAAGGTCAGATACATGTTACGTGTGATAAAGCAATAGATGAATATTAAAATGTAGAAGATAAAACTTGTGTATGTTTACCTGTATATGTCAACGTGTTCTTTTGAAATATAATAAGAGAAAACAGTTATAAATATATGTGTTGAGAGAAATCAAATGATGGAACGATTTTCATTGTAAATAACGTGAGAATCACGTACGAATCATCAACGAAATATATTTTCGTTTAAATTCTGGGGAAAATAATGTTAACAGAATATTTTAATGAAATAATAAATTACTAAATAACGTTAACAGTATCTTTCAATGAAATAAAAAATAACTATGTACTAAAATTATTATAATAACATAATTAAGTAATAATATGTAAATAAGAACCATGTATATAAATTATCATAAAATCTTTCAAGGTTAGAATCTTTCAAAAAATAATGAATTACTAAATGAAAAGGAAAATTAATGATAATAATAATAATCTGGATTAAAGTCTGAAACTGAAGGATTTATACTTGCAGCAAAAAGACCAAAGTCTTTTCACGAGAAACTTTCAGGCAAATATTATGCATAATAATATGGATCCAAAATGCAGGTTTTGTGATAAACACCAAGAAACAATAGACCACCTAATCTCAGGCTGTTCTGTGCTTGCCCCAAACGAATACAAAAATCGCCACGATAGAGTTGGGCAATATTTACATTGGACAATGTGCAAACATTATGAAAAAGCTGTAAACAAACACTGGTATGAACATCACCCAGCACCGGTTACAGAAATAGAAGATGTAACCATTCTATGGGATTACACCATCTACACAGACAGAAAAATTGAAGCAAACAGGCCAGACATTATTGTTAAAAACCAGAAGGAGAAAACTTGTCTATTAATTGATATGGCTTGTCCAGCGGATTGTAACATAGCAATCAAGGAATTTGAAAAACTGTCAAAATATAAAGACCTGGAAATTGAAATAGAAAAAATGTGGAAATTGAAAACAAGAGTTGTGCCAGTGATAGTAGGTGCACTTGGAATGATAAAAAATGGAACAAAACAACACATTGAAAGAATCCCTGGAAACCCCAGCTTAAGAGATATACAAAAAATTGTCTTATTAAGTACAGCCCACACACTAAGGAAAACTTTATCTATGTAATGCTGGGGATGATAGGGAAGATAGAAAAACATGAAATGGAGCCATAACAACACGCCACTACCTGCCTTAGGTCTCCCCGCAGACTTGGTTGGTAGTGAGACCAAAGCAGAAATCGAAATATGATGAAAAATGACATAATAATAATAATAAATATTCAATAATAAAAGAAGGTAGTAAATGCAAACAAGATTTACATTTAATATATTCTGTAGAAAAGCAAAACAGAAGCCAAGAACCAACTACTGCAGTAAACAATATGAAAATGAAAGTCAAAGATAAAGCTCTTGAACAGATGAAACAACGCTGGCAAGACAAACCTCTGCATGGCCAATATCCAGAACGTGCCAATAAATCCATTGTTGATAAAGTTCATACTCATCGATGGTTACGTGCATCTGGATTAAAGTCTGAAACTGAAGGCTTTATTCTTGCAGCACAGGACCAAATTCTTTTCACTAGAAATTTTCAGGCAAATATTATACATAATAATATGGATCCAAAATGCAGGTTTTGTGATAAACACCAAGAAACTATCTAATCTCAAGCTGTTCTGTACTTGCCCCAAATGAATATAAAAATCGCCACGATAGAGTTGGGCAATATTTACATTGGACAATGTGCAAACATTATAGAAAATCTGTAAACAAACACTGGTATGAACATCACCCAGCACCGGTTACAGAAATAGAAGATGTAACCATTCTATGGGATTACACCATCTACACAGACAGAAAAATTGAAGCAAACAGGCCAGACATTATTGTTAAAAACCAGAAGGAGAAAACTTGTCTATTAATTGATATGGCTTGTCTAGCGGATTGTAACATAGCAATCAAGGAATTTGAAAAACTGTCAAAATATAAAGACCTGGAAATTGAAATAGAAAAAATGTGGAAATTGAAAACAAGAGTTGTGCCAGTGATAGTGGGTGCACTTGGAATGATAAAAAATGGAACAAAATAACATATTGAAAGAATCCCTGGAAACCCCAGCTTAAGAGATATACAAAAAATTGTCTTATTAAGTACAGCCCACATACTAAGGAAAACTTTGTCTATGTAACGCTAAGGATGATAGAAGAGATAGAAAAAACATGAAATGGAGCCATAACAACACACCACGACCTGCCTTAAGTCTTCCCGCAGACTTGGTAGGTAGTGCCTCCATAGCAGAAATCGAAATATGATGAAAAATGAAATAATAATAATAATGAGAAAGAAAGAATGATAATAATAAACAACTCTAAATTATATGCAATGATAGTAAGTAAGAAAACTATAACATTGTAATAATAATAATAATAATAATAATAATAATAATATATATATATATATATATATATATATATATATATATATGTATTTGTGTATTTAGGCAGCAAATTTTTTTCCAAACATTTCAGATTAAATAAATTGCAAACATTACGTTTTCTTATTTTTAATAAAATCCGTTTATATTCACGGATAATCTTTCGTGTATTACAATCAAAAGATGTCAGAAATGAGCTGTAACGTTGACAGATGTTATTTTCATTCATTTCTCAAGGTATTAACGAAAATAACATCTGTCAACGTTACAGCTCATTTCTGACATCTTTTGATTGTAATACACGAAAGATTATCCGTGAATATAAACGGATTTTATTAAAAATAAGCAAACGTAATGTTTGCAATTTATTTCATTTCTCTCTCTCTCTCTCTCTCACCACACACACACACACACACACACACACACACACACATATATATACGCATAATGATATACGCGCTAAAAAGTCTGCCTTCTTTTACCGAACGCTCGTAGCCCAGAGATAGAATCGCCGACTGACGCCAATTCGGTCGGGTTTCAATCCTGGGTTATAAAGCAATCAGAGTCTAACCGTACTGATGAGCTGTGATACAGCAAAACAGATCTGTCTGCGGATGACTATATATATATATATATATATATATATATATATATGTGTATATATATATATGTATACACATATATCTACGTATATATACAATTATATATATAGATATATATATGTATATATATATAGATAGAAAAAACATGAAATGGAGCCATAACATGAAATGGAGCCATATATATATATATATATATATATATATACAACGGTCTTTATTATAATACATAGGATTTTTCCGTTATTTACATTCCGACTAATGTTCTCATCTTCGTTGTTATCGTGATTCTTCAACCGCTATGTTCTCTTGTCTTGTCTGGTCCCTGTCAATCAGGATAACCTTCAAGGAATTAAGAATTCTACCCTTTATTTAATCTACAAACTGGAGTGTTCATTTTCCGCGATTCACTACATTCACAAGTCAACGCTTCAATCCGCTATAGCCCAATATCTTAATTCAGATTAATTTGTGAGTTCAATTCATGCCTCAGGTAGTACAAAGATAGCACACAGTATAAACAGTAACTGAACATTGCTAAAAGAACAAGTTAACGCATGGAAAGATGTGGCACAAGGCTGAATATATGAAGCACACAGTTATGATCGAAAGTACTTCTTCTTCTATGCGCCTTGTCCTTTCAGGACGTAGGCGATCATGGCATTCCACGTCTCCCTATCCCTGGTGGGTCTTAGTACGCTTTCTCCTCTAACATCTTGCAACCCCGTTCCGTCACCCACCTGCTCAGGCTCAGCAAATATGTTATCCGTTGCTTTTCTCTGTCTCTTTTTCCCTCTATCTGTACTGTTAGTATCAGGTTCTCCAAGCCCTCCTTCCTCATTGCTTGTGCCAGGAACTTCAGTTGTCTCTTCCTGATGCTCAATATTAATTTTCTTTTCGTTTCCATTCTTTCCAACACCTCATCATTGCTCACATGCTCGATCCATGACATCCGCAGCATCCTTCTGTAGAACTAGATTTCAGTTGCTTCAAGTTTTTCCTTCATCTTTGATGATATTGTCCAATATTCAACAAAAATGTGGACACTAGTCCGAATAATGCAAATGCTGTAAATACTACCTAATCTCAGAAGTATAGACAAAGGGTTCGGTTAAAAATTCCTAGCACCTGAAGAAGGCCGGAGCGTACAACGGCCGAAACGTCGTACAAACGGCAACAAAGATGAGGACAATAGTCCGAATAATGCAAATACTGTAAATACTACCTAATTTCTGAAATATAGACGAAGAGTTCGGTTCGAAATTCCTAGCACCTGATGAAGGCCGGAGTGTACAACGGCCGAAACGTCGTACAAACGACAACAAAGATCAGGACAATAGTCCGAATAATGTAAATACTGTAAATACTACTTCATCTCAGAAATATAGACGAAGGGTTTGGTTCGAAATTCCTAGCACCTGATGAAGGCCGGAGCGTACAATGGCTGAAACGTCGTACAAACGTCAACAAAGATGAGGACAAGAGTCAGAATAATTTAAATCCTGTAAATACTATCTCATGTCAGAAATACAGACAAATACTAAGTATTTTTAAGGCATCTGCTCTGACGAGCCCTTTTCCCTGGTTCTCCGATCACAAGTATTTATTTACGCGTGCTACTAGATAGATTCATTCATTGATTATTCGTTAGGTTACTCATAGCAGGGTAGATTGAGTTGTTGTCATGTAGAAAGTATAAATGCCGACGTGTTTGTTTGAACAGTGATCTTCATTTAAAGAATTATAATCAGAAAAATCGATTATTCCACAGGCGATCAGGTGACCACTAAAATAACGATGTAAGCACCCGTCAGAAGTCTGGGTCGTTGATCGTTGACCTTACAGCAAATAACCGGTTGAACGTTGAACAAATAGCTAGTGATCAGAGTTCAGCAAATAACGAATCTATCGAGTGACCAAACTGTGAAGCTACCGTAGATCAATCGTATTCCGAGTAAATAACTCAATATACCAGGATCAAGATATAGAACAGTGTGATACCACCACCTCAGTAACCTTGTAGGCTACAACACAACCAACGAGGTCCCAACAGCTATATAGCCTTGATTGGCGGCCAGTCTACCGTAGAAAGTAATAGCAAACTAATGAGGGAAAATATTCTGCCCAGTTAGACATGTGTCTTTTAAAACATGATCGCCCAAGCGTGTATCACGTATGGAACTTATCTGACTGACTGAGTATATTGGCATCAAGGTTGAAATAGTTAAATGCAACCTTCTCTTCTACTCTAACAGGTTCTTTTCTCGCACTTCCCTTTTGATTGCTTCCCTGATAGCTACAATCTCAATAGTTTAAATGCAATATAAATTAGAATATTCTTTGTATTTAATTCCATTCATTCTCTTATCCTTTCTTCGACATCCCCTGTGCCTCGTTTCTTGTTGGTTTTTTGTGTTTTTTTTTATTACTGTAATGTGCGTTGTAGTGCAGTAGATATAGGGTCGGAATAAGAAGTCGGAGAGATGAGTTTGAACTCCAGTTGCATTCGTTGTGTTCATTTAAGCGCAAATACCCCCCCTTAGGATAGATATTAATCTTTTCTCCCTCTAGCTATGGGTTGAATAGCAGAGCAGATTGGGTTGGTTGGCAATCACTCTCCTGCAGAAAGTAATGGCAACCTAATACAGGAAAGTCGGTCATGTCTCTTTCGATGAAATACCCTTACGAAACCTATTAATCCGTTTCTTCTCCCTCCAACTATGGGTTAAATAGTAAAACAGATTGAGTTATATAGCCTTGGTCTGCAACTACTATACCACAGAAAGTAATCTACTAGGTGAAAATCTTCTACCCAGTCAATCAGGTCCCTTTCGAGACATGAGCACCAAAGCGTGTATCACGTATGGCACTTAATTGACTGACTGAATATAATAGTTGGAATCATGATTAAGGTTTCTAATGATCATAAAGTGGGGGATCAGTATTCTATTGTTATGAAGTAATAAACTGACCCCCTACTAATTACTACGTAATAATATCTCATCTCTTCTCCCTCTAGCTATGAGACAAATAACAGGGTTCTATAGGCTTGGCTGGCAATCAGTATACCGCAGAACGTAATGGCAACCTACTGCGGGATAATCTTCTGCACAGTCAGTCATTTCCCTTTCGAGACATGATCGCCCAAGCGTGTATCACGTATGGTACTTAACTAACTGATCTCAATCTAACATTTTTTCATCTTTCTCTCGCTTAGGGTGAAATGATTATATAAAAAAGATTCGATTAAATTTTCATCAAGAATTATTGATTCGATATCAACGTTCCATTCTTAGCCTGAAAGATAGAGTTCAGTTTCTTACAATAAGACGGCACCCATTTAAATCCTGACCAAGTTTGTGCTGCTTAACTTCGATGCTCAGGCAAAGTGCAGCTTTACCGTAAGCCATTTTGGCAGTCTGTTTTTAAAACATTCGTCCTTATTAAATCTCCGAAGAAGCTTGTTATAAGTGAAACATGTTAGATTAAAGATACTTTTTTTCCTACTTGTTCTTTATTTATTCTATTCATCTTGTCGGATTCCGATCCATATATTCAACTCATATATATATATATATATATATATATATATATATATATATAAGATATATATATATATATATATATATATATATATATATATATATATATTCACCTCAGTTCTGCGCTCTTTCTTCATATTTCTCCATCTTCTACTTAGGGCCGTATTCATTCCGTCGTTAATTCAACCATTTTCCTTTAGCACCACTCCTTTGATTCTATGCAATCAATTCTTCCATTTAAAGACTTACGTCTTAACGTTCAATTAAACTCTCTTGTTTAAGTCTAAAGTTCCAAACTTTCCCAATCCTCTGCTACTTATTAATTCCACACTTGCTTTTAACAGACTGGATCAGAAGATCTATGAAAGATCTTGACTAGCCGAGTCATAATCTCGTTCATTTCCATCAATGAATGTTCTGATTACAAAATTACCCAGGTATTTCTTTTTTAATCATCTCACCCCAAGCAAGGCATTCCACTGCCACTATTGCGCATGGGGCTACATAGGGGAAGGTAAAGAGAAGGAGTGGTTAGACATAGGGAATGTCAGGAGGAATGAATGTTAGACATAGGGAAAGTCAAGAGGAATGGGAGCAGGTTAGTGTGTTAGGAGGTGTCTATTGACCTTACATTTAAACTCCTGGAGATTGTATCTGTCGGGTAAGCAATCATGTGGAAGGGAATTCCACAGTCGGGAAGTGCGAGGAAAGAAACTGTTGGAGTAGAGGTTGCGGTTGCATTTTATCGGTTTCACCCAGTAGAAAAACAGATTTGTTACCGCTTTTTAAAAATCAATTTTGGACGACAGGTAAAACTTACTTGTCCTTTTTAGAAGAATTTAATGACTTTCGATTTTAATTTAATGTTTTGAAACGAAAGACTGAAACGCAATGCCTGTTTGAGGTAATGATAAAAAAGCCACCGTTTTTGGTTACACATAAAACACTTTCTCCCGCTCCGAAACATGGCCCCAAACTTCACCTGGGGCTCATCGCCTGGTTCACACTCCACCCACGTCTATTGAACAGGTTAAGAGGCTCACCCCTTGTTCCTTGTTTAGGATGTGGTTTCCGGCGTTCTCTTTTCCAATCTTTTCACTATTACGTAGCCCCCTGCGCATCAGTGGCGTTACCACCTTGCTCGGGGTGATACGATCAAAACAAAAAAAAATATAGTGCTTAGACATGACATAAGGCCGAAAATACGAGGCACCCAGTGAGGATCGAACTCACAACTCAATCATAATTGCTCGAACGAGACAATCTTGCTAACCATTACACGACATTACGTGCCCACATCTGGGCCTAATATGCAAAGTTAAGTTTTATAGTAAGTTTAATAAGATGTGATGGACTACCAGTACTTGTACCTATTAATTTGTAAGGCTGATATACGGGTAGTGTAACGGGTATCACTTTGAAAAAGGTAATCGCTGAGCAAGGGTTCAAATTCTGGCCAGGTCGTTTGCACTCACTTTCACCCTATTGCTTTTGGGAAAGGTAAGAAACAATACTTCTACCCCCCCCCCCCCCCCCACCAGATTCTCTACCTTGGATGCCAACTAGTCTAAAAGAAGGAAAGTTCCGCTTGGAAGGAGGCAACGAGAAAACACTCGTTTATTTTTTCAAAACATTCGTAGAAATTTACATATAGTAAATGAAAAGGAAACTTGTGGAGAGCCATGATCGCATATGACTACAAGAAACATGGCATAAAAATCGTAATGCGGAAATTATCTGTTTTCACTCAGGAACCATTCAGCATTCATTATCCCAAGTACCCCAAGTACCCCAAGAAACCCCAAGTACCCCAAGTACCACTGTAATCGTTTTTTCTCTTTTTTTTTTCGTATCATCCCGAACAAGGCGGTAATGCCACTGATGTGTAGGGGGCTACATAACAGTAAAAAGATTAGATAGAAGAGAGTGAAGAGAAAGACGAACCAGTTAGAAAGGAGCAAGAGTATTACTTTTGCACATTTAGCTGATCCGAAATACATACCTATGTCGCCACTGAAACATTCTACAGCATCGAGGAGGCTCTTCAACTCATTATCGTCTTTTTTGGCAAAAGGTTTGAGATCATCCACCTAGAGCAAGTGGTTAAATACTCTCTTGTTTACTTTGTATCCATGGCTATTATTGTTTTTAATCGTATCACCCCGAACAAGGCGGTAACGCCACTGATGTGCAGGGGGTTACATAAAAGTAGAAAAATTAGATAGGAGTAGAGTAAAGAGAAAGACAAACCACTTAAGGATGGGAATACAGGTGTGATGACAGTTGCAAAGGTGGTGAGAAAGGAAAGGGTATACGGGGTGGTGAAGAAAAAACCAGAGTCAAGTGGTTAAGAGATGGGTATTTATATTGCATTTACATTCTTGGAAGTTCTAGCCATCAGGAAAACTAGAATATGGAAGAGAGTTTCACAGGCGGGAAGTGCGAGAAAAGAAGCTGAAGGAGTAGAATTGTCGTCTGCATTTGGTTGATTTAACTGTGAATGGGTGAGACCCAGTTGCCAGCTTAGAAGAGTTTTTCAGAAAATAGGTTTACGCAGGCGATACACAGAAAGTAAACTACAAGAGCTCCTACAGGAATTAGTTACAGAAAGTGTAAAGAAAGGACTATATATAAACAATAAGAAAACTGAATGCATGGTAGAGGAAGGCAGCGGATAACATATTTGCAGGGCCTGATCAGGTGGATGACGGAACGGGGGTTGCCAGGAGCAACAGGAGCAAACATACTAAGAGCCACAAGGGATAGGGAGACGTGGAGAGCCATGATCGACTACGTCCTGAAGGGACAGGGCACATAGAAGAAGAATGCATGGTAATGAAAAAGAGGAGCCCAAAAGGCCAACTACAAGTCAACGATACTTAAAAAAACAAAAACAACAAAAAAAAAACAAATACCGAAATTTAAATATGCTATGGTGCTTTCCTATGAGGAATGAACTCTTCCTCTTCGTTATATGTGATTACCTGCGTCACTTCCGGGGAGCGGTTAACGGAAGTAGTTAACGAAGGCAGTCAACGACAGCTACGAGTAAGCGGCGTAATAATACCTTCTAATATTACCTAATAAGCAGCGTAATAATACCTTTGGACTTACTTACTTTTATATTACTTATTTCTATATTTATTTATTATTAACACTTCCTTTGAATATCGTGTTTCTTGTTATACTAATACATTGTTTTGAACCTACCTTTTTGTTCCGTGTCTTACTTCCGGCACAAATCGGTCATTACAATTTTGCGGCGAAGTTTCGCCACGACTTTACAACAAAGTGGCGACGAAGATCCAGATCAGATAATATGCTTCAAATATAAAGCCTATATTGGCCATTGTATATAACGCGCGGGTGTAACTACGTCGACAATGATGATGATGATGATGATGATGATAATTACCAAATATCAATTTAATAAATTTCGTCGTTTTACAACAGGAGCAGTTAACGACAGCTACTAGTCAAGCAATAAGCAGCGTAATAATACCTTCGGACTTACTTATTTCTATATTACTTATTTCTATATTTATTTATTATTAACACTTCCTTTGAATATCGTGTTTCTTGTTATACTAATACACTGTTTTGAACCTACCTTTTTGTTCCGTGTCTTACTTCCGGCTCAAATCGGTCATTACAATTTTGCGGCGAAGTTTCGCCACAACTACAGATATTGGCGTCGAAGATCCACAACAAAATACCTGGTGGTGTTCTAACAGAGGACGAAAAGTGTGACACTGAAATTCAAAGGTGTATTGGGATGGCCAAGAGCACATTCCAGAGACTGAGAGAAATTCCAGAAACTGAGAGAAATTCCAGAAACTGAGAGGAATTCCAGAAACTGAGAGCGCATTCCAAAAATTGAGAGACAGAAAGATTTCGCTGGAAACAAAGAAGAGAGTACTGGACTGGTATATGATGTCTGTCCTTCAATATTCCAGAAAATTCTGAACAATCCCATCAAAGATGAAAGAAAGACGAAGCAGCCGAAATGTGGTTCTACAGAAGGATGCTGAGGATACCATGGACAGAACGTGTGAGCAACGACGAGGTTTTGGAGAGGATGATCACGAAAAGGATTCAGATTCTTGACATCAGGAAAAGACAATTGAAGTTTCTGGGACATGCAGTGAGGATTGGAGAATCTGGTGCTCACAAGGCGGTTAGAGAGAAGGAGAGACAATAGAAAGCAAAGCGTGACATAAAGGACTTGAATAAATGGATGGCGGGGGATTTGAGCGAGATAACAGGTGATGGGTTGTTAAAAGCTACAAGAGATATGGAGATGTGGAGGGCCATGATCGCCTACGTTCTGAAGGGACACAGCACATAAAAGAAGAAGTTCGCTATTATGGCTCGTTCTAGTGCTAATATTAGTTTCCTTCCTAGTCTTTTTTTAGGTAGTTTGCGAAAGACAACATTCTCATTATATCATAATAACCCTTCTAGTTAGTTGTTACTAATGTTGGCAGTCTTTAATTAAGATTTTTTTTAGTATTTTTAGGTTTTTGTGATTGTGTAGCACCAAACTATAAGATGTGATGAAATGTTGTCTTTACAACTGTTTTATCTCCGATGTGGATACGATACACAGAGAAAGTGTTCTGCGGTATTATTCAGCACAATATCCGGTGCTAAACGGATATACACAGGACAGTACAATAGTTACAATAACAGACAAGACAGAACTTACAACACAGAGAGGAGGCGTTTAGACCGAAATAGTCCCTTAAGAAATCAGTCCGAATATTACTCGAATGACACTCAAATAATGCGCCTTGAATGCTATTATTCTTTAAATAGAACATTTCAGACCATGGTCAGCCACTCTACAACAAATCGTGCGTTCCCTGTTTTCATTAGCTAGCACGACCGTTACGTCCTGCCAATACCTCATAAATAATGGATTACTTTTGATCGCGTGGAAAGAGCTAAAACAGACGTTACTTGGTTTCAGCAAAGAAAATTAAAGACAGAAAAGAAGACAGAAGTGGAGAGAGAGAGAGAGAGAGAGAGAGAGAGAGAGAGAGAGAGAGAGAGAGAGAGAGAGAATCAGATTAAGCTGAGAAGAACAGATGTTACACTTTGATCTCAGCGAAATAAGTCAGGTGACTGCGATAAAAGCGGGATTTTTCAGACACACATTATCGATCCACAGAAACCATATCTAAACTTATTTATAAGTGGAACTTTGTCTGTGTGTGTCTGTGTGTGTGTTCGTTACCTATAGACTCCGAAACGGCTGAACCGATTTTCTTGAAAATTTACACAGTTGTACTATAAGCGTCTGTGTGTGTTCTTAGCTAGGTTTTGTGTCGAGGTACCCCCGATAAATATCGAAAATCGATAATCAAAATAATCGGGTTATAGAAGGAGTGGTCCGATTTTAATCAAATTTGATACACTCATAGACAAAGACATAAGAAACGATATTCAGAAGTTTCAAGTTTGCAGTTCTTATAATAGTGCAGAAAATTTGATATCGATACCAGGAAATCAAAATTTGACTTACATTCATTCATTTTTCTTTCAGTCTAAGGTTTCGCTTTAACTGGAAACAACTATTGCTTTTTAGTCTTTCGTGCCAACGTCCAAAGAATCTGAGTTCCAGGACCATGGATTAGTTTTAAAGCTTTCTTTACACCCGAGCAACGCCGGGCTATACTGCTAGTCATTAATATCTTCTGTTCCACTCGATACAAAATTATTTATCTTTGTGTTCATTTGCTTCTTAAATTATTTTAACTGCCGTAAAACAATTCCCATTAAATGTCTGTAGTAAAATAACTTTATCTAAATTAGTTCTTTAAAATATCCCATTATAATTGTGTTGTATTGCCAATGTGGATACGATACACAGAGAAAGTGTTCTGCGGTATTATTCAGCACAATATCCGGTGCTAAACGGATATACACAGAACAGTACAATAGTTACAATAACAGACAAGACAGAACTTACAAAACAGGGAGGAGGGGTTTAGATCGCAATAATCGCTGAAGTAATCAGTCTGAATATTACTAGAATGACACTCGAATATTATTATTTATTTTTGTAAATACAAAAAAAAAAAAGAAAAAAAGCGGCACGAAGCCAAAAGAGGAGGAGGGAAAGGCTGGTCTTCATCTGTATTACATTAACTTAGCTAGCCTCACTCGCTGACCCAAACAGACAATACAATATTCCTTGCACCAAAATATCACATTCTTACTTTCCATTCTTACTACAAACACCAGAATTCCTCAAGGACTCTGTGAAAATCTAACTAAACCCATATGTACAATTTGTCTGGAAGACGTTAGGAGGGAAATAACATATGTAAAATTAATAACGCTAATGATATTTTATACAATGAATGAAAATATATCCAGAAACTAAACAAAATTGTTGCTAGTAATAACCCCCCCCCCCCCCAAAAAAAAAAATCCTTAATCGTGACAGGAACATTAGTTGGCTGGGCGAAATTTTAGCGGGGTTCACAGATATCAAACAGTTATGCACACAACCACGCACTCAACCACACAACCACGTACTCAACCAGACAACCACGCACTCAACCACACAACCACGCAAATACAACAACAATTATGTTCGTATTTGTATCGTATCCACATTCTCTCTCTCTCTCTCTCTCTCTCTCTCTCTCTCCACTTATATTTTCTTTTCTGCCTTTAATTTTCTTTGCTGAAACCAAGTAACGTCTTTTTTAGCTATTTCCACGCGATCAAAAGTAATCCATTATTTATGAGGTATTGGCTGGACGTAACGGTCGTGCTAGCTAATGAAAACAGGGAAAGCAAGATTTGTTGTAGAGTGGCTGACACCCCTGTAGCACTGACAATGCTTGAGGGGACCATGGTCTGAAATGTTCTATTTAAGTAAAGAATAATAGCATTCAAGGCGTATTATTTGAGTGTTATTCGAGTAATATTCGGACTGATTGCTTCGGCGTCTATTTTGATCTAAACGCCTCCTTTTTGTGTTGTAAGTTCTGTCTTGTCTGTTATTGTAACTATTGTATATCCGTTTAGCACCGGATATTGTGCTGAATAATACCGCAGAACAAGCTTTCATTACATCTTATAGTTTGATGCTACACAATCACAAGAACCTTAATCAAATACTAAAAAAACTTAAGGACTGCCAACATTAGTAACAACTAAAATTGGATAGCACTTCTAACTAGAAGGGTTATAATGAGGATGTTGTCTTTCCCAAATACCATAAAAAGGCTAGGAAGGAAACTAATATCAGCACTAGAATGAGCCATAATAGCGAACTTCTTTTATGTGCCGTGTCCCTTCAGAACGTAGACGATCATGGCCCTCCACATCTCCATATCTCTTGTAGCTCTTAACAACACACGCACTCAACTACACACCCACACAGATACAACAAGAAATACAAACATAATCACACTCGAAAACGAAAATTGCCCCGCATCTACCAGGGAACTAACATCTCTAGTCACTTAACAGGAGATATGACACTCGAATATTACATATCGAATGCTACTATTCTTTACTTAAATAGACCATTTTTAAGCCATGGGCCATTCCTTTGTTAAGAGTGCTGCAGGAATGTCAGCTGCTCTACAACAAAAACACTGCGTCTTCATTTGCTTGAGGTGATTTTTAATTATTGATCTCAGACAGTGGTTCCTAAACGTTTTTCTCTGGGCCGTATTTTCAGAATGAAAATTATTTGAGCCTTATGTGTTAAAAAGTTCATATAAAAAGAGGTTAAAAGAAAAAAAAACAAAGAGAGAGGGGGGCGCTAAAGGGAAATATTACGCCTCGAATGCTACTATTCTTTACTTAAATAGATCATTTTAAAGCCATGGGCCATTCCATTGTTCAGAGTGCTGCAGGAATACCAGCTGCTCTACAACAAAAACACGGCATCTTCATTCGCGTGAGGTGATTTTTTAATTATTGATCTAAGACAGTGGTTCCTAAACGTTTTTCTCTGGGCCGTATTTTCAGAATGAAAATTGTTTGAGCCTTATGTGATAAAAAGTTCATATTAAAATAGATTTTGAAAAAACAAGGGAGATAGCAGCCGATTCGTATTTGGAACGTTATCGTTGATGACTCTCTCCTTCAATTTGCGGACCCTTAATATATTCTTACTACTTGATATGATGCAAAAATATGACAATGATAAAAATCGGTCAATAATTATTTATAAATATTTATAGGTGAACTTATACATGCAAGTACAAATAATCTATAACAATATTTTAAATTTTGAAATCATATTTTTTTTTGCATTAATTTTTTGAAAGTTTTATAATCTTTCACCGTTTGAAAACCACTAATCTAAAAAAAACCCTTGTATATAGCTGATAGTTGATAGATTTCTGAACTATTTAGACGTCGAGCAATGACATACATCTATGAGTGTCTAGCTCTGAGGAAACTATTTAAGTACATGACTCGAATTTTCACGTTAATGTTTTGGTTTTGTAGCAATGTATGGTATTGGGTGAAACTATCTCCAGCGATGCCTCTCCTATATTAAATTTTCTTATCTCCTATACCAAACTTATTATCATTAATCTCGACACCGAGGCATTTGAAATGTTTAGAGTTCATTAATTTCACATTCTGATTTCAAATAAATAACAGTAAAGATGAGGCCATTTGTTTGGACTTTGTAAAGTATCCGGAAGTATCATGTGTCAGTCTTCCGGACTCGAATGACCTCTTCTTTCAGGAGGTGAAAACTGAGAATATTATTTCAAATGCTATAGGCTCATACTTCACCTGAGGCTTTATCTTTCAAACAAAAAAAATTATGGTCAGTTCGGTCGAATGAAAGACCTATTGATTTTCTATGAATAGTGGCCAATTCATAACATACATTATTTCAAAACTTTAGACAAGATTGAAACGTAGGAAACCGTATTGAACAAAATGTAGCAATTGAAAGAACAGCAAAAATAAAGATTCTAGCCAAAGTATTTATGGTCAGGCACCCCCTGCCGTTCTCCTCAGTGTTCTTGACAGGCTCCAAAGGAGAGTCTGTAATGTGATAGGTACTGATCTGGCGGCTCGACTGCAGCCACTTCCCCACCGTCGAAATGTGGCCTCCCTTTGTCTGTTCTATAAATACTTTCATGGCTTCTGCTCGGACGAACTTAAGTCACTGGTGCCTCCTCAACAGATGTTTACTCGTGCAACCAGACTGGCAACTGGGTCCCACCCATTCACAGTCAGGTTAGCCAAATGCAGACGACAATTCTACTCCTTCAGCTTCTTCTCTCGCACTTCCCGCCTGTGGAACTCGCTCCCGTATTCTTGCTTTCCTGACGGCTACAACCTCCAGAAATTTAAATGCAAAGTTAATACTCATCTACTAACCACTGGACTCTAGCTCTCTCCCCACCCCCGTATAACCTTCCCTTTCTCTCCACCTATGTATCTGTCATCACACCTGCTTTCTCAGCTTTCTATTGTTCCTTTCTTACTAGTTTGTACTCCTCACTCTTTTCTAATTAATCTTTTTACATTTATGTAGCCCCCTGCACATCAGTGGCATTTTCGCCTTGCTCGGGGTGAAATGATTAAAAAAAAAAAGGCATATATGGGCTGTGGTGTAGTGGCTATAAGCTCGGATCGAGAAATCGGAGACGCGAGTTCGAATTCCAGTTGAAATGGTTGTATTCACTTACGCGAAAATACCCTTGGGGAAGACATTATTCCGTCTCTTCCCCGCAGCTATGGGTTAAATAGCAGGACAGATTGGGTTCTATATTCTTGGTTGGCAACCAATCTACCGCAGTAAGTAATAAGCGGGAAAATTTTCTGCCCAGTCAGTCATATCTCTTTCGAGACATGATCGCCCAAGCGTGTATCATTTAATTGGCTGACTGTTTTCATCTTCAGGACGTTGGCAATCATGACTCTTTACAATTTTCTGTCCTTCGTCCTTTTTAATGCAGTTTTTATTTTTTATTATTTACTTTATTCGGACTGTTGTTCTCATTTTTATTGTCATGTTTACGACATTTCGGCCTTTGTACGCTCCAGCCTTCTTCAGGTTCTTGGAATTTCGAACTGAACTCTTTATGTCGATCACTGGGGCATATCATTTTCATTCCATTTGAGATGCCACTTCTGGATATCATGTAGTTATCTCTTTTTAACTTATTAAGTTTTCGTTCACCACTGCTGTAGCTAGGTATTGAACTCACAAGTCTTTGGGTCAAGTGACTGGGACTAACCAAGACTTATATCCACTGTGTTCTGTAGGACATTATAGTATAGTTTTTTACGAATTACAAAACTAATGTCTCGGTAACATTTTTTTTAATTTTTTACCAGAGATCATATTGTAATCTTTGAAGCTAATGATTTTCTCTAGCACTCAGTATTGTATTAATTTCTATGCTTGGCCGGCTAAGGAGATTTTTATGGCCTGATCCTTAAGTTTACTTAGTGTTCAATGGTGTTATCCATCCATTGGGGACGACGACTTTTTCTCCCTCCGTATGTGGTGAGCTACCCATCGTGTTACATCCTTGCAATGTTCTTGTACCCTTACCTTAAAAGAGTTGCTCGTTTCGTTTTTATATTTCTTTCCACAGCTAACTGGAATGGCGTGTGATTTTATGTTATCTCTCCTTGATATATCCTGGAAAGGAATATCAGTGTAAAGATTAGTGAAAGAATGGTACTCGACACAGGAATACGATATAACGGATTTTGTTGTACTACTGTACAATTAACAATAAGATACAGATAAGCAATCAACGAGTAGGAGCGGAATAAACTATCAAATAGAGAATATCTTCGCCTAAGACGTTTTCTGTATTTACTAGCCTTCCCACGCAAGGCCAGATGTGACACATGGTCATTTTATAGTGGGTATTCCCGGCCATATAGCCGGGCCAAAAAATCTCTGTCTGTTTTTCCCCAGTCGTGGTTCTACCCTTCGGCGGAACCACGACTGGGTTTGTGCTCTCTGCTCGGAAGAAGAGAGCGCCCTCTACCCGAAGGCAGCTGACAGTGTCATAGAAAAGTCAGGCGAATGCCTAAGACGTTTTCTGTATTTACTAGCCTTCCCACTCAAGGCCAGATGTGACACATGACCATTTTATAGTGGGCATTCCCGGTCATATAGCCGGGCCAAAAAATCTCTGTCTATTTTTCCCCAGTCGTGATTCTACCCTTCGGCGGAACCACGACTGGGTTAGTGCTCTCTGCTCGGAAGCAGAGAGCGCCCTCTACTCGAAGGCAGAGAGCTGACAGTGTCATAGCGCCCTCAGGCGAGTGCCTAAGACGCTTTCTCTCCCTCGTACCGCCTGTCACCGTCCTTTATAGTCTAGAGCATTCCATTCTCGGGGATGGCAGGATGCTCCACTATAACACTCCTAAACATTGTTTTGTCAGCATTTTTAATTTTACCCTGTATCTTCTGAATATCACATTTCCCAAGCCTTCTTTCCTTTTTGTGCAACACAGAAATTTTAATTCTCTTCTTGATGTCATGTATAAGCCTTTTTTGTTTTGATTTTCTCTAAAATTTCATCATTACTCACATGTTCGGTCCATGGCATTCTCAGTATTCTTCTGTAGGACAACATTTTTGTTGCTTCTAGTTTTTTTGTTTTTGTTTTGGTCTGTGCGTGAATGTGACTTGTGGTGCAGTGGATATCAACTCGGAACGAGAAATCGGGGAGCCGAGTTCGAATTCTAGTTGAATTTCTTGCATTCACTTATGCGCAAATGCCCTTAGGAAAGGTATTAATCCGATACTTCTCCCTCCTGCTATGGGTTAAATAACAAGACAGATTGGGTTCTATAGCCTTAGTTGGCAACCAGTCTATTGCAGAAAGTAATGGCAACCTACTGTGGGATAATCTTCTGTCCAGTCAGTCATGTCTCTTTCGAGACATGATCGCCCAAAGCGTGTATCGCATATAGCACTTAAAGGACTGACTGACTCTGAAGAGTAAGGATGTGCGTTGTGGTGCAGTGGATATCGGCTTGGAACAAGAAATCGAGGAGCCGAGTTCAATTTCCAGTTGAATTCCTTGCATTCACTTACACACAAATACCCCTGGGAAAGGTATTAATGCGTCTCTTTCTTCCAGTTATGGGTTAAATAACAGGACAGATTGGGTTCTATAGCCTTGGCTGGCAACCAATCTACCGCAGAAAGTAATGGCAACCTACTGCGGGATAATCTTCTGCCCAGTCAGTTATGTATCTTTCGAGACATGATCGCCCAAGCATGTATCACGTATGGTATTTAACTGACTGGCTGTCTTTGAGGAGATTGTCCAGTATTCACTGCTATATAGGAGGACTGAGTTTACATCACTTTTCGGTATTTTTTTTCTTTGTTTCTAACGATTTTTTCTGTTTCTTAATATTTCGCTTAGTTTTCGGAACGCATCTTTCGCTATGCCAATTCACTTTCTCGTCCTTTGTTAAAATGCTTTCCATATATGTACTTGTGAGATTTTGGTATTTCCAGTGTACAATTTTCCTGTTGTTCCTTTTGCTAACAAACATGTATTCTTTCTCCTTGCAAATATGTTTAGCCCTTTCTTTTCGTTTTGCTGTAAAAGCTCTTGTAGTTTTATTTCTTTGCCTGCTACCAGCACTGTCATCTGCATATGTAATGTGAAGATTGTGGCCGCCAATGACAAATCCTGGCAGGACATCTAGTTCTCTCAGAATAGCCTCACTTGATAGGTCGAATAAGTCTGGCGAGAAAAGACATCCTTGTTTTACACTCCTTTCTATTTTGGGGGAAAGGTATTAATCTGTCTCTTCCCTCCAGTTAGGGGTCAAATAGCAGGACAGATTGGGTTCTATAGACTTAGCTGGCAACCAGTCTACCGCAGAAAGTAATGGCAACCTACTGTAGGATAATCTCCTGCCAAGTCAGTCATGTCTTTTTCGAGACATGATCGCCCACGCGGATACCACGCATGACACTTAACTGACTGACTGAATATAATAGTTTGAAACATAATTAAAATGTCTACTGGTCATAAACTGAGGGATTGTTTTTCTATTGTTATGAAGTAATAAACCGATCCCCCACCTATTACTACGTAATAATATAATACATCTCTTCTCCTCTAGCTATGAGTCAAATAACAGGACAGATTCAGTTCTATAGACTTGGCTGGCAACCAGTCTACCGCAGAAAGTAATGGCAACCTACTGTGGGATAATCTTCTTCCACCTCAGTTATGTCTCTTTCGAGACATGATCGCACAATCGTGTACCACGTATGGCACTTGACTGAGTATTTTTGTAAATTTACTGAATTCATTTTCTCTCCGGTTCCAGCGGTTTTCTCTCAGTATAGGTTCTAGATTATTCTAATATCCTTTCCAAAAATGTCAAGGTTACCTAGACCTTCCAACAGGTTTTGTGACATGTTTTATCAAACGCTGTTGCATAATGTATAACACACAACTACACGTCCTTCGGCGTAAGACAATAGAAACACTAATTGCTTATCAGTAATAGTATAAGTAAAAAAACAAGTAGGAAAAAAGTGTGTTTAATCTAACATGTTTCATATTAAAGTGAATTTACTTGGAATTGCTGAAAAAAAAGGAATACAAAAGACACAAGACAGAGATAAAGAAACAAGTAATTATTATGGCAATAACAGAGAAGAAAAGTCCTTGCAAAAATAGTTGTGTTTGCGGCTTTAGAAGTCCAACTATGAAATGTTCTTTAATGTCCAATCAAATTAGACGGCTCTTAGAATGTTCAAAATAGCCTCAAATAAAGAGAGAAAATTTCCTACCTGTTGTTCCTTGCTAGAACATTTGAAAAAAGAGCAAGATAGAAGGATTTTTGCATTGAGCCCGCCAAAATTAGGTGTTCACTGACTGGTCAAGGAAAATCTTCTTAGCCAATCAAACAGACCCATTTAGATTAGGGGTGGGTGAGAAGAGAAATTATGTGGAAGAAGTAGTGGTAAAACCATTTCTTTATTTTTTTTTTCAAGTGGAGTAGATAGACTAAACTATATGATTAAAAAAAAATTGTTAAGGCAAATTGCAGAGAAGAAAAGTCCTTGCAAAACTAGTTGTGTTTGAGTCTTTAGAAGTTCAACTATGAAATGTTCTTTAACGTTCAAATAAATAGACGGCTCTTAGAATGTTCAAAAGCAGCCTCAAATAAGGAGAGGAAATTTCCTACCTGTTGTTTCTTGCTAGAACATTTGAAAAAAGAGGAAGATAGAAGGATTTTTGCATTGAGTCCGCCAAAATTGGGTGTCCACTGATTAGTCAAGGAAAATCGTCTTAGCCAATCAAACAGGCCCATTTAGATTAGGGGTGGGTGAGAAGAGAAATTATGTGGGAGAAGTAGTAGTAACCTATTTTTTATAATATTAACACGCTTCAGAGATTTTTTTATAAGACGAATGATTTAAAATCCATAAAAAACTCCAAGAGACAGTATGTTGATTGAGGTATGATTTCATTGGTCATATAGGTGTCACGTGTAATAAAATAATGGATGAATATTAAATGCAGAAAAAAAAATTGTCTGTTTAAGTGAGTGGGTCACGTGTAATAAAACATTAGATATTTAATATGAATGTAAATATATGTAAGCAAAAATAATGCGTGTCAAGCGTATTTAAACTATAGACGAATTAAGTGTGTGTATATGATTGACAACAACAAAAACATTTCCGTTCAAAATACTTAACGAGTATTGTACACACGTGTCAAGCGATGGAACGGTATTTTTTTTTTATTTAAATGAGAGACACGTGTATGGTTGTAGGTTTATGTCAGAAATCGTGTGAATGTGTGCGTTTATGAGTCCGTAAAGTTAGTATGTGAGATAAGGTATACGCGTGTGAAGCTGTGGGACGATTTTCTATTTTGAATGACGTGAGAGAATCATGTATGAATGTGTGAGTTTGTGAGTCTTGAATTGTAAAACGAAATATATTTCCGTTTACAATTCTAGCGAAAATAATGAGCAAAATATTAAGCAAACTTTTTACAAATAAATAAATTTTGAAAAATATTGCTAATTGTTAGAATCTTTCAATGAAATAATAAAATATTAAATATCTATGTATTAAAATTATTACAATAACATTCTTCTTCTCCATGTAACGTGTCTCTTCGAGACGTAGGCGATCATGGACTTCCACTTCTCTCTGTCGCTTGTTGCTTTCAAAATTCTTTCTCTTGGTATCTCTCCTAAGACCCACTCTGCCATCCATTTGCTAAAGCCTATCAAGTAGGTCTTGCGCTGCTTTCCTCTGTCTCCCTTTTCCTCTATCCGTCTGTGAGTATTAAATTCTCCAAGCCTTCATTCCTTATTAAATGTCCCAGAAACCTCGTCTGTCTCTTCCGTATATCAAGTACTAGTTTTCTCCTCGTTTCCATTCTGTTACGTCGGGTAACAGAATTATATGAAATAATACAAAAGAACGTAATAGTATAAAAGTAGGTGTATTGACATGAAAAGAGAAGTATTTACAAGAGGTGAGAATTAGTAGAATACAGAACAAGGTAATTAGTATACAGTATCGTCGTAGAGACGTGAGAGATTGACTAGTAGAACACTTCCGGTGCAATACCGGAAATACCCGACTGACTCGCTCACTCGATTTCCTTGCTCGACTTCCTTATTCGACTTTCTTCCTCAAGGTATAATCACTACTATTTTATATAGTGATTCGAATAGTCCATTTCCGTGGAAGGGTGGAGAGCGCCCCAACACATTCTCTCTAACTCATCGTCGTTAGTCACATGCTCAGTCCATGATATCCTCAGCATCCTTCTGTAGAACCATACTTCTGCTCGCTGAAGCCTCTCCTTCATACAACATTTACTGCCATAGAGAAGGACAGATATTAGATAGCAATCCCGCAATCTCTTCTTTATTTCCAATGAGATTTTCTTGTTTTTAGTAGTCTGGTTAGTTTTTGAAATGTATACTTGACCATGCCAATGCGTCTTTGGATCTCAACATCGCACTTCCCATCCTCTGTCAGAACACTTTCCAAGTATTTAAATTTCTTTACTTGTTTTACTTTAGTTTCTCCGACCTGTAGTTGTCATTTTGGGGTCTCCTTTTTTTCTGATGACCATACATTCAATTTTCTTGAAGTTTATGCTTAGTCCTTTCTTCGCGCTTTCTCTTGCTATCTTTTGTAGAAGATCCTGCGTTCTCCTTTCCGTGTCTGCTATCAGCACTGTGTCACCTGCGTATCTTACATTGATGAGATTATGGCCGCCAGTGACGAATATTGGCAAGGGCTTTATTTCTCTCAGAATTGTTTCGCTGTACAAGTTGAATAGATCCGGTGAGAAAACCCAACCTTGTCTTACGCCACTTTCTATTTTTGTATACGTGCTGAATTCACTTCCTATCCTTACATTAGCGTCTTGCTTCCAATATAGATTTTTGATTATTCTAACGTCTTTTACGAAAATTTCAAGGTTGTCGAGCATCTCTATGAAGTCTTTGTTGTGTACTTTTGTCAAATCGTTTTGCGTAGTCTATAAAGCGCAGATAAAAGCCCTTCTGCATTTCTACTGATCTTTCAGATAGCATTCTGAGCATAAATATTGCATTCCTTGTTCCGGTTTCTTTAACAAAGGCACAAAGTTCGGTTGTTTTCGCATTCCTTTGCACCTGGTTTCTATGAAAATTGATCTGCTTCGGTCTTTCGGAATATTGCCGCTGTTGCAGATTTCGTTCATAATTTCTGTGAGCCTGTCTTTGCCAAAGTCTTCTAAGGGCGTTAAAATGTCTATAAGAATTCTATCGAGTCCTGCCGCGTTATTTCTGTTCAATTTGGACATTCCACTTCGGTTTTTAATGTTTCTGGTCCATCCGTATTTTTGTGTAATGTTGGTTGTTCTCTCTTGTCGTGGAAAAAATCAGTAATATACTCATTTCATCTTTGAAGTATTTTTCTTTTTCTAGTATAAGTGTACCGTGCTTTGCTTTTATAGATCCTGTTGCTGAGCAGGTCTTTTGTCCTGTTAGTTCTTTAAACATAATTAAGTAATAATAATAATGATAATAATAATAATAATAGTAATAGTAATAATAATAATAATAATAATAATAAGGATGACCAAAGGAATTACATTTCTTCTACCCAAGAATGGTGACACAAACAACCCGAAAAACTACAGACCAATTACATGTCTTCCGACAACATATAAACTATTAACATCTATTTTAACAAAACAGACATATTTATTCTTAGAAAGAAATGACATGATATCGCTTGAACAAAAAGGGTGCAAACGTGGCTGTTATGGTTGTAAAGACCAATTGCTAATTAACAAAATGATCCTGGAAAACTGCTACAGTACAAAGAAAAATCTTAGTACTGCCTGGATAGATTATCGAAAGGCTTTCGATAGTGTGCCACATTCCTGGATTTTAAAGACTTTAAATATATACAAGATATCGCCCATCATCATCAATTTCATCAAACAGTGCATGTCTATATGGAAAACAACCCTTTACCTCAATCATAGAAATGGAACCTATAAGTCTGATGAAATAAACATCAAAAGAGGTATATTTCAAGGTGATTCTTTATCTCCCTTACTATTCTGCATATCATTAATAGCACTAACCAGTCAACTTAATAAGACAGAATGTGGTTATAAAATAGGCCAAAAGAAAATAAGCCATCTATTTTACATGGATGACTTAAAGTTATATGCTAAGAATGATAATGAGCTGGAAGGTCTTCTGCAAACTGTAAAATACTTCAGCGAAGACATTGGAATGAAATTTAATTTGAATAAATGTGCTAAAGCTACAGTTTTACGTGGATCAATACAAGAAACATCCTCAATTAGCTTAGACCCTGCTGTAACAATAAAAGAATTGAAACCAGAAGAAGCTTATAAATACCTAGGTGTAAATGAGAGCGAAAACATTCACCATAAAAAAATGAAAGAAATAGTGCGTAAAGAGTACTATAGAAGGCTACGAATGATATTAAAAACTGAATTAAATTCACAGAACAGAGTTATGGCCATTAATAGCCTTGCAATCCCAGTTGTTCAATATAGCTTTAACATCTTAAACTGGACTCTAAACGACATCAGGCGAATGGATGCTAAAACAAGAAAGCTTCTTTCTAAGCATAAGATGCATCATCCAAAGGCTGATGTAGACCGTTTATACATACCCCGTAAAGAAGGTGGAAGAGGTCTTATTCAGCTGGAATTGTCATACAAGACAACAACTATTGGCTTACTAACATACATAGAAACAACAAAGGATTGGATGATACAATTAGTAAGGCAACATGAAGAAAGAAAGAAAAAATATTCAATAATAAAAGAAGGCAGTAAATACAAACAAGATTTACAGTTAGTAGATTCTATAGAAAAGCAAAACAGAAGCCAAGAACCAACTATTGCGGCAAAAAATATGAAAATGAAAGCCAAAGATAAAGCTCTTGAACAGATGAAACAGCGCTGGCAAGACAAACCTCTGCATGGCCAATATCCAGAACGTGCCAATAAATCCAATGTTGACAAAGTTAATACTCATCGATGGTTACGTGCATCTGGATTAAAGTCTGAAACTGAAGACTTTATTCTTGCAGCACAAGACCAAAGTCTTTTCACTAGAAACTTTCAGGCAAATATTATGCATAATAATATGGATCCAAAATGCAGGTTTTGTGATAAACACCAAGAAACAATAGACCACCTAATCTCAGGCTGTTCTGTGCTTGCCCCAAATGAATATAAAAATCGCCACGATAGAGTTGGGCAATATTTACATTGGGCAATGTGCAAACATTATGGAAAAGCTGTAAACAAACACTGGTATGAACATCACCCAGCACCGGTTACAGAAATAGAAGATGTAACCATTCTATGGGATTACACCATCTACACAGACAGAAAAATTGAAGCAAACAGGCCAGACATTATTGTTAAAAACCAGAAGGAGAAAACTTGTCTATTAATTGATATGGCTTGTCCAGCGGATTGTAACATAGGAATCAAGGAATTTGAAAAACTGTCAAAATATAAAGACCTGGAAATTGAAATAGAAAAAATGTGGAAATTGAAAACAAGTGTTGTGCCAGTGATAGTAGGTGCACTTGGAATGATAAAAAATGGAACAAAACAACACATTGAAAGAATCCCTGGAAACCCCAGCTTAAGAGATATACAAAAAATTGTCTTATTAAGTACAGCCCACGCACTAAGGAAAACTTTATCTATGTAATGCTGGGGATGATAGGGAAGATAGAAAAACATGAAATGGAGCCATAACAACACGTCACTACCTGCCTTAGGTCTCCGCGCAGACTTGGTTGGTAGTGAGACCAAAGCAGAAATCGAAATATGATGAAAAATGACATAATAATAATAATAATAATAATAATAATAATAATAATATATATATATATATATATATATATATATATATATATATATATATACTAGCAGTATAGCCCTGCGTTGCTCGGGTGTAATGAAAGCTTTAAAACTAATCCATGATCCTGGAGCTCAGACTCTTTGGACGTTGTCACGAAAGACTAAAAATAAATAGTTGTTTCCAGTTAAAGTGAAACCATAGACTGGAAGAAAAATGAATGGATGTAAGTCAAATTTTGATTTCCTCGTATCGATATCAAATAAGTTTTTTCGTCGGAAACTGAATTTTGAAGGATAAATAAGTCCTCTGGGTAAATGGTATCATGGCTGAGACTAAGAACTACAATTATACCTACTACTTAGAGCCAAACCCGAAGCAAAAACTAAAATAAAAGGGCTGAAACAAATACAGACACACAGGCAGATAAACAAACACACACATAAACATCTTGCCTTTTATATATATATATATATTATCGATTTTCTGGACTGTTGTAAGAACTGCAACCTCGAAACTTCTGAATATCGTTTCTTATGTCTTTCTCTACGAGAGTATCAAATTTGATTAAAATCGGACCACTCCTTCTATAAGCCGATTTTTCGATTATCGATTTTCGATATTTATCGGGGGTACCTCGACACAAAACCTAGCTAAGAACACTCGCAGACGCTTATAGTACAACTGTTTAAATTTTCAAGAAAATCGGTTCAGCCGTTTCGGAGTCTATAGGTAACGGATACACACAGATACACACACATACACACAAAGTTCCATTTATAAATAAGTTTATATATATATATATACTTAATTATGTTATGTATCATATATGTGTGTGTGTGTGTTTGTGTGAAATGTTTATATACATACACATTTCACATATGCATATACATATATATACATACACATTACACACACATACATATATATATATATTTCGGATATATATATATATATATATATATATATATATATATATATATATATACACTCCACCCACTTCTATTGAACAGGTTAAGAGTCTCATCTCTTGTTCGTTGTTTAAGATGTGGTTTCCGGTTTTCTCTTTTCAAATCTTTTCAGTATTAGGTAGCCCTCTGCACATCAGTGGCGTTACCGACTTGCTCGTGGTGATACGATTAATATATATATATATATATATATATATATATATATATATATATATATATATATGCAATTTGTCATATATATTATATATTCGCGTTATTTATTTGAGAGCACTCAATAAAAAAAACAAAAAAAAACAAGCTAATAAACGATTTTAAAATAAAAAATAAAAATACAGCCTTAAATAATTAAAAATAATAGCAATTTTTACCGATCATAGTTTAACTCAGACCACATCATACGTAAATATGTACATACGAGAAATCGACAACCGTCCGCCCATTGACATTGCTACACTATTTGAATACACCAACCGAATGCGTATGTATGTGCGCAACGGCACACATATACATATATATGCCAAGCCCCATACGGTTCGCATATAGTTATGTTTGTGTGAGCCCCGGTTGGCGGGCGAACGCGCGTGTGTGTGTGTGTGTGTGGCTTTGCGCACATCAATGGGTGTACAAATGTGTATATATGTCTGTGTCTGTCACGACGACAAAATTTCCTCCCAATTTTTCTCCCACTTCCACAAAAATACACCAATATACGCACCAATATATAAATGTAAAATTATCACTATACTCGTTTCAAAAACCCTCGGAGTATATACGCGGAAGAAAAAAAATGGATGTAAAAAAAGAGAGAGCTAAGCACGTGAACATCAGTCAAAGTACGTAGTCCAAAGAAAAAGCACGCCAGCCTTCCCTGAAGATCAGGTTAGGTTTGTTGGCTCTTTAGGTTATTTTACACACACACACACACACACACACACACACACACACACACACACACACACACACATATATATATATATATGCTGTTAAATATAAGAGACAATGAATGTCGATTATGTTTAATCATGAGCCGTTCTAAACGTCGTATTTTTGCTTTAATTTCAGTTGAAAATAAAGACAAAAATTCTCCAACATTTGGATAATTATTTATTGGTTTTCTTCTAAGCTTTCGGCTCGCATGAGCCATCTTCAGAGAGGTTATTTAGACTGTAATACAATAACATCTACCATCACCGACGATTTTATTTTGTGTTGACATAAAACTCCGCTTGGGAACGGCAATAGTTACCAAAAATAATAAACACAGTTCTTAAGTTTGCGATGCGGTTTTATGACGTCACACCGCGTGACAGCGCGAAATGACAACAAAACCATGTAGTCAAATTTTTTTTTTTTTTTAATCATTTCACCCCGGGCAAGGCGGAAACGCCACTGATGTGCAGGGGGTTACATAAATGTAAAAAGATTAATTAGAAAAGAGTGAGGAGTACAAGCTAGTTAGAAAGGAACAATAGAAAGCTGAGAAAGCAGGTGCGATGACAGATACATAGGCGGAGGGAAAGGGAAGGTTATACAGGGGAGGGGAGAGAGCTAGAGTCCAGTGGTTAGTAGATGAGTATTAACTTTGCATTTAAATTTCTGGAGGTCGTAGCCGCCAGGAAAGCAAGAATACAGGAGTGAGTTCCACAGGCGGGAAGTGCGAGAGAGGAAGCTGCAGGAGTGCAATGTAATATGTTATTTCCGGTTTTAATATAAAAATATTTAAATATCATTGTAATATGACAATTAAGCAATATAAAAACATACTTTAATATATAATAGTAAATAATAAAACTAATAAGAATAATGTTATTAAAAATAAGCAACTATAATAATACATAACAATAGTGAGAAAATATAGATAATGATAGAGGAAAATAGTAAAAACCAGGAGAAAAATTAAATTATGAGATAAAATAGAATGTAGTTCAGATAGAGAAAAAATATTACTTTGTTAAGAATATAAAGAGCTATCTTTAACTTATTTAATAATATCTATTTGTATTTTGAATTCATGAGTTATATATTTGTGATAAAATGCAGAATTAATGTAATGTTTTAATCGCGTGTTTATGGTTGGTAATAATGTTATCAATATGTTTTCAAAGTAATATGTTCGTAGATCCACGCTTTCAGATTTCGTGATAGATTGAAATTTTACATTTCCCCTATAAATACGTTATTGCACTGTAGATACTGTATTTTGTTAATCCCGGAATTTAAATTGATATTTGGGGTCTTTTTTAATCAGAAATCATCACTAAAAGTCTTGGAAGTGGTAGTAACAATTCTAGTGCTTGGGATAACCAATTAGCTTGAGAGTTTATATGAAAAGATGTTGGAAAATAGTACAGAGAAATATGTGTGATTTTTGGAGCATATATATATATATATATATATATATATATATATATATATATATATATATATATATATATATTGTTTTGTGTATTTTATAAACATGTTTTTTGGCATTGTGGATGAAATGGTGTGGGCAGTGGAGAAGTTTAAATGTTCGTCAAATTTGAGTAGATAGACTAAACTATTGCCCGGTTCACACTCCACACACGTCTATTGTACAGGTGTAGAGGCTCATCCCTTGTTCCCTGTTTAGGATGTGGTTTCCGGCTTTCTCTTTTCCAATCTTTTCACTTTTCTTTTTCTTATTTTTTATTTTTTTTCAATTGGAGTAAATAGACTAAACTATTGACCGGTTCACACTCCACCCACGTCTATTATACAGGTGTAGAGGCTCATCCCTTGTTCCCTGTTTAGGATGTGGTTTCCGGCTTTCTCTTTTCCAATCTTTTCACTTTTCTTTTTCTTATTTTTTCTTTTTTTAATTTTTTTTCAATTGGAGTAGATAGACTAAACTATTGCCCGGTTCACACTCCACCCACGTTTATTGTACAGGTGTAGAGGCTCATCCCTTGTTCCCTGTTTAGGATGTGGTTTCCGTCTTTCTCTTTTCCAATCTTTTCACTTTTTTTTCTTGTTTTTTATTTTTTATTTATTTATTTTTTTTTTCAATTGGAGTAGATAGACTAAACTATTGCCCGGTTCACACTCCACCCACGTTTATTGTACAGGTGTAGAGGCTCATCCCTTGTTCCTTGTTTAGGATGTGGTTTCCGGCTTTCTCTTTTCCAATCTTTTCACTTTTCTTTTTCTTCTTTTTTTTTTTTTTTCAATTGGAGTAGATAGACTAAACTATTGCCCGGTTCACACTCCACCCACGTCTATTGTACAGGTGTAGAGGCTTATCCCTTGTTCCCTGTTTAGGATGTGTTTTCCGGCATTCTCTTTTCCAAATCTTTTCACTCTTGCGTAGCCCCCTGCACATCAGTGGCATTACCGCCTTGCTCGGGGTGATATGATTAAAAAAAAAAAAAAATATATATATATATATCTATTCAGATAAATAATTAGGGTGCATATTCTGAGGGCTCTAAGGTAGAAACTTATAATTAAACCAGATTTAATTCTTTGGTTGTGGTGGAAATAGAAATTAACAAGATCGTTTTGTTTTTAGGTTTACGGTAATCGTTAAATTTTAATTTAATTATAGGCTTCTACCTTTCAAACATAATATTAGAAGCAATGGCCTCTCAGCTAACAAAATGGCGTTGCTTCAAGGTTTTTGACACATTAAAGAGATTGTAAAAAACAAACGTGCAATGTTACGTGTTAGTAACGTTACATTGAGAATTAATGATAAATTCCGAATTGATATTAGAACGCGGATTTTTCATCAAAATTAGGGATTCTTAATAAAAGAAAATAAATTTCATATCTTCCAAAAATATTATTAAGTGAAGAAAAATATTCTGATGCGTTTTTAACTCGTGGAAATTTTACGATTTTCTAATTCGAATTTTCTGTTGAATATTAATTCTTAAGTTAAGATTAAATAAGCACATGGTGAGTTCAACGACAAAAAACATTCGTAGAAATTCCTCTATCGCATTGGATGTGCGTTGCGGTGTAGTTGATATCGGCTCGGAACGAGAAATCGGCGAGTCGAGTTCGAATTCCAGTTGAATTCCTTGCACTCACTTACGCGCAAATACCCTTGGGAAAGGTATTAATCCATTTATTCCTTCCAGTTATGGGTTAAATAACAGGACAGATTGGGTTCTATAGCCTTGGCTGACAACCAGTCTACTGCAGAAAGAAATGTCAATCTACTGCGGGATAAAATTCTGCCCAGTCAGTGATGTCTCTTTCGAGACATGATCACCCAAGCGTGTATCACGTATAGCCCTTAACTTTAGCTGACTGACGTTAACAAAATATTGCAATAACAATCATAAATATGAATGCTGGTCGTTATTTTAAGAAGTAAGAGGGTACAAATGAAAAGATGTGAAATTGACAACTTTTTGTATTACACTGAAGTAGCCATTACACACTTTTATCGTCGCATTTTTATATTCTATTTTTTTTTTCGCTGAAACCAAGCAGCGTTTTTCACCTCTTTCGACGCGATCAAAACGGAATAGTCTATTATTTTTTAGGTATTAGCAGGATGTGCAAACTAATAAATAGAAGTTTTTTATTTTAATCATTTCACCTAGAGAAATACATTCCACTGCAAGTATAGCGCAGGGGGTTACATAGGGGAAGGGGGTGAGAGAGTGATTAGATATAGGAAATGTCAGAAGGAGGGTGACAGACGAGTAAGGAGGTACATAGGAAGAGTGCTTGAGAGAATGGGTGCGAGTTAGTGTGTTAGGAGGTGTCTATTGACCTTACATTTAAACTCCTGGAGATTCTAGATGTCGGGGAAGCAGGCATGTGGAAGGGAATCCCACGGGCGGGAAGTGCGAGAAAAGAAGCTGTTGGAGTAGAAATGGCGATGACATTTTATCGGTTTCACTGTAAAAGAGTGGGACCTAGTTGCTAATCTAGTATCTCGTGCAAATTCGTAACTAGGGGGCACCAATGATCTAAGTTCATCAGAGCAGAAGCCGTGAAAGTATTTATAGAAGAGGCACAGGGAAGCCACGTCACGCCGGTGAGAGAGTGACTGCAGCCGGTCAGCCAAGTCGGTATTGATCACATTACAGATTCTCCGTTGTATTTTGTCAAGAAGCCCGAGGAGAATAGCAGGGGCACCCGACCAGATGTGGCAGCAGTATTCAATACACGGGCGGATGGTAGATTTATAAATGTGCAGGATAGTTTCAGACGGAAAAAACTTCCGGGCCCTGCAATTATAATACGATATTATTTGGCCAGTGTGGTCAGTTTCAGATGCAGCACTTTTAACTCAAAGACACAGATAAGAAAAGCATTGGTTAGATCCAGTGATTTGATACAAAGAGTTGTGAGCTCAATACTTGGCTACAGCAGAGGCGAACAAAAAGAGAGCTGCGTTAACTCAAAGAAAAATAATACACCCAGAAGTGGTATGACTCGAGGAACTAGAACAATCTACCTGGTGATCGAAATAAAGGGTTCACAGTATTTATATTATTCGGACTATTGTTCTCATCTTCCAGAGGTGGGTCTAGACAAGAAATAAAGTTCATATACCCAAGTGATTGTAATAAAGTGTTCGGTTCCAAATTCCTAGCACTTGAAGAAGGCCGGAGCGTACAACGGCCGAAACATCGTACAAATGGCTACATAGATGACGACAATAGTTCGAATAATGTAAATACTGTAAATACTAGCTCATCTCAGAGATATAGACAAATAATAAAGGGTTCAGTTCAAAATTCTAATCACCTGAAGAGGGTCGGAGTGTACAACGGGTGAAACGTCGTGAATATGTTAATAAAGATGAGTACAAAAGTCCGAACAATGTAAATAGTCATTTCTTCTTCTTCTTCTTCTTCTTCTTCTTCTTCTTCTTCTTCTTCTTCTTCTTCTTTAAGTCTTTTCATTAAGTGGGCGATTATTGTTCTCCACAACTTCATATGCTTTAGCAACGTTTGCCTCGTTACTCTGCCGGTCACCCTGTTTCACTATTTATTCCTCCATGTCGTTGTCTTTTTTGCCATCGATATATCCTGAGTGTGCCAAATTCTCCAAGCCCTTACTCATTGTGTATCCGATAAATTTTAGCGGTCTCGTTCTGATTTTCAGCCTAATTTTACCTTTTTGCAATAATTTCTGTTAAGACGTTCTCGTTCCTCAATATCCTTCTATAGAACCACAAACAAGTTTCTTTTCGTCTGTGGTAAGATTGTACATTATGCACCGCCATTTACGAGGGCCATTCAACAATTAAGGTGAATTTTTTGGTATAAGGACTTCTACGAGGGTCATTCAATAAATAAGGTGAATCTTTCAGTATAAGGACTTCTACGAGGGTCATTCAATAAATAAGGTGAATTTTTCGGTATAAGGACTTCTACGAGGGTCATTCAATAAACAAGGTGAATTTTTCGGTATAAGGACTTCTACGAGGATCATTCAATAAATAAGGTGAATCTTTCAGCATAAGGACTTCTACGAGGGTCATTCAATAAATAAGGTGAATTTTTCGGTATAAGGACTTCTACGAGGGTCATTCAATAAATAAGGTGAATTTTTCGGTATAAGAATTTCTACGAGGTTCATTCAGTAAATAAGGTGAATGTTTCGGTATAAGGACTTCTACGTGGTTCATTTAATAAATAAGGTGAATTTCTCGGTGTAAGGGCTTCTACGAGGGTCATTCAATAAATAAGATGAATTTTTCGGTATAAGGACTTCTACGAGGATCATCTAATACAGATAGAACTTCTAATACAGATAGAAGCTTACTTTTGTTTTTTCAACGGAGTCTCCCAGGAGTGTCACACACTTTTCCCATCTGTGCACAAGCTTCTGTATTCCCTCAGCGTAAAAATCTTTGGGCTGATGTCTTAGCCAATCGCTCACAGCACTTTTGACTTCATCGTCACTTTCAAACTTCGTGCTTCTCGTGCTCGCTTTCAAGGGACCAAACAGGTGAAAGTCTGAAGGGGCAAGGTATGGGCTGTAAGGGGGATGAGGGAGCAGTTCCCAGTTCAGCTCGTTGCCTGTGTTCTGCAGTAAGCATCTTTGGCACGCACCGGCAGCTGACCTTCGAGTAGGCAAGGTCATCATGGACAATTTTGTGTGCTGTCCCAACAGATAGGCTCAAAGTTCTTACAATGTCATCCACTGTCACCCTTCTGTCAGACTGAATGAGGTCATTGACTGATTCGATCACCTCTGAAGACCTCACTTCTGTAGGCCTCCCAGGCCTGTCTTTATCCTCAATACTGCTCCGTCCTTCTTTAAACAATTTAGCCCACTTGTAGACATTGTTTTTTGCTGAAACAAGTGACACCATACATAGTTGACATTCTCCTATGAATTTCAACTGGTTTGCACCCTTCAATAACCAAAAACTTGATAACTGACCTCTGTTCAATCCTGGAGCATGCTTCTTGGTCGACCATCTTTGTTAATCTCCAAAAGAGACCATTCTGGCTCTTTCTCTTTGCTTTGCTGGGCTTTTAGTCTGAACCCCTGGGCACTCCTTATTTTTACTGAGAATGATCATACTACAAGTCAGTTAAACTTTGCTTTAATGTAACTTGTATTCCTGAAGCAACATGTTCCGTTTCGCCTTATGATTTGTAACAACGTATTCATTTCTATTCAATTGCATTCCGTGTTATCAGTAGAAATTGTGGAATTCTGAAAGTGGGGGGGGGGCACTTAGGGGCCCAGCTTTTTTCTGAAGTGGAAGGGGAAAAACTCAAAGAGTGTCTCAGAATTCAGGGCCGATTGTCTTCAGCAGATTCGAGAAAATTGTTGACCAATTCTTTTACTCGCTATAAATCACTATGTATTAGGTTGAGGATATTATTAATTAACGTCTTCCTTCAGATATGAAAATATGACTACTAAGTCTCTTTCCCTTTCTAAAACATGTCCGTTTCTATCTATCTGTTTGTTTTATTTTGTTTTTCTTTCAAACTGATCTCTGCATGCGTCCTTAAAAGGCTAAATGAAAAAGAAAACGCAGAAGAAAAAGTGTTGAAGATCAAATCTTATCAACTCAGTTTCATAAATGTTTGAAGTCAGCAGCTTCTTTTCTCGCATTTCCCGCCTGTGGAACTCCCTTCCGTTTACTTGCTTCCCTTACAGCTGCAATCTCCAAGAATTTACATGTAAAGTAAATAGTCATCTCCTCTCTCACTAACCTGTATCCTCTCTTTCATGCTCTCATCTCATTTCTGCAGTATTTTCACCCCTCTCCTACCTGCTTCCTGACACCCCCTGTATTCTGTCACTCCTTCTCATAACTTTCTTCCTATGTAACCCCCTGCACGACAGTGGCAGTATAATGCCTTGCTTAGGGCGATACGATTATAAAAAATGCTTATAAAAACGGAGGGCAGTCGAAGGACCAGACAAAATTTTTTTTTGGGGGGGGGGGCTTGCCAACTTTTTGCCCCTCCCCACGCTGAGTCGCCACTGCGTGTTATCTTTTTGTACATAAAAGTTTTATTCCATGTGCTTATAAGTATATCTTAATTTAAAGATACCCCCCCCCCCCCCGAAAAATTCTTCCATATCACTTAAGGATTTACATTGCAAATCCTCTACGAGGGTGATGCATGTAACACGCTATCATTTCTCATAAACAACTAAACTGTTACTAAGACGTTTGTTAAAGATTCAAAAATATTATTATTACTTAGTGGGCCTGTAGCTATAGGAAGCTGGTTGATATTTATTTGATTCGACCTTGTGTTATACATAACCAAACTCCCTTCAGCTTACAAGTTTTATGAAGAATCATTATCAGAATTATCAGAAGGTTTTCATCAGAAGCTTGGTTGGCAGGAGAAGGTGGAATATATACGTGGAATTGTGTGAAAGAAGAAGATATACATTTTGTATTTTAAAACAGGAATTTACGAGGGTCATTCAATAAGTAAGGTGAATTTTTCGAAGGTGAATTTTTCGAAGGTGAATTTTTCTAATACAGATAGAAGCGTACTTTTTATTTTTATTTTTCATCGTACTCTCCTAGCTGTATCATACTCTTTTCCCATTTGTGCACAAGCTTCTGTATTCCCTCAGTGTAAGAATCTTTGGACTGATGTCTCAGCCAATCGCTCACAGCACCTTTCAAACTTCTTTAAACAACTTAGCCCACTTGTAGACATTTTTGGCTGAAACATGTGGCACCATACACAGTTGGCATTCTACTATGAATTTAAACTGGTTTGCACCCTTCAGCAACTAAAAACTTCATGACTGACCTCTGTTCCATTCATGAGCATGCTTCTTGGTCGGCCATCTTTGTTAATCTCCAAAACTCAAAGTTTATTAATCTGTTAAAAAAATTAAATCCCTTTGAAAAAGAAGTAAAGGAAAAAAAATAATTAAAAGCAAAGTAAACTTCTATCTGTATTAGAAGTCCTTATACCGAAATATTCATCTTATTTACTGAATGACCCTCGTATTAATGAAAAGGATAACATGAATTGTGGTAGAAGTTAATGTTCAGTTAGAAAGTTAAGGGTATCAAGATCTGAAGAAATGTTTTTGTAGTGGTAAAAGAATTTATGCGTACGTACGTATGTAGGTATTAACATTTGTTTGTTAGGAATGTCTTTGAATGAAGAAGAAGAAAAAGTAAAATGAACCAGCACACGAGAAAGAAGGAGAAAGAGAACAAGGTGCGACGTGGCCTTATGTTCGGGTCGACTTGAAGTTGAAGTTACATTTTAGTTGTGTCTCTCTCACTGCTCCCATCTGAATCTAACTGACTGACGCTGATCGAAGCCATATATTGTAATTTACTTTTTTTTTTGCACTGGATCGCGAAAATATTTATGTTCTTGCAATTCGCTTCCATTGGCCAGAAAACCAATGTAACATATACTTGCGAAATCCGGTTTCGACTTTTTCTTTAAGCACATAGTCAATTATTTTTCTCTTTTGGAAAAACCGGGATTTTATACGTCATTGTGAATTTTTGTAAAAGTGAAAAAGAAGGTTGATTTAAATTTTTAATTTCCTATCCTAAAGGCCCATACCGTCAAAATAGACGGTAAAATATTTATATCGATATTACGAAAGCATCAACTCAAAATCAAATAACCACCAGAGTATCATCAATAACTTGCATAAATCAATCCAATTTCTATCACCCTCCTTCTGACATTTCTTATCACTTCCCCTATTAACCCCCTAACCACTCTTTCTCATCACTTTCCCCTATGTAACCCCCTGCGCAACAGTGGCAGTGAAATGCCTTGCTTGGGGTGAAATGATTAAAAACAAAAAATTTTCGATAACTAATTTATAAATTGAATTTTTTAAAATAAAAAAAAATTTTGAAACTGTTATTTTAGTTTTAATTGAAAGCTAAATGATTACATTTACTATTTCCAGTAAGCAAAATAGTCTGGTGTTTTTCAAACAGAAATCATATTGATTGGAATCTAAAATGTTGAGATTTTATTTTTAATTTTTCAATTTTCGGCCATTTTTGAGCGATCGACACATTTTTATACAAAAATTACTCCTTAGTTTTGAAAATTTTACAAAAATAAAATATACATTTGTGAGGTATTATTTTTGGAAAATTAGTAAATTTAATATTAAATTAATCTGATCTACGCGAGTATTACTTATTTATAGCATGAAATGTAGAATAAAACTATTTTTTAAACACAGAGTTGAACTTTCTAACCTTTCCTCTGTATTTAAAATGTGATGAGAGCTTGACAAATGCGAGATAAGATAAGTGTTTGATGATCATAAGTGACAAATTTACAAATTTTTTTCTTGTAAGGGGGAGGAAACCGTAAAACACACGACCTCTTAAGGTACCCATATAAATCAACACACAAAAAAACTTGAAATACACAAAAAATCCTAAATACGAAGGTACGACGATTTGTATCAAACTTCTTAATTTTCGATTTGTAAATAGAATCTTCACTTAATAAGTTAATAAACTAACGACAACAAATGTTTGAAGTATTTTAAAAATATTTTTAAACTTATAGATTACTATAATTAAAAAAAATGAAAACAATTCTTTTAAAATTCCATTGTTAATCGAAAGAAATTTTTCTTCAGATTGTACTCTTCTTAATATATATTATTTATTAAAACAATTAAAAGCTTATCTAATAAAATAATATTATAGTTTTATAGCATTTTTTAAAATTTTCCTATTGAGAGCAGATTTTCGGAAATAAAGTAAAAATATTTAGAAAAAATAATAGATGATTTTCATTCACCAATGAGTCCTGCATTTAACTCATAAAACCAAATTTCCCAACAAAATTTAATTTTTAAAAATTTTGTAAATTTACGTGTGGGAGGAGGTAACAGATGTAAAAAAACAAGTATTTCTACGAAGATTTTTTTAAATTAAAAATAATTTTATTCTTTTTTGAATAAGTCCCGAAAGTTTCATTAAAATCCGAAAATTATTTGATTTTTGCAAGAATTTCTAAATTAATGTGTTTGCCATCGGAAAAAAAGTGAGTAGTGTGATATTACGTTTTCCATTGTAAACTTTCGTAAGAATTTAGCTACACGCTAATTAAATCAAAACAAGATGTTTACCAAAATTTCGAACGTGTTAGAAAGGATTAAAAATTTTTAAAAATAATTAAAGAATACTTTGATATTTTCTTTTATTAATAACATGAAAAAAATCGTTTTTATTAAGTTTGGTAGTTTTCTTTTCTTTATGCTATGCTGTTTTTTTTTTCAGCGATTTAGTGGAGGTACCTAAATTAAATATATATATATATATAGAAAACGGTCTTTGTTAATAATAGAGAGGATAATATTACGAGAAGAATAATAAAATTTAAGTTGAAATATTAAGCAAAAATTTATTAATATTGATAGTGCTGCATCCCTTAAAGATTAAAAAATATTATTTTTAATAATATTACAAGATGAAAACAATAGAATTTAAGATGAAAGAAATACTAAGCAAAAATTTATTTATGATGTTTGATGCTGTTGCATATGTTAAAGATTTAAAATATTATACGAGATGAAAACAATAGAATTTAAGATGAAAGAAATACTAAGCAAAAATTTATTTATTATGTTTGAGGCGTGATATCTTAAAGATTAAAAATATTATAAGAGTTAAAAAACAATAGAATTTAAGTTGAAAAAATGCTAAGCAAAAATCTATCAGCGATAAAACTACATTCTTTAAATATTCGAAAATATTATTATTAATAATATGACGGGATGAACAACTATATAATTAAACTTGAAAGAAACCAGTCAGTCAGTTCAGTGCCATACGTGATACACGCTTGGGCGATCATGTCTCGAAAGAGACATGACTGACTGGGCAGAAGATTATCCCGCAGTAGGTTGCCATTGCTTTCTGCGGTAGACTGGTTGCCGACCAAGACTATAGAACCCAATCTGTCCTGTTATTTGTCTCATAGCTAGCAGGGGAATAGATGTATTATATTATTAATTAGTGAGAGATCAGTTTATTACTCCATATCAATAGAAAACCGATCCCCCATTTTATGCCCTTTAGAAACCTTAATCATGTTTCCAACTATTATATTTAATCAGTCAGTTAAGTGCCATACGTGAAACACGCTTGGGCGATTACGTCTCCAAAGAGACTGACTGGGCAGAAGATTATCCCGCAGTAGGTTGCCATTGCTTTCTGCGGTAGACTGGTTGACGACCAAGACTATAGAACCCAATCTGTCCTGTTATTTAACCCATAACTGGAAGGAAGAGACGGATTAATACCTTTCCCAAGGATATTTGTGCGTAAGTGAATGCAATGAATTCAGCTGGAATTCGAACTCGACTCCCCGATTTTCTCGTGCCGAGCCGATATCCACTGCGCCACAACGCACATCCTCGAAATACGAATCAAAAATACTTCATGGTTCATAATTTTACATCTTTTGAAGATTCAAATATATTATTACGAGATGAATAACAATAGAATATAGGATGAAAGAAATACTAATCAAAAAGTTATGGTGGTTCGTCTGATAACGGGTCAGATTTTCCAATCAATGGGCGTAGATAGACAATCTGAGCAGATTCTATAAAAATCAAATGAAATGAAAATGAAAAAAAAGGCTAGAAAAATATTGGTTGACAATATAATAATAATAATAATAATAATAATAATAATAATAGTGCAAATAAAGTCTACTTATATTAAGATAAAAGAAATGCTATTCAAAAATCAATAATAACTGACAATATTACTTGTAATAAAAATTCAAGGATCTAACGCTCAATACTTTTCAATAACGTGTCCCTTTTAGTTTGTGGGGCATTGTGAATTCCCAAAAGAATCATTCTCCTTATATTTTAAATATAGAGGAGTTGATTCCCCCATTCTATGACTTTGAATTCAGAGCGGGTCTTTCTTCCTTCAGGACTTTGACGACCGTGGCTCTGCGCAGATTTAGATTATTAATTTACTAGCAGTATAACCCGGCGTTGCTCGGGTGTGATGAAAGCTTTAAAACTAATCCATGGTCCTGGAGCTCAGACACAGCCTAAAGAATATTTGAAATAATAAAATAATAGCGACAATTTCCCAATCGCACCTAGTATATATATATATATATATATATATATACTTGCAGTATAGCCCGGCGTTGCTCGGGTGTAATGAAAGCTTTAAAACTAATCCATGGTCCTGGAGTCCAGATTCTTTGGACGTTGGCACGAAAGACTAAAAAGCAACAGTTGTTTCCAGTTAAAGCAAAACCGTAGACTGAAAGAAAAATGAATGGATGTAAGTCAAATTTTAATTTCCTGGTATCGATATCAAATAAATTTTTTCGTCGTAAACTGAATTTTGAAGGCTAAATAAGTCTTCTGAGTAAATGGTATTATGGCTGAGACTAAAAACTACAATTATACCTACTTAGAGCCAAACCCGAAGCAAAAACTAAAATAAAAGGGCTGAAAAAATACAGACATACAGGCAGATAAACAGACACTCACACAAACATCTTGCCTTTTATATATATATATTATCGATTTTCTGCACTATTGTAAGAACTGCAACCTTGGAACTTCTGAATATCGTTTCTTATGTCTTTGTCTATGAGTATCAAATTTGATTAAAATCGAGACACTCCTTTTATAAGCCGATTGTTTCGATTATCAATTTTCGATATTTATCAGGGGTACCTCGACACAAAACCTAGCTAAAAACACTCGCAGACGCTTATCTTTCAACTGTGTAAATTTTCAAGAAAATCGGTTCAGCCGTTTCGGATTCTATAGGTAACGGACACACACACAAAGTTCCATTTTAAATAAGTTTCGATATGTGAATTATTAAGGCATTTCAGGGAAGCTAAAAAAGCTTAACCAGAAAAAAAGGAAAAAAAAAAAAATAGAAAAAAAGAAAGCGCAAAAATTAAGGTCTAAAAATGTGGATTTTTTTCTTTTAACTCAGTTTTCAAATAATCACAATTACCTCTGATCGTTCAATTCTATTAATAATAATAATAATAATAATAATAATAATAATAATAATAATGATAATAATAATAATAATAATAATAATAATAATAAAATACAAACAAGAATTACAGTTAGTAGATTCTGTAGAAAAGCAAAACAGTAGCCAAGAACCAACTATTGCGGCAAAAAATATGAAAATGAAAGCCAAAGATAAAGCTCTTGAAAAGATGAAACAGCGCTGGCAAGACAAACCTCTGCATGGCCAATATCCAGTACGTGCCAATAAATCCAATGTTGACAAAGTTAATACTCATCGATGGTTACGTGCATCTGGATTAAAGTCTGAAACTGAAGGATTTATACTTGCAGCACAAGACCAAAGTCTTTTCACGAGAAACTTTCAGGCAAATATTATGCATAATAATATGGATCCAAAATGCAGGTTTTGTAATAAACACCAAGAAACAATAGACCACCTAATCTCAGGCTGTTCTGTGCTTGCCCCAAACGAATATAAAAATCGCCACGATAGAGTTGGGCAATATTTACATTGGGCAATGTGCAAACACTATGGAAAAGCTGTAAACAAACACTGGTATGAACATCATCCAGCACCGGTAACAGAAATAGAAGATGTAACCATTCTATGGGATTACACCATCTACACAGACAGAAAAATTGAAGCAAACAGGCCAGACATTATTGTTAAAAACCAGGAGAAAACTTGTCTATTAATTGATATGGCTTGTCCAGCGGATTGTAACATAGGAATCAAGGAATTTTAAAAACTGTCAAAATATAAAGACCTGGAAATTGAAATAGAAAAAATGTGGAAATTGAAAACAAGTGTTGTGCCAGTGATAGTAGGTGCACTTGGAATGATAAAAAATGGAACAAAACAACACATTGAAAGAATCCCTGGAAACCCCAGCTTAAGAGATATACAAAAAATTGTCTTATTAAGTACAGCCCACACACTAAGGAAAACGTTATCTATGTAATGCTGGGGATGATAGGGAAGATAGAAAAACATGAAATGGAGTCATAACAACACGCCACTACCTGCCTTAGGTCTCCCCGCAGACTTGGTTGGTAGTGAGACCAATGCAGAAATCGAAATATGATGAAAAATGACATAATAATAATAATAATAATAATAATAATAATAATAATAGTAACGACAACAAAAACAACAACAATAATGATGATAATAATAATAACCCGAAATACAGATACGGTTATAAATATATATATTTTTTTATCATCATATCGCCCCAAGCAAGGCATTTTACTGCCACTGTTTTGCAGGGGATTACATAGGAGGAAAGTTATGAGAAAGAGCGGCAGGTTATAGAGGGTGGCAGGTGGTGGGTCAGAGATATTCAAAGGGTAGTCTTGTTAAGTACAGCCCACACACTAAGAAGAACTTTGTCTATGTAACGCTAGGGATATATATATATATATATATATATATATATATATATATATATACGTATACATATATATATATATATATATATAACCAGAAATGGACAATACCAATAACACACCACGACCTGCCTTAGGTCTTCCTGCAGACCTGGTGGGTGGTGTGACCATAGCAGGAATCGATTTATAAAGAAAAATGACATAATAATAATAATAATAATAATAATAATAATAATAATAATAATAATAATAAGGATTTTTTTTTTTTAGATATTATCGAAATTTTTTTCTTTTAACTATTATAATTTTCTTAAAAACAAAACAAAACAAGAAAATAAATTAAATCCGATGAAAAACAATTTATATGGTATTATATGGTATTATAGAAAGTCTATAACAATTTATATGGTATTATAGAAAGTCTACGTATTTATTGATATATTTATTTTTATTTATCTATTGATTTAATTTACTTATTTAATTTATCTTATTCTGATAACCCTATTTTTGACCAGCGACTTTATTGAAAAAATAAATGATAGAGTGGACGAACAAATTATTACATTTTTTTTTTTTTTTTTTCCGTTGATCAACCGTTACGCCCAAGTGTGTTTGTTTTTTTTTTTTTTTTTTTTTTTTTTTTTTTCAACCAGCGTCTTTCTATTTGAATTTTTCCTTTTCTCAATATGAAATTCTGTTTTAATATAAACAGGATTTTTTTTTTTTTTATGAAATTCTGTTTTATTTTAATTAATTTATCTATTTGCTCTTTAAATGAACATAAATGAAATCATCCGTATTATATTTCCTTTAGCTGTCGATATTTCACAAATTTTTTTTTTTTTTTTTTTTTTTTTTTTTAACAAAATACTCTAGTATTGATGTGTTGTTTCGTTGAGCCGTTGCTAGGCCAAAGTTGTTGTTTTTTAACCAGCGTCTTTCTCCTTGAATTCCAATCGCGTATATGTCAGATGTTGCTTGGCAGCCCATTTAGGAGAACGAAAACTCCGAACAACAACCCGCAACTCAAGGTGTTAATCGTGCCGAGGAGTGAATGGCTACTGCGTTATGAGGTCACAAACGATTCCCTACAGGCTTCGGGACCCTGTTTGTAAAAGACCGTTACCCAACGTGCCGGGCAACTTTGGGTGGACTTTTGGACCCGTGCGTCACTCGTGGGAAAAACATGAAAAATACAAATAGAAATAAAAAGTCCAGTATGGCTCTTCCAGTGGATAAACAGGGAGCCCGTCCTTCAGGAGGGAACCTACCTGAGGTCGAAAAATCTGCCATAGGAACAAACTCCTACACAAAGTATGAATCTTCAGGTCCCCACAACCAGGATAATCCTAATGATGGTCCTGAAAATTCACCAGCTAGATCTACAACTGTATATTTAAAGAAAGAAAAAATAAAATGGTCTCGTGAGGAGTACAAAGTCGTTATGACTGCATTTCATGAAGCGTTACTCAAACCTCAAAAAAACATGACTCGCCAAACATATGACATTTGGCGTGAAAAAGTTGGTCAAGCAAATAGAAAGTATATTGACGAAAATAAATTGGCCAATGTACGTAGGTACATTATTCGTAATAACCGACTAACAGAGGCCGAAATTCATGAAATTAAAAGAATTGTAACAAGAAGAGTCGAATCAACAAAATATGAAAAGGAACCGGAACCAGAAATAAAAAGTAATAACATCAAACAAATCACAGGTCATAATGTAGAAACCGTGAAACACGCAAATCAATGCGAAGATAATGATGTAAGTTTAAAAGTGCTGGAAAGGTGTGATCTGAGTCTGAGTCAGTTAAAAGACAAAAATAAAACGAGTTCAGAACACATCGAAGATAATTATTTGACGGAAAATAAGAACAATATACAGGAAGCCAAGATAGAAATAAAAAACCATCTAAGTCAAATACAAAGTATTACAATGGAGGAACGTGAACAGCTCCCAAAATTCCAACCAACAAAACAAAACCTCCGAACTATTAAACTGTACAATGCAGCACTGAAATCAATACTGGATGAAGACCCGCATACAAATCTTAACGAAATAATATATGCATCAGCAACAGCAGCAACAAAAAAATTAAATATCAAAATAAAAACAAGGCTGTCTCGTAGACGTGAAGTTCCACCTTGGAAAAGAAAAATAGAAAAAGAAATAGAACAACTTAGAAGTGAACTATCAATATTGGATGAACTGAGTAGAGGAATAAATGTAAGAACTAGGAAAAGCAGAAGAGCCGTAAAAAAATATAACATCAAGAATGAAAATGACGTCTTATCAAATAAAGAAAAAATAAAGCAAAAAATCCAACTGAAGGCTCAAAGAATAAGACGCTATGAAAAAAGAGCAAGATGTTACAGAGAAAACAAGATTTTTCAGACTGATACAAAGAGATTTTACAGGGAAATAGGTAAAAAAAGAATTGAAGTGACAGTACCCCCCAGAATGGAAGAAGTCACACAGTTCTGGGAAAAGATATGGGCTTGCCCTAAAGAACTTAGCAAGGAAGTACATTGGATTACGCAAGAGACAGAACGAATGAAAAATAAACCCGAACAGACATGGTCTGGAATTACAGAAGATGATGTTAAATATGCACTAAAAAAAACACACAATTGGAAATTCCCAGGCATAGATAAAATTCCTAACTTTTGGCTATATTATTTAAGCGCATCACATAAAAAACTAGCCAAAGAACTTCAAGAAATGGTTGACGATCCCACTAAAATTCCTGCATGGTTGACAAAAGGAATTACATTTCTTCTACCCAAGAATGGTGACACAAACAACCCGAAAAACTACAGACCAATTACATGTCTTCCGACAACATATAAACTATTAACATCTATTTTAACAAAACAGACATATTTATTCTTAGAAAGAAATGACATGATATCGCTTGAACAAAAAGGGTGCAAACGTGGCTGTTATGGTTGTAAAGACCAATTGCTAATTAACAAAATGATACTGGAAAACTGCTACAGTACAAAGAAAAATCTTAGTACTGCCTGGATAGATTATCGAAAGGCTTTCGATAGTGTGCCACATTCCTGGATTTTAAAGACTTTAAATATATACAAGATATCGCCCATCATCATCAATTTCATCAAACAGTGCATGTCTATATGGAAAACAACCCTTTACCTCAATCATAGAAATGGAACCTATAAGTCTGATGAAATAAACATCAAAAGAGGTATATTTCAAGGTGATTCTTTATCTCCCTTACTATTCTGCATATCATTAATAGCACTAACCAGTCAACTTAATAAGACAGAATGTGGTTATAAAATAGGACAAAAGAAAATAAGCCATCTATTTTACATGGATGACTTGAAGTTATATGCTAAGAATGATAATGAACTGGAAGGTCTTCTGCAAACTGTAAAATGCTTCAGCGAAGACATTGGAATGAAATTTAATTTGAATAAATGTGCTAAAGCTACAGTTTTACGTGGATCAATACAAGAAACATCCTCAATTAGCCTAGACCCTGCTGTAACAATAAAAGAATTGAAACCAGAAGAAGCTTATAAATACCTAGGTGTAAATGAGAGCGAAAACATTCACCATAAAAAAATGAAAGAAATAGTGCGTAAAGAGTACTATAGAAGGCTACGAATGATATTAAAAACTGAATTAAATTCACAGAACAGAGTTATGGCCATTAATAGCCTTGCAATCCCAATTGTCCAATATAGCTTTAACATCTTAAACTGGACTCTAAACGACATCAGGCGAATGGATGCTAAAACAAGAAAGCTTCTTTCTAAGCATAAGATGCATCATCCAAAGGCTGATGTAGACCGTCTATACATACCCCGTAAAGAAGGTGGAAGAGGTCTTATTCAGCTGGAATTGTCATACAAGACAACAACTATTGGCTTACTAACATACATAGAAACAACAAAGGATTGGATGTTACAATTAGTAAGGCAACATGAAGAAAGAAAGAAAAAATATTCAATCATAAAAGAAGGCAGTAAATTCAAACAAGATTTACAGTTAGTAGATTCTGTAGAAAAGCAGAACGGAAGCCAAGAGCCGACTATTGCGGCAACGAATATGAAAATGAAAGCCAAAGATAAAGCTCTTGAACAGATGAAACAGCGCTGGCAAGACAAACCTCTGCATGGCCAATATCCAGTACGTGCCAATAAATCCAATGTTGACAAAGTTAATACTCATCGATGGTTACGTGCATCTGGATTAAAGTCTGAAACTGAAGGCTTTATTCTTGCAGCACAAGACCAAAGTCTTTTCACGAGAAACTTTCAGGCAAATATTATGCATAATAATATGGATCCAAAATGCAGGTTTTGTAATAAACACCAAGAAACAATAGACCACCTAATCTCAGGCTGTTCTGTGCTTGCCCCAAATGAATATAAAAATCGCCACGATAGAGTTGGGCAATATTTACATTGGGCAATATGCAAACACTATGGAAAAGCTGTAGGCAAACACTGGTATGAACATCACCCAGCACCGGTTACAGAAATAGAAGATGTAACCATTCTATGGGATTACACCATCTACACAGACAGAAAAATTGAAGCAAACAGGCCAGACATTATTGTTAAAAACCAGAAGAAGAAAACTTGTCTATTAATTGATATGGCTTGTCCAGCGGATTGTAACATAGGAATCAAGGAATTTGAAAAACTGTCAAAATATAAAGACCTGGAAATTGAAATAGAAAAATTGAAAACAAGAGTTGTGCCAGTGATAGTAGGTGCACTTGGAATGATAAAAAATGGAACAAAACAATACATTGAAAGAATCCCTGGAAACCCCAGCTTAAGAGATATACAAAAAATTGTCTTATTAAGTACAGCCCACACACTAAGGAAAACTTTATCTATGTAATGCTGGAGATGATAGGGAAGATAGAAAAACATGAAATGGAGCCATAACAACACGCCACTACCTGCCTTAGGTCTCCCCGCAGACTTGGTTGGTAGTGAGACCAAAGCAGAAATCGAAATATGATGAAAAATGACATAATAATAATAAGCAGCAGAAGAAGAAGAACAAAAACAACAAAGAATGATGGATAAACCTCTAAAAAATGGGAAAATATACCCAAGATTAATGCCAGGTAATCTCTAATGAAATCCTCAAAATATAAATCCTTACGAAATTACAATGTTTGGCTCTATCATCTGTCATCAATTCATAAAACCCTTGCACAAATGTTATCAATACTAATTTATATTCCAAATGAAGTCCCAGATTGGATCACTGAACGTATCATATATCTGCTGGCAAAAACGAGTGAAACAGATAATCCGAAAAATTTTGGACCAATAACATGTCTGTCCATTACATATAAATTTATCGCGTCTGTACTGACGAAGTGTAATAATTCTTTTCTCTGTGAAAACAATATACTTTCCTCGGAACATAAGGGAAATCTGAGAGGTTCATATAGTTAAAAAGATCAACTAAAGAAAATGTTTCTGGAAAATTGCAGGGAAAGTGGTAGAAATCTCAACACAGCATGGATAGATTATCGTAAAGCCTTTAATAGTGTTCGACGCTCTTGAATTCTTAAGGCTTTGGAAATGCACAAAGTCTCCTCGGTGATAGTAAATTTCCTTAAATGCAGCAGGGAAATATAGGAAAAACATATTATTCTTAAATCACACCAAAGGCACTGTCACTTCAAATTGCCTGAATATCCGACGAAGAAACTTTCAAGGAGACTCTCTGTCATCCCTTCTGTTTTCTCTGTCCTTAATCTCCCTTTCACATGAATTTCAATGCATCTAAGACCAAGCTGCTATCTGTCAATTATCACAGGCAACCTCTCCTGCCTCCCATAAGCATGGACCAAGCGAGTCTCCCTGAGGGCAATACACTGCGCCTCCTCAGCCTTAACCTCTCTTCCGATCTCAAGTGGAACCATTACATTGAGTTAATAGCTAAATCCATTGCTAGAAAGGTTGGGTTACTGTGTCGGGCCAGGATGATTTTTTCCTCCTGAATCCATCCTGCATAAATATAAATCAACCTCAGTCCGTGCATGGAATACTGCTGTCATACATGGTCAGGCGCACCCGCTGTTAATCTCAGTGTTCTTGACAGGCTCCGAAGAAGAATCAGTAATGTGATAGGTACCGACTTAGCATCTCGACTCCACCTACTTTCTCACTGACGGGATGTGGCTTCCCTGTGCCTATTATATGAATATTTTCATAGCTTTTGCTCCGACGAACTTAAGTCACTGGTGCTCCTGCAACAGGTGTTTACTCGTGCAACCAGACTGGCAACTGGGTCTCACCCATTCACAGTTAGATCAACTAAATGCAGACATTAATTCTACTTCTTCAGCTTCTTTACTCGCACTTCCTGTCTGTGGAACTCGCTTCCATATTCTTACTTTCCTGACGGCTACAACCTCCAGGAATTTAAATGCAGTGTCAAGACCCATCTCTTAACCACTTGACTCTAGTTCTTTTTACACCACTCTGTATACCTTTTCCTTTCTCTCCACCTTTGCAACTGTCATCACACCTGTATTTCCATCCTTAAGTGGTTTGTCTTTCTCTTTACTCCTACCTAATTTTTTTTACTCTTATGTAACCCCCTGCACATCAGTGGTGTTACCGCCTTGCTCGGTGTGATACGATTAAAAACAAAAAACAATAATAGCCAAGGATACAAAGTAAACAAGGGAGTATTTAACCACTTTCTCTAGGTGGATGATCTCAAACCTTTTGCCAAAAAAGACAACAATGAGTTGAAGGGCCTCCTCGATGCTGTAGAATGTTTCAGTGGCAACATAGGTATGTATTTCGGATCAGCTAAATGTGCTAAAGTAATACTCTTGCTCCTTTCTAACTGGTTCGTCTTTCTCTTCACTCTCTTCTATCTAATCTTTTTACTGTTATGTAGCCCCCTGCACATCATTGGCGTTACCGCCTTGTTCGGGGTGATACGATTAAAAACAAACAACAATAATAGCCAAGGATACAAAGTAAACAAGGGAGTATTTAACCACTTGCTCTAGGTGGGTGATCTGAAACCTTTTGCCAAAAAAGACGACAATGAGTTGAAGGGCCTCGTCGATGATGTAGAATGTTTCAGTGGCGACATAGGTATGCATTTCGGATTAGATAAATGCGCTGAAGTAGCATTCAAGAAATGGAGAATTACAGAAACACACTCAGGGGATTTTGTTACAAAAATTAAGGAGCTAGAGCAGGAAGAACCCTATAGGCACCCAGGAATTAGCGATGGAGATGGAATACAGCTTACCCAAATAAAAGGAGAAAGTACGAAAATAATACGACATGCATGTGTATATTGTATTTAATACAGAGTTCAATTAAAAAATTAAATCAGAATATCAGCCATAAACACATTATTGGCAAGCAATACAGTTTCAACATCATTAACCCTGAGAACATGGATATATCATCATCCATCATCATCCTGCGGCCTCGGCCGAGATAGAACTCACTACACCCTTCTAGTATTCCATATTTGTCATAGCTCCTGTAAGGTCTTCCTTGAATATAGTATAGATGTATGTCTGTGTATCCTGTCTGGAAAGGTTACCTTAACGAGATCGATTGTGAGATGATGGGTGCCTCCATAATACAAACGATGAAACAAGTTCATCTGTGGCCCGTGCACAAGGCCCAGCAAACTGGACACGACTCTTTTGAACTAAAGTTGATACTCTTAGTAGGTCTCCATATATCATTTCTAGAGTTGGGTAGTTGGGTAGTTCGACATGAATGATCAAGTAATCTTCTGATAAGTGCGCGAAAAACTTGAATTTTGATCTTACGATCAAGATTGGATTTCCAGATCTTATCCATTTTGTTAGAAGCCCTCCATGCTAAGCCTTTTCTGATATTGAAGTCTTTTTCAGAATTCTTGATGTGTGATCCTAGATATTTGTAGTCTTCAACGCGTTTAAGGATGTTATTCGTGAGAGTTTTAATTTCATGATTGTTGCGAATGTTAATTGGGATACACTCAGTTCTTGTTTCATTCAGGTGAAGCCCTGAACAGTTTGCTGCTGATTCAAGAGAAGATAGGAGTGCCTGAGCACTAAGGAGATTGTCTGACAACAGCGCAATGTCATCAGCAAGATCAGCATCGGTAATATAAAGTGCAGGATAACGTGAAATTCTTCTAGGCTGATACATGAGTCCATTTTCTTTTATTGTATCCACAGAGATGCGCATGATGTAGTCTATTACAATGATGAAAAGGAAAGATGAAAGTGTATCGCCTTGGAGAATACCAGCTAGAATATCAAAAGGTTCTGTCTCAGCATCTGGAGTCAGGACTGTGGCTTGTGTGTTTGTATACAATACTTTAATGGCTTCAATGATTTCTACTGCTATGCCATAAAGTCCAAGAATTTCGAACATAGTCTCGCGGCTGACTGAGTCGAAAGCTATACTAAAGCTTTATTATTCATGGATATATATATATATATCCATATATTCTTTATTATTCATGGATATATATATATATATATATATATATATATATATATATATATATATATATTGTACTCAGCGCAAATGACGCCATTTTAATTACAATTTAATTACAATTTTCACTACCTGATTCTCTTACCTAAATATGTTTTCAGTTCCTATTAATGTTAAACCAAAGTACAAATTTTGAAATGCCTGCATGTAAAATATTTCAAACAAAGAGTTATATTTAATATCTTTTTTGATATTTTCAAATCGGGTATGATACACCCATGGTTAGTAGTGATGTATCATTAATTGGTGGTTAGTGTTCCAGGGTTAAACCCATCATGCGTTGTTTTCCACGTCTCTACCTACCCTATCTATCCAGTGAGTATCAGATTCTCCGAGCCTTTCTTCTTCATTATGTGTCCGAAAGACTTTAGCTGTCTCTTACTGTTGTATAAGTTTCCTTGCTCCCATGTTTGGTCTACGGTGTCCTCAACATCCTTTTGTAGGGCCACATTTCTGCTGATTCGAATTTTTCCTTAATCTTTGACGTCTCCAAAGGAACATGACTGACTGGGCAGAAGATTATCCCGCCGTAGGTTGACATTACTTTCTCTAGTAGACTGGTTGCCAGCGAAGGCTAAAGAACGGAATCTGTCCTGTTATTTAACCCATAACTAGAGGGAAGAAATGGATTTATACCTTTCCCAAGGGTATTTGCGCGTAAGTGAATGCAATGAATTCAGCTGGAATTCGAACTCGGCTCCCCGATTTCTCGTTCTGAGCCGATATACAATGCACCACAACGCACATTGTACCCATCGCAAATGACGCCATTTTAATTACAATTTAATTACAATGTTCAGTTCCTGATTTTCTTACCTAAATAATATACTTTTCAGTTCCTATTAATGTTAAACCAAAGTACAAAGTTTGCAGTGCCTGCATGTAAAATATTTCAAATAAAGAGTTATATTTAATATCTTTTTGATATTTTCAAATCGGGTATGATATACCCATGGTTACTAGTGGTGTAACTTTAATTGATGGTTTGTGTTCCAGGGTTAACTGGAACATAACTGACACTAAGAGAATGCACGCTCACGCGAAAGTTTCTCATTTGCCATAGCACACATCATCCCAAGGTTAATGTTGATCGCATGTATGTTTCCAAACCCGAAGGAGGCATAGGATTAGTTCAGCTAGAACTGTCTTACAATACTACAACAATCGGTGTTCAACAATGACTGGAAACTACAAAAGATTAGATAATGATATGCATCAAAGAACGTGAAAGAAGGAATATGAATTCAGTAATGAAGGAAACCAACAAGTTCAAAATGGAATTTTAAGTGGGTGTAGAAATGCAAGTAAAACAAAATACTGAAGCGGAAAAAACCTTAAAAAGGAGACAAAAGCAAATGCAATGGACCAGGTACAGAAACGGTAGCAAGATACACCTCTTTATGATCATAACAAGATACACCTCTTTTTGCGTATGCCAAACAAGCGTTGTGTGCGTTGTGGTGCAGTGGATATCGGCTCAGAACGAGAAATCGGGGAGCCGAGTTCGAATAACATTTGAATTCCTTGCAATCACTTACGCACAAATACCCTTGGGAAAGGTATAAATCCATTTCTTCCCTCCAGTTATGGGTTAAATAACAGGACAGATTCCGTTCTTTAGCCTTCGCTGGCAACCAGTCTACTAGAGAAAGTAATGTCACCCTAAGGCGGGATAATCTTCTGCCTAGCTAACGGACACACACACACAGACACACATACATACACCCACACACAGACAAACATAAGCGAACATATGGTTTTTTCTTCCTCAGAAAATGCTCGGTGTAAAAAGTTATGATTCCATTTCTGAGCTTAGGTCTCTGAATGGAACCCGGAAAGAAATGACTATACACTAGAAATCCAAGAAAATGGAATAAAAGTAATCTTAACTTATATAATAAATGGAACTTTGTCTCTGTGTGTGTGTGTGTGTGTGTGTGTGTGCCCGTTACCTATAGAATCCGAAACGGCTGAACCGATTTTCTTGAAAATTTACACAGTTGTACTATAAGCGTCTACGAGTGTTCTTAGCTAGGTTTTGTGTCGAGGTACCCCCGATAAATATTGAAAATCGATAATCGAAAAAATCGGGTTATAGAAGGAGTGGTCCGATTTTAATCAAATTTGATACACTCATAGACAAAGACGTAAGAAACGATATTCAGAAGTTTCAAGGTTGCAGTTCTTACAATAGTGCAGAAAATCGATAATATATATATATATATATATATATATTGTAACTCGTCGAACATGTGTAACTCGTAACTTGTAGAACTCGTACGTTTTTTAACCTGTTGTTCATGCATTTACTTCTATAAAGAGTGCTCGATACAACCGTAGAGCGTTATATTGTAATAGTTGTTATATATATAAAAGGCAAGATGTTTGTGTGTGTGCCTGTTTATCTGTCTGTATGTCCTTTATACAAATCCACAATTTTTATCCGATTCTCACCAAACTTCACACAAATATTCTTTAGACTGAGTCTGAGCTCCAGGACCATGGATTAGTTTTAAAGCTTTAATTACACCCGAGCAACGCCGGGCTATTCTGCTAGTATATATATATATACACACTGGGTGCGATTGGTAAATTGTCGCAATTATTTTATTATTTCAAATATTCTTTAGGCTGAGTCTGAGCTCCAGGACCATGGATTAGTTTTAAAGCCTTCATTACACCCGAGCAACGCCGGGCTATACTGCTAGTAATAATTAAGAGAAGCGTGCAATTTAAGAAAAGAAAAAGCGCAGTGTTTAACAATGTTAAATAATATTTCAATAGTATGTCTAGTTTGTTCAAGTTATATTTAAACTTCTATTTCAAGTATAAAGATATATAAATCTACAAAACATGATAGCTCTTTATACAAATGTTTCTTTTTTTGTAACGAAAAAAAGGTTGTACTTTTAATCAACGCTTTTTAGCTAATTTGATGGTGATTTATTCCGAAAACAACCTTAAAGTTTCATGGTTAGCCACCGTTTTTGCTATACTGAAATTGCTCATCTTTGGAAAAAAGATCAATTTACAATCTTGCATGATCACAACATTTAGTTAATAAAGGTCGTAATAACCCATCAATTTTCAGGTAGGTCAAGCAACTTATGTCAGCCATTTGACATAAACTATTTTTTATAAGAAAAATGTGTTTCTGAGTAAAAAAAATAAAATAAAATAAAAGTAGTGAAGTTTTCTAATTTATCGTCAAAATTCAAATTAATTGATAAACTTTATCAGTAATACACTTTATCAGTAATACGTTATTATGAGTATTAAATTTAATAGCTTTAATCTATTAAAGCATATCACGTTGAATACACCGGTTCTCGTTTGATCACCGAATTTAAGCAACATGAGCCTGGTTAGTACTTAGATGGGTGACTGCTTAGGAATACCAGGCGCTGTAAGCGTTCAGTGACGGATGTGCGCTGTGGTGCAGTAGATGTCGGCTTGGAAGGAGAAATCGGTGAGCTGAGTTCGAATTTCCAGTTGAGTACCCTGCATTCACGTAAGCACTAGTACTCTTGGGAAAGGTATTAATCCATCCCTTCCCTCCAGCTATGGGTTAAATAACGGGATGAGGCCTGGAGGCAGCCCATCTAGTGTCACAATAAAAACACCCTTGGTAGCCCTGGCGAAGCATCAAATATTCAGCTATTTGACAAGATTATGAATTTCGCTACAAATTGCGCCGGGGTTCCAAATGCACAGGGATAACTGGAGCGGGTGTAGTGGGTTCTATCTCGGCCTAGGCCGCAAGACGACGATTAAGTTTAATTTTTTGGCATAGCCATCGAGATAAATTTCCTGATAATTACGGCGATGTGAGTGATGAGCAACGAGAACGATTCCATCAGGAGATCAAAACAATAGAAGAGTGCTACCAGTGATGGTGGGACAAACGATTAATTGCTGACTACAGCTGGTATATTAAAAAGGACTTAAATAACATTGATCATGACAGATTATCATGAAATAGAAAATTTTTACCATAGTTCTTATGTTCACGAAGGTTTTATTTCTGCTGTTAGTTTATTAAATGATTTGATGAAAATATTTGTTGGTCTTGGAAAATTTAATCATGTTATTTTTAATGACTTGGCATCTGATTATTATTAAAAAAAATAGTATTTCTCAATAAGCAGACAAATGTTTGTTGGTTTAGAAACGAATTCAGAGGTTTCTACGATTTTACTTTGAGAAATATTGCCATCTGTAAATCTATCTGATCTAAACATATTTATAAATGGAAACTTGTCTGCGTGCGTGTGTGTGTGTGTGTGTGTGTGTGTCCCCGTTACCTATAGAATCCGAAACGGCTGAACCGATTTTCTTGAAAACTTAGACAGTTGTACTATAAGCGTCTGCGAGTGTTCTTAGCTAGGTTTTGTGGCAAGGTACTCCCGATAAATATCGAAAATCGATAATCGAAAAAATCAGGTTATAGAAGGAGTGGTCCGATTTTAATCAAATTTGATGTACTTATAGACAACAACATAAGAAACAATATTTAGAAGTTTCAAGGTTGCAGTTCTTACAATAGTGCAGAAAATCGATAATATATATATATATATATATATATATATATATATATATAAGGCAATATGTTTGTGTGTGTGTCTGTTTATCTGCCTGCATGTTTGTATTTTTTCAGCCATTTTATTTTAGTTTTTACTTCGAGTTTGGCTCTAAGTAGGTATAATTGTAGTTCTTAGTCTCAGCCATGATATCATTTACTTAGAGAACTTATTTAGCCTTCAAAATTCACTTTACGACGAAAAAAACCTATTTGATATCGATACCAGGAAACCAAAATTTGACTTACATTCATTCATTTTTCTTTCAGTCTACGGTTTCGCCTTAACTGGAAACAACTATTGTTTTTAGTCTTTCGTGCAGAACCATGAATTAGTTTTAAAACTTTCATTACACCCGAGCAACGCCGGGCTATCCTGCTAGTATCATATATACAGAAAACAAATGAAAGAATACTTTTCTTTTAAATCAAAAATGAGGATTTTCTGTACAGCAAAAACGGTAGCTAACCAAGAAAAAAATAAAGTGATTTTTAGATTCAGTCAGTCAGTTAAGTGCTTTACGTGATACACGCTTGGGCGATCATGTCTCGAAAGAGACATAACTGGGCAGAAGATTATCCAGCAGTAGGTTGCCATTACTTTCTGCGGTAGACTGGTTGCCAACCAAGGCTATAGAACCCAATCTATCCTGTTATTTAACCCATAACTGGAAGGAAGAGACGGATTAATACCTTTCCCAAGGGTATTTGCAAGTGAATGCAAGGAACTCAACTGGATTTTGAACTCAGCACCCCGATTTGTCGTTACGTTTTCAGATTCAGTGCCCTCAAATTAGCTAAAACGATGTTTGATGTCCCGACACGATTTCGATTTTCTTTGTTGTTGACAAGTGTAATCAACGCGTCAAAACAAATGAATCGCCGCCAGCTTAAAGGCATGAAACCGAAACGTTCTTAATATGATGGTGATCTTGTTCATCTTGAAATTTTCTGTTAGGCGGTTAGTTATTAAGGGGAATTAATCCAATAGCTTCTAATAAATCTAAAGGAACTCTCCTGTCATTCTGTTCGTTCTCTCGAAGCAGGGAAGTTAGTAATTTGCATACGTCACTATTTTCATGCGTTTTAAGGGTTGAATAGCAGATTCTGAATATTTTTTCAGAATGTTCACCTGAAGAAACTTATCGAAATTAGAAGCATTCTGTTCATTCCCCCGAGCCGGGAAGTTAGTAATTTGCATACGTCATTATCCACATGCGTTTTAGGGGTCAAAAAGTAGGTAATTCCGAATATTTTTTCAGAATGTACACCTCATGACTCTTATCAAAATTACAGTAATAAAATGGGTCCTGGGCATGACGATAAACTGCATCCAGCAGCAGGGCCTCTAATTGGGAGGTTGTGAGGAGCATGGAACCACCTTTTAATTGTTGTTGTTCCCAAGTCCACCCTGACCCGGAATGGAGGCACCTGTTAGGGTCCTAGCTATGGGAAAATAATTAACCCCCAAACTGGAGTCAAAACACTATGAAAGTATAAAAATACACTTTTATAGAAATATATACATAAAAATAGATTGTTATAGAAAAATATACAATTTTGAAGGAATATTACCAACAATACATTTTTGAAGAAAAAATTATTACCATAACACATTTTTGAAGGGAAAAAATATTCTCAGCAAAACATTTTTGAATACAATATTAAAAGACATTTTCAGTTTTCTAAAATAAAAAAGAATAAAAACAAAAAATTTTCATTAAAATCTGACTAAATCAACCTTTCCACTCTAACCAAACATTAAAAAATACCTTAAAACCCTATAGCGGGTTATCCATTCTTTTCCCTGTTTATAGTGGAGAGTCCGTTCTAGTGAAGGGTAGTTGTGTATTGTTGAAGATTGACGGAATTTGGCCTTGTTGAAGATAGCCCACTATAAGTCATAAAATGATTATAAATCAAGAAAAGCAGATTGAGTTAAACAATAACATTTTATATATGCACATATCAATTATGTTTTTTTTTTACAATTAATGTAATACTTAAACTATAAGTCTAACGGACGTTAAACTGTTCATGGCAATAAAATGCTGAAAAGAGAATTAATACTTAGCAATGTGGGAGCGCTGTAAGTAAGGAATGTCTTTAATGTATTCGCTCCTTAGGTCAGTAAGTAGTTTTGAGACAGGGAAGAAGGTAAGGAGAGATGAAGGGAGGCGAGCATAGTAGCCGCTTAACTTGGTCAAGGGAGATACTAATTACTTTCGTCTCTCTAGAGTCGGTCTGTCTTTCTGTCTGTCAATGCTTTCTGTATCGGCTTTTTATTTCGACATTTTGGATCGCAGGTGATCATTTGGGAATTCATATCCGTATTTGATTCTGGGCTTCCCATTGGCCGATAAATAAAATTCGCGTAGGCTCGCGAACTGGAAATTTAATTTAATTTAATTAATTTTTATTTTTCAACCGGATCATCTGCGCGAACCCGGATGCACACCGTCGAGTTTTGGTCATTTGCTTTTTGGTTGTGAGTGTGCAAACATCCGGTCCATCGCTTTTGTTCGGTCGGTATAACCACAACCCCACTTTTGTTTTTGTATTAAATAACCCACAGAAATTGATATGCCGTTAAACAAAACTCAAAACTCAAAGTAATAAAATATTTTGCAAGTTGACGTCACATTATTGTGTCTGATATCATACCTGTGCCGATTGAATCATTAATAATAGTTACGATAATAATACTTACAGAAACGCGTGATTTAAGAAAAGAAAAGAAAAAAGACACAGCGTTTAACAATGCTTAAATTGCATTTTCGCCAGTAGCTCTGTCTTCTAACCAACGACAAATTTCAAGACGAGCACGAAAACCATCGTATTACTTATGTTAAAGTTCCATTCCGTTCTCGCTGACAGCGTTACATCCATTTTGACGCGTTGATTACCAACACTTTTTATTTTTCCCAAGACGTTTGTGAAAATATGTATATTTATTTTATTTTTATAAAGCATGAATTGCATTTTTAAAACATAAATTGAAGAATGACGCGCATACTTTCGAAATATCGTTAAACATTGTTAAACACCATGTCTTTTCTTCTCTTTTGAAAAATATTGGAAGAGTTATGCCAATCATTTTGTTCAATAATAATAATAATAATAATAATAATAATAATAAAAGACAATTTTTATTCATTCTTTTTTTCCCCCTCTCTGCGCAGGAATACAATAAAAGAGATCTACTTTTTCTCACGCTATTATCTCATTACGATCCGCGTACCTTAACCATTTTCAAAATTACAACTTTTGCCTAATGCCTGCGTGCGTTTTACACGCTGTATAGCGCGGGTATCCGCTTGCTATCTTATTGAATCGACCGCTAATCGAATATGTGCCTGTTTTCTAACGCACGGCTGCGAGGAAAGGGGCGAGGTAAGAGCACGGGGAATAGTTACAGAGCAGCCTGCCCTATTTGTACCGACCACTGACAGCAGATGACTTTGACGAGCGACTAATGCTATTAAGTGGTGACAAGAGAATTACCTAGAACGGATTGCTGCAGATTGGAAAACTGACGCTAACCTGCTTGTTGGAACGGCTGACGGAACGAAACGCTTTCACCTACACACCTTGTAATTCACACGCACCGTTTTTCTCGCTATATATCAGCGGTAGAAGTAAAGGTATCGTTGCAATGAGAACCGACTCGATTAGCACCGCTCAATTCCCGCACGATGAATGGATGTATGCGTGCAAGCGTGGGGTCTAGTATTCAGCTCGCTTCGATTATTGCTGGCTTCCTAGTTTTTAGATGCGTTGTTATCGGTGCCGAGATAAGGCGGCAATTACCTTTTACTCTAAACTAGCAGTATAACCCGGCGTTGCTCGGGTATAATGAAAGTCTTAAAACTAATCCATGGTCCTGGAGCTCAGACTCTTTGAACGTTGGCACGAAAGACTAAAAAGCAATAGTTGTTTCCAGTTAAAGCGAAACCGTAGACTGAAAGAAAAATGAATGAATGTAAGTTAAATTTTGATTTCCTGGTATCGATATCAAATAAGTTTTTTTTCGTCGTAAACTGAATTTTGAAGGCTAAATAAGTCCTCTGAGTAAATAGTATCATGGCTGAGACTAAGAACTACAAATATACCTACTTAGAGCCAAACCCGAAGTAAAAACTAAAATAAAAGGGCTGAAAAAAAAAATACAGACATACAGGCAGATAAACAGACACACACACAAACAAGTTGCCTTTTATATATATATATATATATATATATATATATATATATATATTATCGATTTTCTGCACTATTGTAAGAACTGCAATCTTGAAACTTCTGAATATCGTTTCTTATGTCTTTGTCTATGTGTGTATCAAATTTGATTAAAATCGGACCACTCCTACTATAAGCCGATTTTTCGATTATTGATTATCGATATTTAGTGGGGGTACCTCGACACAAAACCTAGCTAAGAACACTCGCAGACACTCATTGTACAACTGTGTAAATTTTCAAGAAAATCGGTTCAGCCGTTTCGGAGTCTATAGGTAACGGATGCACACACACACACACACACACACACACACACAAAGTTCCATTTATAAATAAGTTTAGAATAGATATTCTTTACGCTTCTATGCATCAGCAGAGTCAGATTATTTCGAAAGATTTTAGTTCGAATTAGCGTTTCATTCTCAGCTTTGTTGACTAGAGAAAGCCAGCACTTTTTTTTTTTTTGGTTGGTTTATATTGTTAAAAAGAGGAGCCCAAAATACCAACTACGTGGGGGATACTAAAATCAAGCAGGTAGAGAAGTTTAGATGCCTGGGAAATATTCTAACAGGCGATGAAAGGTGCGACATTGAGATCTGAAAGCGAAATATCATGGCCAAGGATGCATTCAGGAAGATGAGCAGAATTTTAAGAGACAGAACATTTCCACCAGAAACAAACACTAGAGTACTGGATTGCTATGTGATGTCTGCTCTTCAATATGGCAGTGAATGCTGAATAATACCATCAAAAATGAAGGAGATACTTTAAGCAGGCGAAATGTGGATCTATATAAGAATGATGAACATGCTACGCATCGAACATATGAACAATGATGAGTGTTTGGAAAAGATGGAAACGAAAAAAAAACATACTAAACACCAGGAAAAGACAGCTGAAGTTCCTGGGACATGTAATGAGGAAAGAGGGATTGGAGAATCGAATACTCAGGGGTCAGATGAAGGGAGAAAGATGTAAGGAAGAGCAGTATATAGAAATATAGAAATATAGACAAAGGGTTGGTTCGAAAGTTCTAGCAGCAGAAGGCTGGAGTGTACAAGAAACAAAACGTCTTACAAATGGCAACAAAGATGAGGACAATAGTCCGAAAAATGTAAATACTGTAAATACTACCTCATCACAGAAATATAGACAAAGTGTTTAGTTCGAAATTCCTAGTACCTGAAGAAGATAGGAGCGTACAACGACCGAAACGTCGTGAAATGGCAAAGAAGATGAGTACAATAGTCCGAAAAATGTAAATATTGTAAATACTTCCTTATCTCAGAAATATAGACAAATGGTTAGGTTCGAACGTTCTAGCACCTGTAGAAGGCCAGAGCGTACAACGACCGAAATGTCGTACAAATGGCAACAAAGATGAGAACAATAGTCCGAATAATGTAAATACTGTAAATACTACCTCATCTCAGAAATACAGACAAAGTGTTCGGGTCAAATTCCTAGCATCTGAAGAAGGCCGGAGCGTACAACGACCGAAACGTCGTACAAATAACAACGAACACGAGGACAATAGTCCGAAAAATGTAAATACTGTAAATACTACCTCATCTCAGAAATATAGACAAATAGTTCGGTTCGAAATTTCTAGAACCTGAAGAAAGCCGGAGAGTACAACGACAGAAACGTCGTACAAATAACAACTAAGATGAGGACAATAGTCCGAATAATGTAAATACACTATATACTACCTCATCTCGGAAATATAAACAAATACTTCGGTTCGAAATTTCTAGCACCTGAAGAAAGCCGGAACGTTTAACAATCGAAACGTCGTAGAAATGGCAACAAAGATGAGGACAATAGTCCGAGTAATCTAAACGCTACCTCATTCCAGAAATATAGACAAAGTGTTCGGTTCGAAATTTCTAGCACCTGAAGAAGGCCGAAGCGTACAACGATCGAAACGTCGCAAGAAAGATGAGGTCAATAGTCTGAATAATGTAAATTCTTCGTGTTACGACTTATTGCATATGGGTTATCACTCCGTCTGCAAATTCGAGATTTTTTATAGCCTGGATATGCTAATTAGTTAGCTAGGTTATGTTAATTAGTTCATTTACATATCACAATATATCGGATATGCATAGTGGTGGTCCAGTGGATATCGGCTCGGAACGAGAAATCGGGGAGCTGAGTTCGAATTCCAGTTGAATTCATTGCATTCACTTACGTTCAAATACCCTTCGGAAAGGTATTAATCAGTCTATTCCCTCCATTTATGGGTTAAATAGTAGGACAGATTGGGTTTTATATCCTTGGCTGGCAACCAGTTTACCGCAGAAGGAAATGGTAGCCTACTGCGGGATAATCTTCTGCACAGTCAGTCATGTCTCTTTCGGGACATGATCGCCCAAGCGTGTATCATGTATGGCACTTAACTGACTGACATATCACAATGGGCACCTCGACGTAGAGTAATGATTAGCAAGGTTGTCTCACTAGAATCTATTACAACTGAGTAATGAATTTGATCGTAACTGGGTACTCCATACTATCGGCCTTGTGCCATATTTAAGCGATGCCTCGAAAATTAACTCAAAAATCATCTACATATTACAACTAGCATCTCGACGTTATGGTACATTGAGCAAATTTGTCTCGCTAGAATCATTACAATTGAGTAGTAAGTTCGATCCTCACTGGGTGCTCCATACTATTGGCCTTGTGCCATAATTAAGCGATGCCTCGAAAATTAACTCAATAATCATCTACATATGATAACGAGCATCTCGATGTGGTGTAACGTTGAGCAAGTTTGTCTCGCTAGAATCATTACAATTGAGTAGTGAGTTCGATCCTCACTGGGTGCTCCATACTATTGGCCTTGTGCCATATTTAAGCGATGCCTCGAAAATTAACTCAATAATCATCTACATATGATAACGAGCATCTCGATGTGGTGTAACGTTGAGCAAGTTTGTCTCGCTAGAATCATTACAATTGAGTAGTGAGTTCGATTCTCACTGAGTGCTCTTTACTTTTGGCCTTGTGCCATATTTAAATTGCGCTTAAAACATCAACATCTACATGTCACTATTGTGACTTTATTAAAAATGTGTAATGTTGATAATTTCACTACAAATAGGTACTGTTGGAGATTTATTCATATAAATATATATTACTGGTAATTTTATTATAAAAATGAATTTTTATACTTTCATGCTATTTTTGTTTGTCAGGGGTGACTATCTACCCAAAGTTTGGACCCTAACAGGTCAGCGTGGACCTGGGAACAACACCAATTAAGAGGTGGTATTATAGTGGGTTATCCGTTATAGTGAAACGTAGTTGTATGTTGAAGCAGATGAACTGAATTTGGCCTCGTTAGTAGATAGCTCACTATAAGTTATAAAAGGGGTTATAAAACAAGAAAATCAAATTGAGTATAGAAACAGCATTTACATATACACACATATTAATTAAGGTTTTTACAAATAAAAGTAATATCATTAGGATGGGTTCAAAGGACGTTAAAATGTTTATAGCAATAAATGCTGAAAAAGAGTTTTTGTGCGTATGTATGTGTGAGCGTTTGTCAGTTAAGAATGTCTTTGATGTCTCCGCTCCGTTAATCAGGTAAGTAGCTTAGGGTACAGCGAAGAAGATGAGAGGGAAAGGCGAGGCGTGCATGGTGTGATCGCTTGACGAGGTCAAGGGACGTACTACTTATGCTCGTACTTTCTCAACTCTCGCGATGTTTACTGTGTCGGCTTTTTATTTCATCTTTGTGGGTCCTAGCAGGTCATTTGGGAATTCACACTCGTATTTAATTCTTGGCTTCCCATTGGATGATAAATAAAATTCGCGTAAGCTCGCGAACAGGAATTTGATATTTAATTAATTTTTGGTTTTCTGCCGGGACATATGCGTGGAGCCGGGTGCGCACAGACCAGTTTTGGTCATTTGCCTTCTGGTCCTGAGAGTGCAAACATCCGGTCCCTCGCTTTGCTCGGTATCACCACAATACCACACTCCTTAAAATATTTGGTCTTCCGATGAGAGGTCCTGTTGACAGTCGGTTTTAACCATCAGGTTGTAGTACTGTTTTCTCGACATTTCCTGCTCGTTGCGAGCAAGATAAATCGATGTTGCGAGGTATTCTTTTGTCTCATTTGATATTTTATCAATTAAACTGCTTAGTTTCGTTTCCAAACGTAAACAAATTAATTTTCTAAAAAAGTAACGTACTTTTTATTTATTAATCTGACAGAACTATATTACTTAAACGTTATTTATTGCCGATAAAGTAAGGTCCGAAGAATGGCTTTAAATGAAATCCTTCCCGTCATAGATTCCTTGAAATTATCATATCTGCCCAGTTTCGTTTCCAAACGTAAACAAATGAATTTTCTAAAGAAGTAACGGGCGTTTTATTTATTAATCTGAGCGAATTATATTACTTAAACGTCATTTCTAATGGATACCCACATTTGAGTAAACACTCTGTTAATTTATTGAAAAGTATATTCATTTATTTTCGTCTCTCGGCTGGAATATTCGCGAACTTTTATTAAAGAAAAATCTGTTTTATCTCGAACAGCATAATGAGTCAAAATGGCTTCTAATACCACCAAAAACCAAATGTTTGTCAAGTCATGATGAGCAGTTGTAGCCTGAATGATTGTTCTTGACTTGAACACCTATTTGAACTCAAGTCCACTTCAGATCTCACAGGGAACTCGCGTATGCGCTCCATATTTTTTTCTTTTCGTCTCTGGGCCTGAATATTCAATCCTAACAGGTGATACCACCGCGGTTCAGGGTCGACCTGGGAACAACAGCAATTAAGAGGTGGTACCACGCTCCTCAAAATCTCTAATCTTTGCATGAAAGTTATTGTTGAAGTCGGTTTTGACGTAAGGTTTTAATATCAAGTTGTCGTGTTCTATTCGCAACGTTTCCTGATCGGTGTTATCAAGACAAATCGATGTCGCTAAATATTATTTTGTCTCATTTGATATTTTATCACTTAAACAATATTTTCAGGACACCAATATTTGAATAGACGTTCCCTTTATTTATTAAACAGTATATTTATTTATTTTTATCTCTCAGCCTGAATGTTCGAGAAAAATGTGCACTCACTGGAAGGGTTCGTTTCAGGGCAGAGGGAAACCATCGTTATATCGGAGGTGACTTAACCAACTCGGCCACCAAGAATCTTTGCAGTTAAAGCAACGTCCGAAGAATGGCTTTAAGTAAAATCCTTCCCGTCATAGATTCCCCGAAATTATCATATCTGCTCAGTTTCATTTTCAACGTAAACAAATTAAATTTCTAAAAAAGTAACGGACTTTTTATTTATTAATCTGACAAAACTATATTACTTAAACCAAGGTCCGAATAATGGCTTTAAGTGAAACCCTTCCCGTCATAGATGCCCCGAAATTATCATATCTGTTCAGTTTCATTTTGAAACCTAAACAAATTTCTAAAAAAGTAACGGACTTTTTATTTATTAATCTGACAAAATTATATTACTTAAACCTTATTTATTGCCGATAAAGCAAGGTCCGAAGAATGGCTTTAAGTGAAATCCTTCCCGTCATAGATTCCCCGAAATTATCATATCTGCTCAGTTTTGTTTCCAAACGGAAACAAATTAATTTTTTAAAGAAGTCACGGACTTTTTATTTATTAATCCGACAGAACTATTGCCGATAAAGCAAGACCCGAAGAATGGCTTTAAATGAAATCCTTCCCGTCATAGATTCCTTGAAATTATCATGTCTGCTCAGTTTCATTTTCAAACCTAAACAAATTAAATTTCTAAAAAGTAACGGGCTTTTTATTTATTAATCTGACAGAACTACATTACTTAAACCTTATTTATTGCCGATAAAGCAAGGTCCGAAGAATGGCTTTAAGTGAAATCCTTCCCGTCATAGATTCCCCGAAATTATCATATCTGCTCAGTTTCGTTTCCAAACGTAAGCAAAGTGATTTTTTTTTAAGATGTAACAGATTTTTATTTATTAATCCGATAAATTTTTATCATTTTAATTATTATTTTTATGGAATATTCATATTTGAATCGACATTCCGTTTATTAATTAATCGGTATATTTATTTATTTATTTATTTTCGTCTACGGCCTGAATATACGACAAATCTTATTAAATGAAAACATTTGCACTCCAGAAGAATTCGAACCTGCCTCCCACTTGGCAGGAGAAACCGTCGTTACTCAAATATTCAGTTCAGTTAAGTGCCATACGTGATATACGCTTGGGCGATCATGTCTCGAAAGAGACATGACTGACTGGGCAGAAGATTATCCCGCAGTAGGTTGCCATTGTTTTTCTGCGGTAGACTGGTTGCCGACCAAGACTATAGAACCCAATCTGTCCTGCCATTTGACTCATAGCTGGAGGGAGAAGAGATAGATTATATTACATTATTATATTAAGTATAATTAGTGGGGGATCAGTTGATTACTTCATATCAATAGAAAACCGACCCCTACTTTATGTCCAGTAGAAGTTTTAATTATGTTTCCAACATATTATATTCAGTCAGTCAGTTAAGTGCCATACGTGATACACGCTTGGGCGATCATGTCTCGAAAGAGACATGACTGACTGGGCAGAAGATTATCCCGCAGTAGGTTGCCATTGCTTTCTGTGGTTGACTGGTTGCCGACCAAGGCTATAGAACCCAATCTGTCCTGCCATTTGACTCATAGCTGGCGGGAGAAGAGATAGATTATATTACATTATTATATTAAGTATAATTAGTGGGGGATCAGTTTATTACTTCATAACAATAGAAAACCAACTCCCATTTTATGTCCAGTAAAGTTTTAATTATGTTTCCAACTATTATATTCAGTCAGTCAGTTAAGTGCCATACGTGATACACGCTTTGGGCGATCATATCTCGAAAGAAACATGACTGACTGGGCAGAAGATTATCCCGCAGTAGGTTGCCATTGCTTTCTGTGGTAGACTGGTTGCCGACCAAGGCTATAGAACCCAATCTGTCCTGCCATTTGACTCATAGCTGGAGGGAAAAGAGATAGATCATATTACATTATTATATTAAGTATAATTAGTGGGGGATCAGTTTATTACTTCATAACAATAGAAAACCAACCCCCACTTTATGTCCAGTAAACTTTTAATTATGTTTCCAACTATTATATTCAGTCAGTCAGTTAAGTGCCATACGTGATACACGCTTTGGGCGATCATATCTCGAAAGAAACATGACTGACTGGGCAGAAGATTATCCCGCAGTAGGTTGCCATTGCTTTCTGTGGTAGACTGGTTGCCGACCAAGGCTATAGAACCCAATCTGTCCTGCTATTCAACCCATAACTGGAAGGAAGAGACGGATTAATACCGTTCCCAAGGGTATTTTGCGCGTAAGTGAATACAATGAATTCAACTGGAATTCGAACTTGGCTCTCCGGCTTCTCGTTCCGAGCCGATATCCACTGTATAAGAACTTTCGGATTAACAAACAAAATTTCCATTAATTCTTTAGAAATTTCTTTGTTTACGTTTGTTGTAAAACTCAGAGTTTTAAATTCTTCTTGGCTGATTATTGGTTTCTAACCGCTGCTACCGCTTCTGACTGTAATGTTTTGACAGCTGCTGCGACGTTTGAAGTCTTGCCGTCATTTCTTTTTCTTTATTAGCGTTTTCCACGTTTCACTTATTTCTTTGAAGGGCTATGAAGACCTCCTCAATAGGCCCTGAACTGGCGATCAATAACTGAGAATTAAAAAATAAAATAAGTTCTAGACTATATCACTAGACATGAGGAATGGAACGAGTCCGGTAGAATATATAATGGAAAGGTTACGCTGATCGATATGCACCTTAGGAAAGCACAACGGCTGAAACGTTATAGTAACAACAGCAAAAATGAAGAAAATATAACCAGTGTAGTGCGACACTGAGATCCGAAGGCGCATTGGTATGGCGAAAGAGACATTTCGAAAGCTAAGCAAGGTATCGAGAGACAGGAAAATCTAGTTGGAAAACAAAAAAAAAAAAAAAAAAAAGAGTACTAGACTGCTATGTGATATCTGTTCTTCAATATGGCAGCGAATGCCAACGATGAAGGAGAGACTTGAAGCAACCGAAATGTAGTTCTACAGAAGGATGCTGAGAATACCATCGACTGAACATGTGAGCAACGATTAGGTTTTGGAGAGGATGGAAACAAAAACTTATACTTAGCATCAAGAAGAGAGAGCTGAAGAATCTGGGGCACGTAATGAGGAAGGAGGAATTGGAGAATTTAATACTCACAGGGCAAAGGAAAAGAGAGACAGGGGAAAGCAACGGGATACATATTTGCTGGGCTTGAGCAAATGGATTGCAGAACAGGTTTTTTTTTTTAATCATATCACCCTGAACAAGGGGGTAATGCCACTGATGTGCAGGGGGCTACATAAGAGTGAAGAGATTGGAAAAGAGAAAACCGGAAACCGCATCCTAAACAGGAAACACGGGATGAGCCTCTTCACCTGTTCAATAGATGTGGGTGGAGTGTGAAACGGGCGATAGTTTAGTCTATCTACTCTAATTAAAAAAAAAAAAGAGAAGATTAGAAAAGAGAAAACCGGAAACCACATCCTAAACAGGAAACAAGAGATGAGCCTCTTCACCTGTTCAATAGATGTGGGTGGAGTGTGAAACGGGCGATAGTTTAGTCTATCTACTCTAATTAAAAAAAAAAAGAGAAGATTAGAAAAGAGAAAACCGGAAACCACATTCTAAACAGGAAACAAGAGATGAGCCTCTTCACCTGTTCAATAGATGTGGGTGGAGTGTGAACCGGGCGTTGGGATAGATACCAAGAGAAAATGTGTTAAGAGCGAGAAAGGATAAAAGTAAGTGGAGGTCCATGATTGCCTACGTCCTGAAAAAACACAACGCATAACGAAGAAGATATAATAAGTCCTCATCCCAGAAATTCAGACATTTTTTTTATTTATTTATTGTGCAAGCGTTCATCTTCTCCCCTTCTCGGATCAATGGGGGGTGAAAAAGTAGATTTATGGCTGAGTGGAAACAGCAATCGACAGATGCAAACCGACGCACATAAATCATTTTTGTTTGTGGTCCATGAAAAAGCGATTTACCGATTTCATGATGTTATCTTATGATGATGTGGCAAGGGTGGATAAAAACGAATCAACGGTGGAGGTGGAATAAAGAACGAGAGAAAACTTCATTGCTTTCACACAGAAACCCGAGCAGACGCACATACTTTATTCGAGGCGTGTTAGTATTAAATTCAAACCATTGATGCAACACTTGATATCACGGGTAGGATTTATGAAACCAATGCGTCAGAACATTCTCGTTCCCTAATCATTAGATAATGTTACATCAAATGCAATAGAAATTATTTTATTACAGACTAGCAGTATAGCCCGGCGTTGCTCGGGTGTAATGAAAGCTTTAAAAATAATCCATGATTCTGAAGCTCAGACTCTTTGGACGTTGGCAAAAAGAAAACAAAACTAAAAAGCAATAGTTGTTTCCAGTTAAAGCGAAACCGTAGACTGAAAGAAAAATGAATGGATGTAAGTCAAATTTTGATTTTCTGGTATCGATATCAAATTCGTAAACTAAATTTTGAAGGTTAAATAAGTCCTCTGAGTAATGGCTAGGACTAAGAACTACAATTATATCTACTTAGAGCCAAACCCGAAGTAAAAACTAAAATAAAAGGGCTGAAAAAAATACAGACATACAGGCAGATAAACAGACACACACACAAACATCTTGCCTTGTATATATATATATATATATTATCGCTTTTCTGAACTATTGTAAGAACTGCAATCTTGAAACTTCTGAATATCGTTTCTTATGTCTTTGTCTATGAGTGTATCAAATTTGATTAAAATCGGACCAATCCTTCTATAACACGATTTTTTCGATTATCGATTTTAGATATTTATCGGGGGTACCTCGACACAAAACCTAGCTAAGAACACTCGCAGATGCTTATAGTACAACTGTGTAAAGTTTCAAGAAAATCGGTTCAGCCGTTTCGGAATCTATAGGTAACGGAAACACACACACACACACACACACACACACACACACACACACACACACACACACACACAGTTCCATTTATAAATAAGTTTAGAAATACATTGCAATTATATATAGAGGATAGCCGAGTTCGAATCCCAGTTTAATTCGTTGCATTAATTTACGCGCAAATAATCTGTCTTCTCTCTCCAGCTATGGGTTAAATAGCAGGACATGTTAGGTTCTGTCGCCTTGGTTGGCAACTAGTTTACTGAAGAAAGTAATGGCAATCTACTACGGAATAATCTTGTGCCCAGTCAGTCATATTTCTTTCGAGACATGATCGCCCAAGCGTGTATCACTTATGACAATTGGCTGACTGACTAACTGAATATACAAGGTGTGGCAGAAATGCTTACCATATATACCTGCTGCATAAGGACAAGACATTAGCGGCAATGGTGTAGTCATCTAGCTGATATCTTACCATTATCTAGGTGATCTTTCTGGGCGGTATAAGTGGTAAATAGATATGTGAAGTAAAGTGCGAGGTATATGCGGGTAGTATTTTTAGGAGGAGGTATATGTGGGAGCTATTTCTGTGAGGTAGTTCTAGGATGTATTTCTGGGAGGTATATGTGTCAGGGAGGATGTGCGTTGTGGTGCAGTAGATATCGCTCTGAACGAGAAATCAGGGAGCCTAGTACGAATTAAAGTTGCATTCACTTATGCACAAATACTCTTGGGAAAGGCATTAATCCGTCTCTTCCATCCAGTTATGGGTTAAATAATAGGAAAGATTGAGTTCTAGAGCCTTGGCTGGCAACCAGTCTACTGCAGAAAGCAATAGCAGCCTACTGCGGGATAATCTTCTGTCCAGTCAGTCATGTCTCTTTCGAGACATAATCGCCCAAGCGTGTATCACGTATGTCACTTAACTGACTGACTGATATGTGAAGTATTTCTGGGAGCTATATGTGGGAGGTATTTCTGGGAGGTATATGGGTGAAGTATTTTTGGGAGGTATATGTGTGAAGCATTTTTGAGAGGTATATGTGGGAGGTATTTCAGGGAGGTATATGTGTAAAGCATTTTTGGGAGGTAAATGTGGGAGGTATTTCTGTGAAGTGTATGTGTGAATTATTTCTGGGTGGTATATGTATGAAGTATTTCTGGGAGGTATATGTGAGAGATATTTCTGGGAGGTATATGTGAGAGATATTTCTGGGAGGTATATGTGTGAAGTATTTCTGGGAGTTATATGTGTGAAGTATTTCTGGGAGTTATATGTGGGAGGTATTTCTGGGAGCTATATGTGTGAAGTATTTCTGGGCGGTATATGTGTGAAGTATTTTTGGGAGTTATGTGGGAGGTATTTCTGGGAGATATATGTGAGAAATATTTCTGGGAGGTATATGTGTGAAGTATTTCTGGGAGCTATATGTTTGAAGTATTTTTGGGAGTTATATGTGGGAGGTATTTCTGGGAGATATATGTGGAATGCATTTCTCGGAGTTATGTATGGGATGTATACGTAGGAGATATTTCTAGGGTGTATATGGGTGAAGTACTTCTGGGAGTTATATATGGGACATATATGCGGGATGTATTTCTGCCGGACACTGCGAAATTACACCAAAGCTTTTAAATCCTCTAATCAGTACATATAGAGAGAAACAGTAAATGCTAACGCATTTAACGAAATACACTGGAAGTTATTTTACTATCGTACAATTCATAATAATGACAATTCCCTCTCAAAGTTTATAGAAAATCCTACAGATGAATGCTGGTATTTCTTGCTAACTCATAAAAAAATGAATAGAACCTCGGACTTGTTTTGAAATCATGACGCTATAATCTAGGTTCCTCCACTCATTTTCGATAACTAACTTATAAAATTTAACTTTAAAAATAAAAAAAAAAGGTTTTCTTGAAACTGTTATTTTAATTAAAAGCTAAATGATTAAATTTGCTATATCCAGTAACAAAATACTCTAGTGTATTTCAAACAGAAATTATACTGATTGGAATCAAAAATTTTTCATTGTTTTAAAAAATCTTTTTAAAATTTTTAAAAATTTTTCGGCCATTTTTGAGCGATCGACACATTTGTCAACCAAAAATTATTGTCGGTTTTAAAAATCTTGCAAAAATAAAATATACATCTGTGATATATTATTTTTAGAAAATTAGCAAACTTAATGTTAAATCCATCTGATTTACACAAGAATTACTTATTTATAGGATGAAATTTAGAATAAAACTATTTATTAAACACAGAGTTGATCTTTCTGGTTGTTTCCCCGTATTTGACGTGTAATGACAGATGCGAGATAATATAATTGTATGGTGACTGGAAATGAAAAAAATTGTTCAGTTTTTTCTGTAAGAGGAAGGAACCGTAAAACACATGACATTTTAATGTACATACAGAAATTAACATAAAAACTTGAAATAAGCACAAAACAAAAAATAATATAATAAAAATGATAATAAAAATACGATGGCTTGATGATTTGTATGAAAGCTTTTAATTTGAGAGTAGTAAATATTGTCTTCAATTGATAACTTAATAAATATAACGTCTTCAAGTCTTTAAAATATTGCAAAAATATTTTTGAAACTTTATAAATTATTATAATTAATAAAATGAAAACAGTTCTTTTAAAATTTCATTCTTAATCGAATTTTTTTTTCTTCAGATTATAATGTCTTTGATTTGTATTATTTATTAAAGCAATTAAAAGCTTATCTAATTCAATAATGTCATACTTTTATTGCATATTTTATTTTACTATTAGGAGCCGATTTTCAGAAAGAAAGAGCCAAATGTTTGCAAAGAATAATGGATGATATACATTACCCAATAAGTCCTGCGTTTAACTAATAAAATCAATTTTGCTTACAAAATTGATTTTCATGAAATTTCATGAATTTACGTGGTGGTGGTGGTGGGGGGGGGGCTAACAGGTGTAAAAAATAAATTTTTAGCATGACTTTTTTAAGAATAATGATTTCAACAATAATTTTCATTCATTTTTTAAATAAATCCTGAAAGTTTCGTTAAAATCCGACAATTATTTAGTCTTTGTAAGAATTTTAAAACATTAATGTGTTTTAACTTAATTTCCAAAAATACTAAGTTAAGTAATATTACGTTTTCCATTGTAAATTCGTAAGGATTCAATTACACGCTAACTAAATTAAAACAGGATTTTTTACCAAGATTTCATAAGTGTTAGAAAAGATTCAATTTTTTTAAGATTTAAAAAAAATTTTTTTTAAAGATTTTTAAGGATTAAATTTTTTTTAAGATTTCATATGTGTTAGAAAGGATTAAATTTTTTTTTAAATTTAAAAAAAAACATTTTAAAGATTTTTAAGGATTAAATTTTTTTAAAGATTTCATACATGTTACAAAGGATTAAATTTTTTTAAAGATTTAAAAATTTTTTTTAAAGATTTTTAAGGATTAAATTTTTTTTAAGATTTTAAAAAAAATTTTTTAAGATTTTTAAGGATTAAATTTTTTTTAAGATTTCATACGTGTTAGAAAGGATTAAATTTTTTTTTGAAAATAATTAAAAAAATAATTTGATCTTTCCTCTTAATAACATAAACAGTTTGATGGAAAACTTCATTTTTATTAAATTTGAGGCTTTTTCTTTATAGTACGCTGTTTTTTTCAGTAATTTAGGGGTGTTATCGACTGTAATCACATGACTGTATCCCTTTTGCATGTAAACGCAGTTCTTATTTCGTCAACTTTTTTATTTATTACTGTTGCTTTGTTTAGTTTTTTACTTGCATATGGGGTCACATATTACGTACGCACGTTAGGGGGTTCAACAAAAAGCTTATGTTTGCGTAAGCGGTGTGGGTTCGAGATCAAGTACGTACGCATAAAAAAAAACTCTGATTTTTAAAATTTTGATAAGCGAAAAATGTCACTTGCAAAAGAAAAGAACGTCTTGGCTTGAAGCTGGGTATATTTATTTGGTTGTCGATGCTGTTCTAAATTCTTGTTTTGAAATGAACCAAAACAAGTCTCGGAAACAACGTTCACATCGAGGTGTGAACTCCAGAAAAAGAGAGCGAAGGGAAATTTACTGGCCTCCAAATCATTTTACTCGACCGACTCCATTTTCTTAATAGTCGCCTTACGTAAACATAGCGTGAATCGCTGACGAAAAACCAAAAAATGAAATCTTAATTAAAATTTCGAACGTGTTAGGGTTAAAAAAAAAAATAACAACAAAATTTGGTCTTTCCTCTTAATAATCGCATAAATATTTTGATGATAAAACTTTGTTTTTATTAAGTTATAACATCATGATATACTGTTTTTCTTTTTTGTCAATTGAGTGGAGGTACCTAAATTCGTAGTTTCTTCTGTTTGACTACAACCTCCATCTCATAGATGATAAAAAAAAAACAAATCTGATTTTCTGAACGATTTTCTATAAAAGAATTACTTACTTGTAGAATTTGTTTTTGGGTGCGTGGTTATAAGAAGTATGCGTATTTTTTTTTCCTTCTTTCAAATGTTCATTTTTACTTTTCGTAAGTGGAGAGAAAATATAGATGTTCAGTGAAGGACCATCTTTTTCCAAATGAGTTTCTAAAGAGATATTTTGATATTTTGGCTCAACTCTGGAAGCGTTAATTAAAAGAAATGTTTACACTGACCGGGACTATAAAAGGTCATTGTAGATCATTCTAAGTAACTTGTGAATCTTCAATGGCATTCTTTTGGGTTGTAAAAGGAATCAGATTTTCTTTTTCTATATTTGTGAGATTTTTTAATCGGGCAAGTAAAGCAATAAACTTTAATTGCCCAATTAAGTTTTTGACTGACTGACTTGATTGAGCAAGTGAAATCTCAAAGGCTGGTCACACATACAAACAATAGTAAAAATAAGATTACTATGACATTTTTTTTTTAATCATATCACCCCGAGCAAGGCGGTAACGCCACTGATGTGCAGGGGGCTACGTAATAGTGAAAAGATTGGAAAAGAAAAAGCCGGAAACCACATCCTAAACAGGGAATAAGGGATGAGCCTCTACACCTGTTCAATAGACGTGGGTGGAGTGTGAACTGGGCGATAGTTTAGTCTATCTACTCCAATTGAAAAAAATAAAAAATAAAGAAAAAAGAAAAGTGAAAAGATTGGAAAAGAGAAAGCCGGAAACCACATCCTAAACAGGGAACAAGGGATGAGCCTCTACACCTGTTCAATAGACGTGGGTGGAGTGTGAACTGGGCGATAGTTTAGTCTATCTAATCCAATTGAAAAAAAATATAGATATTCAGTTAAGGATAATATTTTTCAAAATACGTTTCTAGAAATCTTAGAGCATCGCGACAGAGACATTTTGGCTCCACTCTGGAAGCGTTAATTAAAAGAAATGTTTACACTGACCGGGACGATAAAAGGTCATTGTAGGTCATTCTAAGTAACTTGTGAATCTTCAATGGCATTCTTTTGGGTTGTAAAAGGAATCAGATTTTCTTTTTCTATATTTGCGAGATTTTTAATCAACCGCCGGGCGAGTAAAGCAATAAACTTTAATCGTCCAATTCATTTTTTAATTGAGTCGATCAAGCGAGTGAAATCTCAAAAGCTGCTCAAATGACAATAGAATGAAACAATCTGTTTCACCTATGTATTTTCGATGGTTTATTTCACAAGTGAAATCTCAAAAGCTGCTCAAATGACAATAGAATGAAACAATCTGTTTCACCTATGTATTTTCGATGGTTTATTTCACAAGTGAAATCTCAAAAGCTGCTCAAATGACAATAGAATGAAACAATCTGTTTCACCTATGTATTTTCGATGGTTTATTTCACAAGTGAAATCTCAAAAGCTGCTCAAATGACAATAGAATGAAACAATCTGTTTCACCTATGTATTTTCGATGGTTTATTTCACAAGTGCTGGTTGAAGGAGCCGGGTTATTATAAATGGATAAACGCGTTCAGTACGAAAATGTTTTGAAAGCCTACATTGATGCTTATCCCTCGTAAAAAAAAAAACAAAAACAAAAAAAAAAAAAAAAAAACTGAACAGTATTCTAAAGCACAGAACCTTTGGAACAAACTAAAAGACGATGGACGATGGTGAAGGAGAGAATGCCGGTCTACCATAACATTTTTGGGCGGACCTGAAGCAGGCTACCACCACGTTTAATTTCGTTGTTTTTCTTTCTTTTTTTTTTTTACTTTTTTCAGCGCAGTCCTATCGATTGTTACTTAAACTTTCCGATCATCAAAAAAAAAAAAAAAAAAAAAAAAATGTTGAAAAATTACAATATTTAAACAAATTTGGTGGTGGTGGTGTGGGATCAATTTCTCATGCAACGTTAAAGTAAATCGATCCTCTACTTTCAATCCACTCGTGTTGGGGTCACTTCGTTTATGTTAAATTCATTGTTTTATTTATTTATTTTTTTATTTTTACGTTTTTCAGCGCAGTTATACTGATTTGTACTTAAACTTTCCGATTATCAAAACGAATTTTGAAAAATGCAAATATTTGAACAAATTTTTGTGGGGTCAGTTTCTCATACAACGTTATAGTAAATCGATCCTCCATTTTCAATCCACTATAAGGTTGCATGAGAAACTGGTCCCCCACCTAAAATTGTTTAAATATTGAAATCTTTTCATTTTTTTTTTTTGTCATTCGTAAAGTTTAAGGTGTAAAAGATAATACTGCACTGAAAAAAGTCCCCAAAAATTGATAATCAACAAATTTACAGGTGGCGGTAATGTCGTACCGGCAACTAGTTTCAAAATGGAGGCTCGATTTACTATAACGTTGTATGAGAAACTGACCTCCCCCAGATAATGTTTAAATATTGAAATTTTCAAATTTTTTTTTTGTCAATCGTAAGGGTAATCGATAGGACTGCGCTGAAAAAAGTAAAAAAAAATAAAAAAATAAAAAAAAAATGAAAAATAACGAAATTAGATGTGGTGGTAGTCTGCTTCAGGTCCGCCCATTTTTGATATTCTGCAACGAGCATTTACAGATGTATAATAAAGGTTGACATTGTTGAACGTTATCTTATTCTGATGTAATCCTATGTGTTTCGTTTTACATATGAGTGTTAACGTCTCGTTTATAACAAACATCAATTCATTTTCTTTTGAAATCCATCCGAGGGAAGCGTTTCAGCAGTTCATTAACCACCAATCTTAATGTTAGTTGCGTACGTCAAAAAGACTTACGTTATAACTCATTTTCGATATCTAAATTTTAAATTTAATTTTTAAAAATAATAAAAAAATTTCTTGAAACTTTTATTTTAGTTTTAATTGGAAGCTAAATGATTGAATTTACTATTTCCAGTAAACAAAATACTCCCATATATTTCAAACAGAAATTATATTGATTGGAATCTAAAATTTTTCATTTTTTTAATCTTTCAATTTTTCGGCCATTTTAATCGATCGACACATTTGTAAAAAAAAAAAAGAGTTAATTCTCAGCTTTAAAAATCTTTCAAAAATAAAATATACATCTGTGATACATTATTTTTAGAAAATTTAATGTAAAATTAACCTGAATTACACACGTATTACTTATTTATAGGATGAAATTTAGAATAAAACTATTTCTTAAACACAGAGTTTAACTTTCTGATCTTTCCACTGTATGAGTTGACAAATTTGACAGATGCGAGATAAGATAAGTGTATGGTGATTTCAAGTGATAATTGTACAATTTTTTTCCTGTAAGGGGAAGAAACTCTGAAACACATGACCTTTAATTTACATATAGAAATTACAATACAAAACAAAAACTTCAGATACACGCACACACAAAAAACTATTTTAAAAATAGGAAGACACGACGATTTGTACTGAACTTTTTACTTTTTGATTACTAAATATAATCTTCGCTTAAACTAACCCCAACAAAACGTTGAAGTATTTAAAAATATTTTTAAAACTTTATAAATTATTATGATTAAAAAAATGAAAGCAATTCTTTTAAAAATTCATTATTAATCGAAAAAATATTTATTCTTCAGACTATAATGCCCTTAATTTATATCGTTTATTCAAGTAATTAAAAGCTTATCAAATTAAATGATGTCATAGTTATATTGCATTTTTTTTATTATTAGAAGCAAATTTTCGGAAATATAGGCAAGATTTTTCCCCAAAAATAATACATGATTTACATTTCCCAATGAGTTCTGCGTTGAATTAACAAAAAACAATTTTTGTAAAAGATTTAAGATTTTAAAAAATAATAATTTAAAAAATAATTGAATTTATTTTTTAATAAGTCCTGAAAATTTCATTAAAATCCGAAAATTATTTGATTTTTGCAAGAATTTCCAAATTAATGTGTTTGCCACCGGAAAAACACTGAGTTTTGTAATATTACGTTTTCCATTGTAAACTCTAGGAACGATTTGGTTACCTGCTAATTAAATCGAAACAAGATTTTTACCAAACTTTCTAACCTGTTAGAAAGGATTTAAATTTTTTAAAACATAATTGGAAATATTTTGATCTTTCCTCTTACTAATTAGCATAATCAGTTTGATGGAAAAACTTCATTTTTATTGATTTTTGGGCTTTTTTAAAATTTATACTACGCTGTTTTTTTTGGGTTTTTTTTCAGCGATTTAGTGGAGGTACCTACTTTATAAGCAACACTTAAACGAGGATATTTTCAAAAGTGAAAAAGTTTGTAAAATAGAGAAGGGTCAGCACAAATTATGTACGCATAGGGGAGGGGGTCTGTTAAAAAGTACGCATGTGTTTTTAGTTTAGTTAAGTGCCATGCGCGATACACGCTTGGGCGATCATGTCTCTAAAGAGACATGACTGACTGGGCAGAAGATTATCCTACAGTAGGTTGCCATTACTTCCTGTGGCATGTGTACAAGTTATAATATTCGAAATTTGAGCGTACGTACGATGTGAATTACCCCGCACATAGTATTCATTTTGCCCTGTTCATTTTCTTCCCTTTTCTTATTGTTTATTAAGAACTGTCAATTACGCTTGTTGAGAATTTTGTCAATTACACTTAACCATGGAAAATTAATCCACAAGGTTAAATGAATATTATATTACTACAGAAATAAAACTAGGTACCTCCACTCCTTTTCGATATCTAACTTTTAAACTGAATTTTTAAAATTATAAAAGTTTTCTTGAAGCTTTAATGTTTGATTAACTGAGAGCTAAATGATTTAATTTGCTATTTCCAGTAACCAAATTACTCTGGTGTATTTCAAATATAAATTCTGTTGATTGGAACCTAAAGTATTGAGACTTAAACACTTTTTTTCAGTTTTTTGTCTATTTTTGAGCGATCGACATTTTTGTAAGTAGAAGTTAGTTCACGGTTTTAATAAATCTTGCAAAAATAAAATATACATCTGTGACACGTTATTCTGTTAGAAAATTAGAAAATTTAAAGTTAAATTAATCTGATTTGAAATAAATATTACCTGTTTTAGAATGAAATTTAGAATAAAATATTTCTTAATCACGGAGATCTGACTTTCAAGTAGGCGATAACAGCCTTTCATCAATCATGTTTACTTTTTTGGCCAAGGAGTCCTGCGTTAAACTAACAAAAACAAAGTTCACGGACAGTAGCCAATTACTAGAAATTTCAGGAAATTAATTAGAGAAGGGTAACAGATGTAAAAAATGTATTTTTACCAAGATTTTATCATGATAATAATATAAAAAATAATTTCATTTATTTATGAATAAGTCCTGAAAATTTAATCAAAATCCAACCATTACTTGATTTTTGTAAGAATTTCAAAATTAATGCGTTTTTCACCGGCAAAAAAGTGAGTTATGTAAAATTATGTTTGCCGTAGTAAACTCCTGTAAAAACAGGGTCACTCGAAGTTGGAAAAAAAGCAAGATTTTAATAAAGATTTTGAACGTGTTAAAAATCAGTAAAATTTTTTAATTTTCTTTTCATAATAACATAAACATCTTGACGATCCATCTTTGTTTTTATTAAGTTTGGGTTCTTTTAACATTGAAGTAGGGAGACGGATGAATATTTATAAAATTGGCCTTGTGTTAAACTTAACCGAACTCCCTACAACTTAAGGGTTTGTCAAAATTATCAGAATGTTGAAATGTGGAAGAATAAAAGTATTTCGTTTGTATGTTAAAGTAGAATTTTATTAACAAAAAAGAATAACATCAATTTGTAGGAGTTAAATGTTCCAAGAGAAATAGTAGTAAGGAGTTAAGTGTATCCCAAGTTTGTAGTCGTAAGTAGCAGAATGTGTGGATGTCGAAAGATTAACAGGTTACTAATAGAGTCTGTGTTCTTTTCCTTTTTTTATAGTGAAAAGGAAGGTAAAGCAATAAAGGAAATTGTACCTAATGGAAGTTAATTTTAAGAGTCAGTTGAAGTGCCTTATTGTTGTAGTTGCCATCTTCTTCTTTGTAGACTGCGAGAATGTTGAGGATGGAGAAGAAGAGGTAAAGGAAAATAGCACCCGACAAATAGAAAAACGAACATCCGGGTCAGGCTTGAAATTTCTTTAGTCACATCATAGCGTGTCGTCTCTAATTTATACAACCATTTGACTGTCTCGTCTTTCTTTCTGTTTTTATAGCCAAAGACAATTTTAACTTAGGCTTGTTAACTTTTCTATCTGTTTTGCAAATCGCTTCCTTTCATTGGTTAGAAGATTAATTTAACATCGGATCGCGAAATCTGTTTTTTTTTTTTCTTTCAATGCGGGGTCAATCCTTTCCCTATTTGTCAAAATTTGGATTTCACTCAGAATTGTGAATTTTTGTAAAAGTGAAGAAAATAGTTGCTGGATGTTCGTAGTGGTGCAGTGGATATCGGCTCAGAATGAGAAATTGGGGAGCCGAGTTCGAATTCCAGTTAAATTCCTTGCATTCACTTACGCGCAAATACCCTTGGGAAAATCTCCCACACAAAGTAATGACAACCCACTGCGAGATAATTTTCTGCCTAGTCAGTCATGTCTCTTTCCAGACATGATCTCCCACGCATGTATCTCGTATGACACTTAACTGACTGACTGACTGAATATAATAGTTGAAAACATGATTAAGGCTTCTACTGAGCATAAAGTGGGAATTAGTTTTATATTGTTATAAAGTAATAAACTGATCCCTCACTAATTACTACTTAATAATATAATACATATCTTCCCCCTCTAGCTATGAGTTAAATGATAGGACAGATTGGGTTCTATAGCCTTGGCTGACAACCAGTCTATCGCAGAAAGTAATGGCAACCTACTGCGGGAAAATCTTCTTCCCAGTCAGTTATGTCTCTTTCGAGATATGATCTCCCAAACTTGTATCACGTATGGCACTTAACTGAGTGACTGAAGAAGAGAGTTGCTTTTAATTTCGTGTTCACTAGAACATCATACCATGCTGTTTTTTCAGCGAATGAGTTGAGATAACTACTATTCATAATCTATTTTATTTCAATACTTCTTCTTCTTCTATGTGTCCTCTCCTTTGAGGACTTAGGCAATCGTGGCTTTCCACGTCTCCCTATCCCTGGTGGCTCTTAGTATTTTTCTCTTGTTACACCTCGCAACCCACGTTCCGTCATCTACCTGATCAGGCCATTCAAATATGTTATCCGCTGCCTTCCTCTGTCTCTTTTTCCTTCTATTTGGCCTGTCAGTATCATGTTCTCCAAGCCCTCCTTCCTCGTTGCATATCACAGGAACTTCAGTTGTCACTTCCTGATGCTCACTATTAGTTTTCTTTTCAATGCCATTCTTTCGAAAACCTCATCATTGTTCACGTGCTCGGTCGATGATATCCGCAGCATCCTTCTGTAAAACCACATTTCCACTGCTTCAAGTTTTTTCCTCATATGCGATGATATTGTCCAGGATTCACAACCGTATTGAAGAACTGACATCACATAGCAATACTATTTAGTACTATTTTAATACTATTTATATTCTATTTTAATAGTATTTAATAGTATTTATATTGTATGTAATTACTATTAACACTATTTTAATATGATTAAATACAATTTTCACGTTGTTTTATAAATATTAAATAAAATTTTTATACTATCTATTACTATTTTATTTCTGTTTTAATAATATTGCATTTGTACTACTATTGTTTTTATACAATAAGGCCCAACAGTCTCTCAGGGCAGAGTGTTACCGAACAAAGATGTTGTGAAGGCGTACAACGGGAGAGTTAGGAGTTCATATTATGAGGATATGTAGGAGAGATCATTGTTGGCACTAGACTTGAAGAGATTAAAATTATAATAATCGGAGAAGCATCCTCTCGGGAGTCTGTTCAAGAACGGGGCATTTTTGTAGAAGAAGCTATCCGAGTTGAATTTAGCAATGAGGTTGATTTGATTTTTTGTATGCGGTATGGCGGGTGCTCCTTGTGAATGTCTGAGCGGGTGGAACTTATGAATGTAGCTCGTTTGAAAACCTGCCAAGAAAATAACTACATAGTCAAGACTGGGACAGAATTTCGGAGGGTTCCTAATGTGGAAAGAAGGCTTGGAGAATGTGAAACTTACAAAACGTATTGAAGGCTGGGTCGGGGGTGGAAGGAAAATGCGATTAACCCACCTGGTGACAGGACATCAAGTGCAAGGGCTAATAAAGAGTTAAACATTGCTGTTGTGGGGCGTTACTCACTTAACTATGGACTCTTCCAACCAGTATATTAACTGAGAGTTAATCACTCTCGTGACTTCAGTTCAGCTCAGCACAGTCTGTCTGTCACTAGGCTGACGACTCTATGTCACTGTCAGCACTCTGCCTTCGGGTAGAGAGCGCTCTCTGCTTCCGAGCAGAGAGCACTAATCCAGTCGTGATTCCGCCGAAGGGTAGAATCACGACTGGGTGAAAGATAGACAGACATTTTTTGGCCTGGCTATATGACTGAGAAGGCCCACAATAAATAGACATTGTGTCACATCTAGCCTTGCGTGGGAAGGTTGGTAAATACAGCATACGTCACTAGACTGACGACTCTATGGCACTGTCAGCTCTCCGCCTTCAGGTAGAGAGCGCTCTCTGCTTCCGAGCAGAGAGCACTAAGCCAGTCGTGGTTCCGCCGAAGGGTAGAATCACGACTGGGGGAAAAATAGACAGACATTTTTTTGGCCTGGCTATATGGCCGGGAAGACCCACAGTAAAAAGACCTTGTGTCACATCTAGCCTTACGTGGGAAGGTTGGTAAATACCGTCTGTCTGTCAGTCACTCGTAAGCCAAGCTTCTATTTACTCTTTTCTCTTGTACCTATTTTGACTTAATATATGATTTAACCTTACCACCGTGTTTCGAGTTATCATTTCGTGGTCCCGTCGCCGGTCCACATCAATTGCTAAGAGCTACAAGAAATGAGAATTTGTGAAGAGCCATAATCAGCCTACCTAACAAGCTTGTATAAGTGGATAGCACAACAGTGGATGGGCGGGGTAGTAAAAAGACAAATATTGCTAAGAGTTACAAGGAATAGAAGTGTTGTGGCGGGTCATTATTTTCACGAGGGTATCAAATTTTTCAAGCCCTTCTTCTTCATTATTTGCCACATAAATTTCAACTATCTCATTCTGGCGTCAAGTATAAGATTACTTTTTGTTTATACTTTACTAGCAGTGTAGCCCAGTGTTGCTCGGGTGTAATGAAAGCTTTAAAATTAATCCATGGACCTGGAGCTCAGACTCAGCCTAAAGAATATTTGTGTGAAGTTTGGTCAGAATCAGATAAAAATTGTGGATTTGTATAAAGGACATACAAACAGATAAACAGACACACACACATACAAACATCTTGCCTTTTATATATATATTATCGATTTTCTGAAGTATTGTAAGAACTGCAACCTTGAAACTTCTGAATGTCATTTCTTATGTCTTTGTTTATGAGTGTATCAAATTTGATTAAAATCGGACCACTCCTTCTACAACCCGATTTTTTCGATTATCGATATTTATTGGGGGTACCGCGATACAAAACCTAGCTAAGAACACTCGCAGTACAACTGTGTAAATTTTCAAGAAAATCGGTTCAGCCGTTTCGGAGTCTATAGGTAACGGACACACACACACACACACACACACACACACACACACACACACACACACAGTTCCATGTATAAATAAATGGTATCGTTCAATATCCTTCAGATGAACCCCATTAATATTTCTTCTAGTTGCATCATCTTTGGGGAGATTAACCAGCATTCGCTGACATAAATGTCGAAAACAATGAACGTTGCTCAATCAGTAAAGACGTAGACTTGAATTGCGTTGATGTTAATCTGAACGATTGAGGCAAATGAAGGTTGTAATGATTCTCATATATGGTCAGGCGCCCCTGCTGTTCATCTCAGTGTTCTCGACAGGCTCCAAAGGAGAATCAGTAATGTGATAGTACCGACTTGGCGGCACTTCCCCACTGACGAGATGTGGCCTCCCTTTGTCTGTTCTATAAATACTTTTATGGCTTCTGCTCCAACGAACTTAAGTCACTGGTGCCTCTGCAACAGGTGTTACTCGTGCAACCAGATTGGCAACTGGGTCCCACCCATTCACAGTTAGATTAACCAAATGCAGACGACAATTCTACTTCTTAAGCTTCTTCTCTTGCACTTCCCGCCTGTGGAACTCGCTTCCATATTCTTGCTTTCCTGACGGCTACAACCTCCAGGAATTTAAATGCAATGCCAATACTCATCTCTTAACCACTTGACTCTAGTTCTTTCACCACCCCGTATATCCTTTCCTTTCTCTCCACCTTTGCTATTGTCATCACACCTGTATTCCCATCCTTCTCTTGCTCCTTTCTAACTGGTTCGTCTTCCTCTTCACTCTCTTCTACTTAATCTTTTTACTCTTATGTAGCCCCCTACACATCAGTGGCATTACCGCCTTGCTCGGGGTGATACGATTAAAACAAAGAAAAAGTCAACGTAAGAAAAAGGAATTTTTTTCAGAAACCGATAGAAGTGAGAACAATTTTAAAATGTCCATTATGGAACAAACTTCAAATTTCTGGAGTTCAAGCACGTGTTCCACTTTTTTGATGGCACCAAAACTTATTGAAGATGAGAAGACTTTGTTGAAAGGACGTTTCTTAAAAATGCGATGCATCATTTTTTAATTTTTTGTTTCGTTTCTCGGACGAATATTCGTTTTCTTAATTATCGATGCTGACGGACGAATATGAGATGTAACTGATTGAATTGGGACTTTTCACGGTGGCGTAGCTCTCTGCCATCTTTTTGAACGAATCTGGAATCAGGTTCATTTGCCGGAAAGAAATGAAGAATTATCTGCTGAAGAAGGGACGATTCTCTATTAAACCCATTGTTAGACGATATTTTAGGCCGTTTCAAAGACTGTAGGTCGAATTTCAAGCTGTATTTTCCGTTTGGAGCGAAGATCTGACTGGTCGAAATTCTTCGGACGATGCCATGTGCGTTTCTGGAACCTATTAGACTGAATCATATTTTCTTTGCGAAAAGATTTTCAACACTGACGTCGAGTGGGGATTTTTTGCAAGGTTAATTTCGATTAATTTCTCTGTTGGAATTTTACATGGCACAAGGCCACTTCCCAAAGGAACTTCCTAACTAAATCCTTACATACCACCATTATTTTTAAGAGCGTTGAAAATCATTCATTAAACAAGCAAATGGAAAGTGGAATGAAATTGACAAAGCATCAATTTGCAACTATAAAATGAATTTAACAAATATTAACAAGAAATACATAAACTACATAGATGTTGGAATTGTTTGTTTGAAAATGTATTTGAGCTTTTGATGTAAGTTGAATTGTTCATTGTTGCTGTATGATTTATCAGTGTGATAAGAAATTTGTGTGAGGAATATTATTACTGAAAAGAATTGTTCAAATCTGTGAGTTCATGAATAACGTTCATTTTTGTAGTTGTACGGAAGAATGAATTTGTATGAAAGAGTGAGTTGGACTTAAAGCCCGTATATTTCTACACGATGTGTGCGTAAGAAATTCTGATGCCAACTGGCGAAAAATACGCGGCAAATCGTATATATAGGTGTTCAAACATCCTGACAATTTGGCGGTAAAAATGTAGTTCACTTACCTTGATTCTGATTGTCTAGCTGAAACCAATCAACAAACAGCTTATATTTATTCAAATATAAAATGGTTACATACAAAATTTAATACATACAATTGCGTGATTGCATAAGTGTGTGTGTTTCCACAGGTGTGTGTGTGTGTGTGTTTCCACAGGTGTGTGTGTGTGTGTGATTCCACAGGTGTGTGCATGTATCACACACACACACACACACACACACACACACACACACACACACACACACACACACACACACACACACACATATATATATATATATATATATATACTACCGGCTATAATTATTAGGCAACAACAGTGTTTTAAAATATGATGTATTTCATACTATTTTTTAATATTTATTGCCAAGTGAATAATTGTAAATGAAAATAGAATGGTTCTTTTGTTAATACTGCACAATAACATGTGCATCAAATGAATTTATAAATATTTAATAATTACTTATATTGCAGTTTCATTAATGAAAGAATGAAGAAAATTTAGGCTGATTCGGACGAGTTCATCTTTACTTCCTTGCCTTGTAAAATTTTGCAAAGTAATAATCACAAAAGAACCATTCTATTTTCATTTAGAATTATCCACTTGGTAATAAATACTAAAAATGGTATGGAATACATCATTTCTTTTAAAAAACTGGGGCAGCCTAATAATTATTGCCGGTAGTGTATATATGTATATATAGATATATAAAGCAAATCTACAGGATGCGATGGGTAAATTGTCGCTATTTACCTTGTAAAATTTTGCAAAGTAATAATCACAAAAGAACCATTCTATTTTTTCATTAAATTTTCATTTCCACTTACAAATTGTATGAAAACATCATTATTTTAAAAAACTGGGGTGGCCTAATAATTATGGTCGGTAGTGTGTATATATATATATATATATATATCTTTTTATACATCATTAAACAATATTTATATATATACTCATCCGCAGACAGATCTGTTTCGCTGTATCACAGCTCATCAGTGCAGTTAGACAGCCAATTGCTTTTTAACTAGGATTGAAACCCGAACGCACTGGTGTCAGTCGGTGATTCTACCGCTGAGCTACGGGCGCTCGGTAGAAGGAGGCAGACTTTTTAGCGTGTATATTATCATTATTCACGCCCAATAGCTGAGAGCTTCTAATTCATTGCTGAATGAACTAATATATATATATAACCCATATATGATTTTGTTTAACGGCATGTCAACTTCTATGGGTTATTTAATGCCGAAATCTAAATATTTTGATTGATTTGGTTAGTTGAATGTTTTTAACGGCATATCAACTTCTATGGGTTATATTGTTTAATTATATATAAAATGACTGATCAATTGATGACTTCTCCTAGGTTTAATTTTTAATTATTAATAAACAAAACAAAACAAACAAAACAAAAAACAGACTATCTATTCAAATACTAGCATCCATTAAAAATAATTTTCAAACAAATAAAATAAAAACATGTCGAAGTTAATTCTATTTTGTTACTTCCCGTAACATTTCGTAAAATAAACAGTGTCAGTTAGACACAAGTGATTATAGGCTTTTAAGCAGCAAGTATTTAAACTTTTCTGTAAAGATTATTTTCCTGTACCTGTTCATTGCAATAGCTTGTTGAACTAATTTGTCAAAAATTTAATTCGCCCTAATCAATACATTCACATACTTTGGGAAAGGTATGAATCCATCTCTTCTCTCACCGAGTAATTAGCAGGACAGACTGGTTTCTATAGCCTTGTGTGGCAGCCGGTTTAGGTGAAGGAAAAACTTTGAATACAAATCAGCCTGGAGAGGGTTTGGCCCCGTTATGCGATCATGCGTTAAAGAAACATCACTTCTCCTGTGGTTGCGATACATGTGGTGCCCCAATAACTCTAATGAGTCATGGGATATCTGGATCTGGATCTAGATCTGGAAAGGTTGAGGATAGCATGGGAAATCAGGCACTTATTTGAGTAGTGCAGAAAACTGATTTTTACCTAGAGCTTTAGCGATGAATTGTATATAAGGCTCCCACTTCAGGTTGGGTGTTAGTTTGAGGCCCAGTATTCTTTCAAGGTTTGGTTCTATGTGTTTTGTACGTTAAAGTGACATCTTCTATATGGTGGGGAAGAAAGTCAAAAAACTATTGGTTGCAATTTATATCAAGATAATGCGCTTAAACAGTGGAGTAATAGAGAACAGCTCAGATTGGGGAATTGGAGAGCCGAGTTTGAATTTCAGTCGAGTTCATTACATTCATTTACATGTTAATACTCTTAGGAAAAGTATGAATTCATCTGTTCTCCTCTTAGCCATGAGTAAAATAGAAGGAAATACTGGGTTCTATAGTTTTGGGTGATAACCGAGCTAAGAGAAGGAAAACTATGAATTCAAACTATGGTGGGGAAGAGAGGCAAAAAACTATTGATTACAATTTACATCAAGATGATGCTCTTAAACGGTGGAGTAATGGAGAACAGCTCGGGTTGGAGAATCGGAGAGCCGAGTTTGAATTCCAGTAGAGTTCATTACATTCGCTTACATGCTTATACCATTGGAAAATACCTGTTTTGTTCATTATTTTGTGTGGTTCCTCACCTAGAATCCACGACATACGAAATGGAGGCTTTTGAACCACTCGACGGAAAGGGCAGACCAGATCTCAAGCATGATTGTTACACAAACTAGTACCCGGTTGTATGCTATTTCTGGTTTTGTTGCCACTTGATCCCCCCCAAATCTCTGTACTTCCAATTCCCTGAGGTTAAAGTGGATGCAACTTCAGTCAGTTAAGTGCTAGACCTAATAAACGCTTGGATGGCCAGGTCTCTGCACTATTTTTCTCACTTAAATCACTTTTGACTCTTTCAGTTAATTGCCATACGTGATACACGGTTGGGCGATCATGTCTCTTTCGATCCATGAATGACTTGGCAGAAGATTTTCCAGCAGTAAGATGCAATTTCTTTCTGCGGTAGACTAGTTGACAATCAAGGCTATAGAACCCAATCTGTCCTGCTATTTAATCCATACACAAGAGATGAATTCATACCGTTTCCAATGGTACAAGTGTCATTCAATAAATCAGGTGAATTTTTCGGTATAAAGACTTCTACGAGGGTCATTCACTAAATAAGGTGAATTTTTCGGTATAAGGTCTTATACGAGAGTCATTCAATAAATAAGGTGAATTTTCCGGTATAAGGTCTTCTACGAGGGTCATTCACTAAATAAGGTGAATTTTTCGGTATAAGGTCTTATACGAGAGTCATTCAATAAATAAGGTGAATTTTCCGGTATAAGGTCTTCTACGAGGGTCATTCAATAAATAAGGTGAATTTTTCGGTGTAAAGTCTTCTACGAGGGCCATTTAATAAATAAAGTGAATTTTACGGTATAAAGACTTCTAATACAGATAGAAGCTTACTTTTTAAAAATCTTTTACTCGTATTTGGGCGAAAGTGAAAGCATCGAAATCAACTGTAATTCGAGCTCGGTTCTCCGATTTCTCGTTCCGAGCCGATATCCACGGCATCAGAACACACATACAGATATACTTGCTCATTTTAAGGTTGAATGGATAACTCTCTCATTTTAAATCCAGATAATTACGTGGAAGTTGATAAGGCGGCTCGTGGTTGCGGAGTGACTCTACAACCGCATCCGGTCATGAGACTTTTGCTTTTAGTGAGGGAGATGGAAAGTGCGACACAAAGATCCGAAGGCGAATTGGCATGGCAAGGGAGGCGTTCCAGAAGCTGAGTAAAGTACTAATACAAAGGAAAATTTCACTAGAAACAAAGAAAAGAGTGCTGGATTGCTATGTGATGTTAGGTCTTCAATACGGCAGTGAATGCTGGACAATATTATCGAAAATGAGGACAAAACTTGAAGCAGCGGAAATGTGGTTCTACAGAAGGATGCTGCGGATATCGTGGACTGAGCATGCAAGCAACGATGAGGTGTTGGAAAGAATGGTAGCGAAAAGGAAATTAATAGTGAGCATCAGGAAGAAACAACTGAAGTTCCTGGGACATGTAATAAGGAAGGAGAGCTTGGAGAACCTGACACTGACTGGCCAGATAGAAGGAAAGAGAGACAGAGGAAGGCAGCGGATAACATATTTGCAGGGTGGATGACGGAACGGGTTTGCGAGGTGTAACAGGAGAAAACATATTAAAAGCCACAAAGGATAGGGAGACGTGGAGAACCATGATCACCTACGTCCTGAATGGTCAGGGTACATAGAAGAAGACTAAGGGAGAGAATTGCATCCTCAACCATCTGTATCCATTTTGTAAGACAGTATATGGTTCAGACTAACTTCAAGAATGAAGCATTTTTATTTTCTTTAACCGGTTTGGGACATTATACGGTCTTTTCAATTAGAAAGTCGTATAGAAATATGGTTTTAAAAACAAGATTTTTTACACCAACAAAGATGTGGGGAATGTGCGCCCAGAAATAGGGTAATCGATTAGATATTGGCCCGCAGCCGTCTGACATATATCATCTAGCCTTGTAGACCACCACTGACCGTTAAGACAAAGTAAATATCTTAAACAAATGTCTGTCTCAGAAAATCTTAAATTTATGTTCTCCTAGGCGTTAATGGTTTTCTGCTTGATATTAACGATCTACGTAAGAACATTCTCAAATCATCCTCTCCATTATGATAAAGACAGGCGTGTACATATATATATATATATATATATATATATATATATATATATATAAACTTATTTATAAATGGAACTTTGTCTGTGTGTGTATGTGTGTGTGTGTGTCTCTCTCTCTCTCTCTGTGTCTCTGTGTGTGTGCCAGTTACCTGTAGACTCCGAAACGGCTGAACCGATTTTCTTGAAAATTTACACAGTTGTACTATAAGCGTCTGCGAGTGTTCTTGGCTAGGTTTTGTGTCGAAGTTCCCCCGATAAATATCGAAAATCGATAATCGAAAAAATTGGGTTATAGAAGGAGTGGTCCGATTTTAATCAAATTTGATACACTCATAGACAAAGACATAAGAAACGATATTCAGAAGTTTCAAGGTTGCAGTTCTTACAATAGTGCAGAAAATCGATAACATATATATATATAAAAGGCAAGATAATTGTGTGTTTGTCTGTTTATCTGTCTGTATGTCCTTTATACAAATTCACAATTTTTATCCGATTGTCATCAAACTTCACAAAAATATTCTTTAGGCTGAGTCTGACCTCCAGGACCATGGATTAGTTTTAAAGCTTTCATTGCGCCCGAGCAACACCGGGCTATACTGCTAGTATATATATATATACATATATATATATATATATACATATATATATATATATATATATATATACGGCAGGCCATAATTATTAGGCGACCCCAGTTTTTTAAAAGAAATGATGTATTTCATACACTTTTTAAGTGGCTACTTCTAAATGAAAATAGAATGGTTATTTTGTTATTATTACTTTGCAAAATTTAGTAAGGCAATGTAGGAAAGATGAACTCGTCCGAATCACGCTAAATTTTCTTCATTCTTTTATTGATGAAACTGCAATATGTGTAATTATTAAATATTTATAAATTCATTTGATGCACATGTTATTGTGCAGTATTAACAAAAGAACCTTTCTATTTTTATTTACAATTATTTACTATGCAATAAATACCAAAAAATAGTAAGAAATACATAGTTTTTTAAACATTGGTGTTGCCTAATAATTATGGACGGTAGTGTACATAGAAGAAAAAAGTGCGAGAAGCCGTGAACGTTTTGTTTAAAGCATTGATTTATTATTATGTTGTCATTTTTCATCATATTTCGATTTCTGCTATGGTCACACTACCAACCAAGTCAGCGGGAAGACCTAAGGCAGGTCGTGGCGTGTAGTTATGGCTCCATTTCATGTTTTTTCTATCTCCCCTATCATCCCTAGCATTACATAGAAAAAGTTCTTCTTAATGTGTGGGCTGTACTTAAGACATTTTTTGTAAATCTCTTATGCTGGGGTTTCCAGGGATTCTTTCAATGTGTTGTTTTGTTCCATTTTTTATCATTCCAAGTGCACCTACTATCACTGGCACAACTCTTGTTTTCAATTTCCCCATTTTTTCTATTTCAATTTCCAGGTCTTTATATTTTGACAATTTTTTGAATTCCTTGGTTGCTATAATACAATCCGCTGGACATGCCATATCAATTAATAGGCAAGTTTTTTCTCTCTGGTTTTTAACAATAATGTCCGGCCTATTTGCTTCAATTTTTCTGTCTGTGTAGATGGTGTAATCCCATAGAATGGTGAAATTTTCTATTTCTGTGACCGGTACTGGCTGATGTTCATACCAGAGTTTGTTTACATATTTTCCAGTATTTGCACATTGTCCAATGTAAATATTGCCCCACGCTATCGTGACGAATTTTATGTTCATTTGGTGCAAGTACAAAAGGCTTTTATCCCTTCAGACGTTTCCAAAATAGCCTTATTTCCCTGCAAATTTATATGCCGAACTCCAATCAACAATTACATATTGAAGAAACCTACTTTTTATGTTAATGACGAGAAAAAATCGAACTTCTCGCAATCATCGAAATCAGAAGTCATTCGCTGCAGAATCACTTCAGGCGTAAGAAGCTAATTTCGGCCTTTTTACTTCCTTTACTGTAAATTACTACGCTATTTTTTTGTACTTAATTTCAAAACAAAGTTGCGTGTACTTAATTTAAGAAGAAAGTTAACTTTCAAGTTAACTATCGAATTGTTGATTGGAGTTCAGCATATGCATTTGCACGAAAATAAGGATATTTTGGAAAAATTTGAAGGGATAAAAACCTTCGGGGCCTAAAACCAAAACTTACCAAACTGGCTTATAACATTCAATACCTCCAAAACCAAAATTGTTTTGCAAGTCATGATCAGCAGTTGTATCCTGAATGATTGTTCTTGACTTGAACACCTATTTGAACTCAAGTCCACTTCAGATCTCACAGGGAACTCGCGTATGCGCTCCATATTTTTTTATTTTCGTCTCTCGGCCTGAATATTCGATCCTAACAGGTGATACCACCGCGGTTCAGGGTCGACCTGGGAACAACAGCAATTAAGAGGTGGTACCACGCTCCTCAAAATCTCTAATCTTTGCATGAAAGTTATTGTTGAAGTCGGTTTTGACGTAAGGCTTTAATATCAAGTTGTCGTGTTCTATTCGCAACGTTTCCTGATCGGTGTTATCAAGACAAATCGATGTCGCTAAATATTATTTTGTCTCATTTGATATTTTATCACTTAAACAATATTTTGAGGATACCCATATTTGAATAGACGTTTATTTATTAAACAGTATATTTATTTATTTACGTCTCTCAGCCTGAATATTCGAGAAAAATGTGCACTTATTGGAAGGATTCGTTTCAGTGCAGAGAGAAACCATCGTTATATCGGAGGTGACTTAACCAACTCGGCCAACAAGAAGCTTTGCAGTTAAAGCAACGTCCGAAGAATGGCTTTAAGTAAAATCCTTCCCGTCATAGATTCCCCGAAATTATCATATCTGCTCAGTTTCATTTTCAAACGTAAACAAATTAAATTTCTAAAAAAATAACGGACTTTTTTATTTATTGATCTGACAAAACTATATTACTTAAACCTAATTTATTGCCGATAAAGCAAGGTCCGAAGAATGGCTTTAAATGAAATCCTTCCCGTCATAGATTCCTTGAAATTATCATATCTTCTCAGTTTCGTTTCTACACGTAAACAAATTAATTTTCTAAAGAAGTAACGTACTTTTTATTTATTAATCTGACAGAACTATATTACTTAAACGTTATTTATTGCCGATAAAGTAAGGTCCGAAGAATGGCTTTAAATGAAATCCTTCCCGTCATAGATTCCTTGAAATTAGCATATCTGCCCAGTTTCGTTTCCAAACGTAAACAAATTAATTTTCTAAAGAAGTAACGGACGTTTTATTTATTAATCTGACAGAACTATATTACTTAAACGTCATTTCTAGTGGATACCCATATTTGAGTAAACGCTCTGTTAATTTATTGAAAAGTATATTCATTTATTTTCGTCTCTCGGCCGGAATATTCGCGAACTTTTATTAATGAAAAATCTGTTTTATCTCGAACAGCATAATGAGTCAAAATGGCTTCTAATACCACCAAAAACCAAACTTTTTTTTGTTTTTGTTTTTTTATAAGCGTTTCACCCCGAGCAAGGCATCTCACTGCCACTACTGCGCAGGGGGCTACGTAGAGTGGAGAAAGGATGATTAAATATAGGAAATGTCAGAGGGTGGGTGATAGGCAGGTAAGGATACCGAAAATGAGGGTTGGGTAGATGAGAGTGTTCTGAGAATAATTGGGAGTTAGTGTGATAGGAGGTGTCTATTGACCCTACATTTAAAAAACCTGGAGATTGTAACTGTCGGGAAAGCAGAGTTGTGGAAGGGAGTTCCACAGGCGGGAAGCGCGAGAAAAGAAGCTGTTGGAGTAGAATTTACGGTTACATCTTATTTGTTTACCTGTAAAAGGGTGGGACCTAGTTGCTAATCTAGTATCTCGTGTAAATTCGTGCTTAGGCGGCACCAGTGAACTAAGCTCATCGGAGCAGTAGCCATGAAAGTACTTGTAAAAGAGGCACAGGGAAGCCACATCACACCGGTGAGGGAGCAGCTGCAGCTGGTCTGCCAAGTCAGTATCAACCACGTTACAGATCCTCCTTTGTATTTTGTCAAGAAGCCCAAGGAGAGCAGCAGGGGCACCCGACCAGATATGGCAGCAATATTCAATATACGATGGTAGATTTGTATATGTGCAGAATAGATTCAGGTGGGAAAAACTTCCGTGCCCTGCACAGGGAGCCGACTTTCATAGCAGCAGATTTGGCAATGGATTCGATATAGTCATTCCATTTGAGGTCCGCCGAAAGTGTAAGGCCAAGGAGGCGTAGTATTTTACTCTCTGGGAGGCTAGCCTGTCTAATGGGAGGTAGATGCGATTGTCTATGGTGGTTAGTTGATAACAGCTTCATTTTAGAGGCATTGAAATTTACCAGCCATTTCCTACCCCAGGCCACTACGGATTGGAGGTCCCTTTCAAGTACGGCAGCGAGGTTCACTTTGTCGTCCACACCTGGTTTCTGATCAATGCGAGAGTAGATTGTTGTGTCATCGGCATACATGCCAACTTGGGATTTAATGGTGTCGGGGAGATCATTGTTTTTGAAGTCATGATGAGCAGTTGTAGACTAAAAGGTTGATCTTGATTTGAACGCCAATTGGGACTCAGGTTTACCTCTGATATTACACTGAACTCCCATATCGCTAAAGATGCTTAAGAAAGTCGGTTCCTTGACGTATTCCAGAAAGTACATAACTACTTGTAACATCTACCCGAGATGCAAGACAACAAACGTGGAAGGGAGGGTGCATTAGGTTAGCAAAACCCAGAAAACGTTCTTGGTCTGCCGCCTCGATATGGAGGGATTATTGGAGAAAATTTAAAGGATCTATGGTGCATATCACATCAGGATGACTATAGGCAAGGCTGAAAGACATTGCAAGGCCGGAAGACGAGGGAGATATCAAAATCAGGCATAACTAACCACAAGTGGAGGAAGAAAGGACGATCACCGTTGCCTATGGGATGAAGTTGAAATAATTGTTAAAGAACACATTTGGAAACTACATCAACTTAAGAAATCAGTGCATATGCTAGGCCAGAAAAATCTCCTAAGCCGGCCAAGCATAGAAATGAATACAATATGGGAACCAGTAATACAGAATGCTTATTGATAGAGAACACCAGTGGAAACTATATAAACTTAAGAAATCAGTGCATATGCTAGGCCAGAAAAATCTCCCAAGCCGACCAAGCATAGAAATGAATACAATATGGGAACCAGCAATACAAAGTGCTAGAGAAAATCTTTGGCATCAAAGATTGCAATATCAGTAGAAAATAGTTACTGAGACATTAGGTTTATAAGTCCCATATAATTCATACACAGATGTCTTCAGAGACACATGACCCATTGGATATAGGCATTTCTCCTTCCAACACTACTGTAAACTATGTAAACTTAAGAAATCAGTGCATATGCTAGGCTGCAAAAATATCCTGCGCCGACCAAGCATAGAAATGAATACAATATGGGAACCAGAGGTACAGAAAGCTTATTGATAGAGAACACCAGTGGAAACTATATAAACTTAAGAAATCAGTGCATATGCTCAGCCACAAAAATCTCCTAAGCTGGCCAAGTATAGAAATGAACACAATATGGGAACCAGTAATACAGAATGCTTATTGATAGAGAACACCAGTGGAAACTATATAAACTTAAGAAATCAGTGCATATGCTAGGCCACAAAAATCTCCTAAGCCGGCCAAGCATAGAAATAAATACAATATGGGAATCAGTAATACAGAATGTTTATTGATAGAGAACACCAGTGGAAACTATATAAACTTAAGAAATCAGTGCATATGCTCAGCCACAAAAATCTCCTAAGCCGGCCAATATAGAAATGAAGACAATATGGGAACCAGTAATATAGAATGCTTATTGATAGAGAACACCAGTGGAAACTATATAAACTTAAGAAATCAGTGCATATGCTCGGCCACAAAAATCTCCTAAGCCGACCAAGCATAGAAATAAATACAATATGGGAACCAGTAAGATAGAATGCTTATTGATAGAGAACACCAGTGGAAACTATATAAACTTAAGAAATCAGTGCATATGCTAGGCCACAAAAATCTCCTAAGCCGGCCAAGTATAGAAATGAATACAATATGTGAACCAGTAATACAGAATGCTTATTGATAGAGAACACCAGTGGAAACTATATAAACTTAAGAAATCAGTGCATATGCTAGGCCACAAAAATCTCCTAAGCCGGCCAAGTATAGAAATGAATACAATATGTGAACCAGTAATACAGAATGCTTATTGATAGAGAACACCAGTGGAAACTATATAAACTTAAGAAATCAGTGCATATGCTAGGCCACAAAAATCTCCTAAGCCGGCCAAGTATAGAAATGAATACAATATGTGAACCAGTAATACAGAATGCTTATTGATAGAGAACACCAGTGGAAAATGTATGAACTTAAAGAATCAGTGCATATGCAAGGCCAGAAAAATCTCCCAAGCCGACCAAGCATAGAAATGAATACAATATGGGAACCAGCAATACGAAGTGCTAGAGAAAATCTTTGGCATCAAAGATTGCAATATCAGTAGAAAATAGTTACTGAGACATTCGGTTTATAAGTCCCATATAATTCATACACAGATGTCTTCAGAGACACATGACACATTGGATATAGGCATTTCTCCTTCCAACACTACTGTAAACTATGTAAACTTAAGAAATCAGTGCATATGCTAGGCTGCAAAAATATCCTGCGCTGACCAAGCATAGAAATGAATACAATATGGGAACCAGAGGTACAGAAAGCTTATTGATAGAGAACACCAGTGGAAACTATATAAACTTAAGAAATCAGTGCATATGCTCAGCCACAAAAATCTCCTAAGCCGGCCAATATAGAAATGAAGACAATATGGGAACCAGTAATACAGAATGCTTATTGATAGAGAACACCAGTGGAAACTGTATAAACTTAAGAAATCAGTGCATATGCTAGGCCACAAAAATCTCCTAAGCCGACCAAGCATAGAAATAAATACAATATGGGAACCAGTAATACAGAATGCTTATTGATAGAGAACACCAGTGGAAACTATATAAACTTAAGAAATCAGTGTATATGCTCAGCCACAAAAATCTCCTAAGCTGGCCAAGTATAGAAATGAATACAATATGGGAACCAGTAATACAGAATGCTTATTGATAGAGAACACCAGTGGAAACTATATAAACTTAAGAAATCAGTGCATATGTTAGGCGACAAAAATCTCCTAAGCCGACCAAGAATAGAAATAAATACAATATGGGAACCAGTAATACAGAATGCTTATTGATAGAGAACACCAGTGGAAACTATATAAACTTAAGAAATCAGTGCATATGCTAGGCCACAAAAATCTCCTAAGCCGGCCAAGTATAGAAATGAATACAATATGTGAACCAGTAATACAGAATGCTTATTGATAGAGAATACCAGTGGAAACAATATAAACTTAAGAAATCAGTGCATATGCTCGGCCACAAAAATCTCCTAAGCCAACCAAGTATAGAAATGAATACAATATGGGAACCAGTAATACAGAATGCTTATTGATAGAGAACACCAGTGGAAACTCTATGAACTTAAGGAATCAGTGCATATGCTCAGCCAGAAAAATCTCCTAGGCCGACCAAGCATAGAAATGAAGAAAATATGGGAACCAGTAATACAGAATGCTTATTGATAGAGAACACCAGTGGAAACTATATAAACTTTAGAAATCAGTGCATATGCTCAGCCACAAAAATCTCCTAAGCCGGCCAAGTATAGAAATGAACACAATATGGGAACCAGTAATACAGAATGCTTATTGATAGAGAACACCAGTGGAAACTATATAAACTTAAGAAATCAGTGCATATGCTAGGCCACAAAAATCTCCTAAGCCGGCCAAGCATAGAAATAAATACAATATGGGAACCAGTAATACAGAATGCTTATTGATAGAGAACACCAGTGGAAACTATATAAACTTAAGAAATCAGTGCATATGCTCAGCCACAAAAATCTCCTAAGCCGGCCAATATAGAAATGAAGACAATATGGGAACCAGTAATATAGAATGCTTATTGATAGAGAACACCAGTGGAAACTATATAAACTTAAGAAATCAGTGCATATGCTAGGCCACAAAAATCTCCTAAGCCGGCCAAGCATAGAAATAAATACAATATGGGAATCAGTAATACAGAATGTTTATTGATAGAGAACACCAGTGGAAACTATATAAACTTAAGAAATCAGTGCATATGCTCAGCCACAAAAATCTCCTAAGCCGACCAAGTATAGAAATGAATACAATATGGGAACCAGTAATACAGAATGCTTATTGATAGGGAACACCTGTTTAAACTATATAAACTTAAGAAATCAGTGCATATGCTAGGCCACAAAAATCTCCTAAGCCGACCAAGCATAGAAATAAATACAATATGAAGACAGTAATACAGAATGCTTATTGATAGAGAACACCAGTGGAAACTATATAAACTTAAGAAATCAGTGCATATGCTCAGCCACAAAATTCTCCTAAGCTGGCCAAGTATGAAATGAATACAATATGGGAACCAGTAATACAGAATGCTTATTGATAGAGAACACCAGTGGAAACTATATAAACAAAATCAGTGCATATATGAACACAAAAATGTCCTAAGCCGGCCAAGTATAGAAATGAATACAATATGGGAACCAGTAATACAGAATGCTTATTGATAGAGAACACCAGTGGAAACTATATAAACTTAAGAAATCAGTGCATATGTTTTAAAAACACAAAAATCTCCTAAGCTGGCCAAGTATAGAAATGAATACAATATGTGAACCAGTAAAGGAATGCTTATTGATGAAGAAGACACCAGTGGAAACTATAAACTTAAGAAATCAGTGCATGCTAGGCCACAAAAATCTCCTAAGCCGACCCAAGTATAGAAATGAATACAATATGTGAACCAGTAATACAGAATGCTTATTGATAGAGAACACCAGTGGAAACTATATAAACTTAGAAATCTAAGTGCATATGCTAGGCCACAAAAATCTCCTAAGCCAGCCAAGTATAGAAATGAATACAATATGTGAACCAGTAATACAGAATGCTTATTGATAGAGAACACCAGTGGAAACTATATAAACTTAAGAAATCAGTGCATATGCAAGGCAGAAAAATCTCCCAAGCCGACCAAGCATAGAAATGAATACAATATGGGAACCAGCAATACGAAGTGCTAGAAAATCTTTGGCATCAAAGATTGCAATATCAGTAGAAAATAGTTACTGGGACATTGGGTTCATGATCCCATATAATTCATACACAGATGTCTTCAGAGACACATAAACCATTTAAGATGACATTTCTCCATCATACTACTATAAACTATGTAAACTTAAGAAATCAGTGCATATGCTAGGCTGCAAAAATATCCTGCGCCGACCAAGCATAGAAATGAATACAATATGGGAACCAGAGGTACAGAAACCTTATTGATAGAGAACACCAGTGGAAACTATATAAACTTAAGAAATCAGTGCATGTGCTCAGCTACAAAAATCTCCTAAGCCGGCCAATATAGAAATGAAGACAATATGGGAACCAGTAATACAGAATGCTTATTGATAGAGAACACCAGTGCATTGTATAAACTTAAGAAATCAGTGTATGCTAGGCCACAAAAATCTCTAAACGACCAAGCATAAAATAAATACAATATGGGAACCAGTAATACAGAATGCTTATTGATAGAGAACACCAGTGGAAACTATATAAACTTAAGGAAATTAGTGTACATAATACAAAAAATCTCCTAAACTGGCCAAGTATAGAAATGGATACAATATGGGAACCAGTAATACAGAATGCTTATTGATAGAACACCAGTGGAAACTATATAAACTTAAGAAATCAGTGCATATGTTAGGCGACAAAAATCTCTAAATAGGCCAAGCATAGAAATAAATACAATATGGGAACCAGTAATACAGAATGCTTATTGATAGAGAACACCAGTGGAAACTATATAAACTTAGAAATCAGTGCATATGCTAGGCCATAAAAAATCTCTAAGCCGGCCAAGTATAGAAATGAATACAATATGTGAACCAGTAATACAGAATGTATTGATAGAGAATACCAGTGGAAACAATATAAACTTAAGAAATCAGTGCATATGCTCGGCTAAAAAATCTCTAAGCCAACCAAGTATAGAAATGAATACAATATGGGAACCAGTAATACAGAATGCTTATTGATAGAGAACACCAGTGGAAACTATATAAACTTTTAGAAATCAGTGCATATGCTCAGCCACAAAAATCTCCTAAGCCGGCCAAGTACAGAAATGAACACAATATGGGAACCAGTAATACAGAATGCTTATTGATAGAGAACACCAGTGGAAACTATATAAACTTAAGAAATCAGTGCATATGCTAGGCCACAAAAATCTCCTAAGCCGGCCAAGCATAGAAATAAATACAATATGGGAATCAGTAATACAGAATGCTTATTGATAGAGAACACCAGTGGAAACTATATAAACTTAAGAAATCAGTGCATATGCTAGGCCACAAAAATCTCCTAAGCCGACCAAGCATAGAAATAAATACAATATGGGAACCAGTAATACAGAATGCTTATTGATAGAGAACACCAGTGGAAACTATATAAACTGAAGGAATCAGTGGATATGCTAGGCGACAAAAATCTCCTAAGCCAACCAAGCATAGAAATGAATACAATATGGGAACCAGTAATACAGAATGCTTATTGATAGAGAACACCAGTGGAAACTATATAAACTTAAGAAATCAGTGCATATGCTAGGCCACAAAAATCTCCTAAGCCGGCCAAGTATAGAAATGAATACAATATGGGAACCAGTAATACAGAATTCTTATTGATAGAGAACACCAGTGGAAACTATATAAACTGAAGGAATCAGTGGATATGCTAGGCCACAAAAATCTCCTAAGCCGACCAAGCATGGAAATAAATACAATATGGGAACCAGTAATACAGAATGCTTATTGATAGAGAACAATCAGTGGAAACTATATAAACTTAAGAAATCAGTGCATATGCTAGGCCACAAAAATCTCCCTAAGCCGGCCAAGTATAGAAATGAATAAATATGGGAACCAGTAATACAGAATGCTTATTGATAGAGAACACCAGTGGAAACTATATAAACTTAAGAAATCAAAGGCAAGCTAGGCCACAAAAATCTCCTAAGTCACAAGTATAGAAATGAATACAATATGTGAACCAGTAATACAGAATGCTTATTGATAGAGAATACCAGTGGAAACAATATAAACTTAAGAAATCAGTGCATATGCTCGGCCACAAAATTCTCCTAAGCCAACCCAGTATAGAAATGAATACAATATGGGAACCAGTAATACAGAATGCTTATTGATAGAGAACACCAGTGGAAACTCTATGAACTTAAGCAATCAGTGCATATGCTCAGCCAGAAAAATCTCCTAGGCCGACCAAGCATAGAAATGAATACAATATGGGAACCAGTAATACAGAATGCTTATTGATAGAGAACACCAGTGGAAACAATATAAACTTAAGAAATCAGTGCATATGCTCAGCCACAAAAAATCTCCTATGCCGGCCAAGTATAGAAATGAATACAATATGGGAACCAGTAATACAGAATGCTTATTGAAAGAGAACACCAGTGGAAACTGTATAAACTTAGAAATCAGTGTATATGCTAGGCCACAAAAATCTCCTATGCCAACCAAGCATAGAAATGAAAACCATGGAACCAGTAACACAGAATGCTTATTGATAGAGAACACCAGTGGAAACTATACAAACTTAAGAAATCAGTACATGCTAGGACACACAAAAATCTCCTAAGCCGACCAAGCATAGAAATAAATACAATATGGGAACCGTGGTACTACAGAATGCTTATTGATAGGGAGAACACCAGTGGAAACTTTGTATAAACTTAAGAAATCATGAGTTATGCTCAGCCACAAAAATCTCCTAAGCCAGCCAAGTATAGAAATGAATAATATGGGAACCAGTAATACAGAATGCTTATTGATAGACAACACCAGTGGAAACTATATAAACTTAAGAAATCAGTGCATATGCTCAGCCACAAAAAATCTCCTAAGCCGGCCAAGTATAGAAATGAATACAATATGGGAACCAGTAAACAGAATGCTTATTGATAGAGAACACCAGTGGAAACTATACAAACTCCCCAAGAAATCAGTGCATATGCTAGGCCACAAAAATCTCCTAAGCCGACCAAGCATAGAAATAAATACAATATGGGAAACTGGCAGTCACAGAATGCTTATTGATAGAGAACACCAGTGGAAACTATATAAACTTAAGAAATCAGTATTATGCTCAGCCACAAAATTCTCCTAAGCTGGCCAAGTATAGAAATGAATACAATATGGGAACCAGTAATACAGAACAAAAGACATAGAGAACAGTGGAAACTATATAAACTTAAGAAATCAGTGCATATGCTAGGCCACAAAAATCTCCTAAGCCGGCCAAGATAGAAATGAATACAATATGGGAACCAGTAATACAGAATGCTTATTGATAGAGAACACCAGTGGAAACTATATAAACTTAAGAAATCAGTGCATATGTCGTCACAAAATCTCCTAAGCTGGCCAAGTATAGAAATGAATACAATATAAAGAGTCCAGTAATACAGAATGCTTATTGATAGAGAACACCAGTGAAACTATATAAACTTAAGAAATCAGTGCATATGCTAGGCTGCCAAAAATCTGCCGGCCAAGTATAGAAATGAATACAATATGTGAACCAGTAATACAGAATGCTTATTGATAGAGAACACCAGTGGAAACTATATAAACTTAAGAAATCAGTGCATAAGGTAAGGCCAGAAAATCTCCCAAGCCGACCAAGCATAGAAATGAATACAATATGTAGAACCAGCAATACGAAGTGCTAGAGGTGAAAATCTTTGGCATCAAAGATTGCAATATCAGTAGAAAATAGTTACTGAGACATTAGGTTTATAAGTGTCCCATATAATTCCTATACACAGATGTCTTCAGAGACACATGACCCATTGGATATAGGTATTTCTCCATCCAACACTACTATAAACTATGTAAACTTAAGAAATCAGTGCATATGCTAGGCTGCAAAAATATCCTGCGCCGACCAAGCATAGAAATGAATACAATATGGGAACCAGAGGTACAGAAACTCTTATTGATAGAGAACACCAGTGGAAACTATATAAACTAAGAAATCAGTGCATATGCTCAGCCACAAAAATCTCCCTAAGCCGGCCAATATAGAAATGAAGGACAATATAAACCAGTAATACAGAATGCTTATTGATAGAGAACACCAGTGGAAACTGTATAAACTTAAGAAATCAGTGTGCATATGCTAGGCCACAAAAATCTCCTAAGCCTACTCAAGCATAGAAATAAATACAATATGGGAACCAGTAATACAGAATGCTTATTGATAGAGAACACCAGTGGAAACTATATAAACTTAAGAAATTAGTGTATATGCTCAGCCACAAAAATCTCCCTAAGCTGGCCAAGTATAGAAATGGATACAATATGGGAACCAGTAATACAGAATTATTATTGATAGAGAACACCAGTGAAAACTATATAAACTTAAGAAATCAGTGCATATGTTAGGCGACAAAATCTCCCTAAGCCGACCAAGCATAGAAATAAATACAATATGGGAACCAGGGACACAGAATGCTTATTGATAGAGAACACCAGTGGAAACTATATAAACTTTAGAAATCAGTGCATATGCTCAGCCACAAAAATCTCCTAAGCCGGCCAAGTACAGAAATGAACACAATATGGGAACCAGTAATACAGAATGCTTATTGATAGAGAACACCAGTGGAAACTATATAAACTTAAGAAATCAGTGCATATGCTAGGCCACAAAAATCTCCTAAGCCGGCCAAGCATAGAAATAAATACAATATGGGAATCAGTAATACAGAATGCTTATTGATAGAGAACACCAGTGGAAACTATATAGACTTAAGAAATCAGTGCATATGCTAGGCCACAAAAATCTCCTAAGCCGACCAAGCATAGAAATAAAATACAATGTGGGAACCAGTAATACAGAATGCTTATTGATAGAGAACACCAGTGGAAACTATATAAAACTGAAGGAATCAGTGGATATGCTAAATGACAAAAATCTCCTAAGCCAACCAAGCATAGAAATGAATACAATATGGGAACCAGTAATACAGAATGCTTATTGATAGAGAACACAATTGGAAACTATATAAACTTAAGAAATCAGTGCATATGCTAGGCCACAAAAATCTCTAAACCGGCCAAGAGTATAGAAATGAATACAATATGGGAACCAGTAATACAGAATTCTTATTGATAGAGAACACCAGTGGAAACTATATAAACTGAAGGAATCAGTGGATATGCTAGGCCACAAAAATCTCTCTAAGCAGACCAAGCATAGAAATACACAATACAATATAAGAACCAGTAATACAGAATGCTTATTGATAGGGAACACCAGTGGAAACTATATAAACTTAAGAAATCAGTGCATATGCTAGGCCACAAAAATCTCCTAAGCCGGCCAAGTATAGAAATGAATACAATATGGGAACCAGTAATACAGAATACTTATTGGTAGAGAACACCAGTGGAAACTATATAAACTTAAGAAATCAGTGCATATGCACAAATACAAAAATCTCTAAGCCGGCCAAGTATAGAAATGAATACAATATGTGAACCAGTAATACAGAATGCTTATTGATAGAGAATACCAATTGGAAACAATATAAACTTAAGAAATCAGTGCATATGCTCGGCCACAAAAATCTCCTAAGCCAACCCAGTATAGAAATGAATACAATATGGGAACCAGTAATACAGAATGCTTATTGATAGAGAACACCAGTGGAAACTCCTATGAACTTAAGGAATCCAGAATGCATATGCTCAGCCAGAAAAATCTCCTAGGCCGACCAAGCATAGAAATGAATACAATATGAAGACCAGTAATACAGAATGAAACATTGATAGAGAACACCAGTGGAAACAATATAAACTTAAGAAATCAGTGCATATGCTCAACTGAAAATCTCCTATGCCGGCCAAGTATAAGAGAAATAGAATACAATATGGGAACCAGTAATACAGAATGCTTATTGAAAGAGAACACCAGTGGAAACTGTATAAACTTAAGAAATCAGTGTATATGCTAGGCCACCAAAAATCTCTACTTAACCAAGCATAAAAATGAAACCATGGGAACCAGTAACACAGAATACTTATTGATAGAGAACACCAGTGGAAACTATACAAACTTAAGAAATCAGTGCATATACTGAGCACAAAAATCTCCTAAACTGACAAGCATAGAAATAGCCACAATATGGGAACCGGTAATACAGAATGCTTATTGATAGAGAACACCAGAGAGTGGAAACTGTATAAACTTAAGAAATCAGTGCATATGCTCAGCCACAAGAGCTCTCTCCTAAGCCAGCCAAGTATAGAAATGAATACCGCTATGGGAACCAGTAATACAGAATGCTTATTGATAGAGAACACCAGTGGAAACTATATAAACTTAAGAAATCAGTGCATGTGCTCAGCCACAAAAAATCTCCTAAGCCGGCCAAGTATAGAAATGAATACAATATGGGAACCAGTAAACAGAATGTATTGATAGAGAACACCAGTGGAAACTATACAAACTTAAGAAATCAGTGCATATGCTAGGCCACAAAATATACTAAACTTAGGCATAAACATAGAAATAAATACAATATGGGAACCGGTAATACAGAATGCTTATTGATAGAGAACACCAGTGAAACTGTATAAACTTGAGAAATCAATTGCATATGCTCAACTTCACAAAATTCTCCTAAGCTGGCCAAGTATCGAAATAGAATACAATATGGGAACCAGTAAGATAGAATGCTTATTGGTAGAGAACATGATGGAAATAATATAAACTTAAGAAATCAGTGCATATGCTAGGCCACAAAAATCTCCTAAGCCGGCCAAGTATAGAAAATGAATACAATATGGGAACCAGTAATACAGAATGCTTATTGATAGAGAACACCAATTGACTATATAAACTTAAGAAATCCAGTCTCATATACTGAAGCCACAAAAAATCTCTAAGCTGGCGAAGTATGGAAATGAATACAATATAGGGAACCAGTAATACAGAATGTATTGATAGAGAACACCAGTGGAAACTATATAAACTTAAGAAATCAGTGCATATACTAGGCCACAAAAATCTCCTAAGCCGGCCAAGTATAGAAATGAATACAATATAGGGAACCAGTAATACAGAATGCTTATTGATAGAGAACACCAGTTAAAACTGTATAAACTTAAGAAAATCAGTGCATGTATATTACAAAAAATTCTCCTAAGCTGGCCAAGTATAGAAATAGATACAATATATGGGAACCAGTAAGATAGAATGCTTATTGGTAGAGAACACCAGTGGAAATAATATAAACTTAAGAAATCAGTGCATATGCTAGGCCACAAAAATCTCTAAATGACCAGTATAGAAATGAATACAATATGGGAACCAGTAATACAGAATGCTTATTTGATAGGGAAATACAGTGGAAACTATATAAACTTAAGAAATCAGTGCATATGCTAGGCCACCAAAAATCTCCTAAGCTGGCGAAGTATGGAAATGAATACAATATGAGACTAGTACAGAATGCTTATTGATAGAGAACACAGTGAAACTATATAAACTTAGAAATCAGTGCATATGCTAGGCCACAAAAATCTCTAAGCCGGCCAAGTGTAAATGGAATACAATATGGGAACCAGTAGTAGAATGTATTGGTAGAGAACATGAGTAGGCTTCTCGCAAGCAAGAAATCAGTGCATATAGCAGAGCCACAAAAATCTCCTAAGCGGCCAAGTATGAAATGAACCACAATATAGACAGTAATACAGAATGTATGCCAAATGAAAGTAAATTGGAAGCAATGTAAACTTAAGAAATCAAGTTGCCAATAACACATTACAAAAATCTCCTAATAGCCAAGTATAGAAATGAATACAATATGGGGAACCAGTAATACAGAATGCTTATTGATAGAGAACACCAGTGGAAACTCTATGAAGACTTAAGGAATCAGTATATGCTCAGCCAGAAAAATCTCCTAGGCCGACCAAGCATAGAAATGAAGAAAATATGGGAACCAGTAATACAGAATGCTTATTGATAGAGAACACCAAATTGAAACAATATAAACTTAAGAAATCAGTCCACAGCAACAACATTTTAAAATCTCCTAAGCCAAATGATATAGAAAATGAATACAATATAGAACCAGCAAACAGATAGCAATGAGTAGAGAACACAATTGGAAACTGTAAACTTAAGAAATCAGTACACTTAATAACTGAGCCACAAAAATCTCCCTAAGCAGACCAAACATAGGCTCAATACAATATGGGAACCAATGACAGAATGTGGCGTGGTAAAGAGAACCCCAGTGGAAGCATATAATCTTAAATCAGTGCATATATAGGCAAAAATCTCCTAGGCAGACCAAGCATAGAAATAGATACAATATAAGAGACAGTAATATAAAGATATTATTGATGAGAGCACCAGTGGAAACTATATAAACTGAGAAATCAGTGCATGTGCTCGGCCACAAAAATCTCTGAGCGATAGACATAAATGAATACATGTGGGAACCAGCAAACAAGAATGTATGATAGAGACACCAGTGGAAACTATACAAACTTAAGAAATCAGTGCATATACTCGGCCACAAAAATCTCCTAAGCGACCAAGCATGAAATGAATACAAATATGTCCATGAACCAGTAAACTGAATTGCTTGATGATAGAACACCAGGTAGAAACTATATAATCTTAAGAAATCAGTGCATATGCTCAGCCACAAAAATCTCCTAAGCTGGCCAAGTATAGAAATGAATACAATATGGAATTCAATACAGAATCTACTTTATTGATAGAAGAACACCAGTGGAAACTGTATAACTAGAAATCAGTGCATACTCACCAATACAAAAAATCTCCTAAGCACAGCCAAATATAGAAATGAATACCAATATGGGAACCAGTAAACAAGAATGCTTATTGATAGAGAACACCAGTGAAACATAAATAAGAAATCAGTGCATATGCTAGGCCACAAAAATCTCCTAAGCCGACCAAGCATAGAAATAAATATAATATGGGAACCAGTAATACAGAATGCTTATTATTAGAGAACACCAGTGGAAACTGTATAAACTTAAGAAATCCCAATTACTGCTGCTCCAATACAAAAATCTCCTAAGCCAATAGTACTTCAAAATAGATACAATATGGGGAACCAGTAAACAGATACTTATTGGTAGAAGACACAGTGAAACTACATACAAACTTAAGAAATCAGTACACTTAATGCTAGAAATACAAAAATCTCCTAAGCCGACCAAGCATAGGAAATAAATACAATATAGGGGAACAGTAATACAGAATGCTTATTGATAGAAGACACAGTGGAAACTATAAATGTTAAAGAGAAATCAATTACATATGCTCCAAATACACAAAAATCTCCTATTTGGCCAAGTATAGAAATGAATACAATATGGGAACCAGTAAGATAGAATGCTTATTGATGAGAACATAAGTGGAAATAATATAAACTTAAGAAATCAGTGCATATGCTGAGCCACGAAATCCTAAGCAGCCAAGTAGAGAGAAATGAATACAATACAGAACCAGTAATACAGAATGTATTGATAGAGAACACCTGTGGAAACTATATAAAGTTAAGAAATCAGTGCATATGCTCAGCCATAAAAATCTCCTAAGCAGTAGAAGTATGAAATGAATACAATATGGGAACCAGTAAACAGAATACTGCTTATTGAAGGCTAGAGAACACCAGTGGAAACAATATAAACTTAGAAATCAGTGCATGTACTCCAGCCACAGTACTAAGTGACTAGTATAGAAATGAATACAATATGGAACCAGTAATACAGAATGCTTATTGATAGAGAACACCAGTGGAAACAATATAAACTTAAGAAATCAGTACCTGTACTCCAATAAAAATCTCTAAGCTGGCTTAGAGTAACAAAATGAACACAATATAGGAACCAGTAATAAGAATGCTTATTGATAGAGAACTTTCTAGGCTGGAAACTGTATAACCTTAAATCAAATTACATATGCTGAGCCACAAAAATCTCCTAAGCCAGCCAAGTATAGAAATGAATGCAATATGGGAACCAGTAATACAGAATGCTTATTGATAGAGGCACCTGTGACTATATAAACTTAGAAAATCAGTGCATATGCTCAGCCACAAAAATCTCCTAAGCCGACCAAGCATAGAAATAAATACAATATGGGAACCAGTAATACAGAATGTATTGATAGAGGCTGCAGTGAAACTGTATAAACTTAAGAGAAATCTGGTGCATATGCTCATACATGAATTCTCTAAGCTGGCCAAGTATAAGGAAATGAATACAATAGGGAACCAGTAAGATAGAATGCTTATTGGTAGAGAACACCAGTGGAAATAATATAAACTTAAGAAATCAGTGCATATGCTAGGCCACAAAAATCTCCTAATGGCCAAGTATGAAATGAATACAATGGCAGGGAACCAGTAATGAGATAACACCAGAAGTAGAGAACACCAGTGGAAACTATAAACCCAAGAAATCAGTGCATATGCTAGGCCACAAAAATCTCCTAAGCCGGCCAAGTATAGAAATGAATACAATATGTGAACCAGTAATACAGATTGCTTGTTGATAGAGAACACCAGTGAAACTATATAAACTTAAAAATCAGTGCATATGCTCAACCACAAAATTCTCCTAAGCTGGCCAAGTATAGAAATGAATACAATATGGGAACCAGTAAGATAGAATGCTTATTGGTGAAACACCAGTGGAAATAATATAAACTTAAGAAATCAGTGCATATGCTAGGCCACAAAAATCTCCTAAGCTGGCAAGTATGAAGCTAGGCCTGACAGCAGAACAGTAATAGAATGCTTATTGATAGAGAACACCAGTGGAAATATATAAACTTAAGAAATCAGGTATAATATTAGGCCACAAAAATCTCCTAAGCCGGCCAAGTATAGAAATGAATACAATATAGAACCAGTAATACAGAATGCTTATTGATAGGGAACACCAGTGGAAACTATATAAAACTTAAGAAATCAGTGCATATGCTAGGCCACAAAAATCTCCTAAGCCGGCCAAGTATAGAAATGAATACAATATGTGAACCAGTAATACAGAATGCTTATTGATAGAGAATACCAGTGGAAACAATATAAACTTAAGAAATCAGTGCATATGCTCGGCCACAAAAAAATCTCTAAGCCAACCAAGTATAGAAATGAATACAATATGGGAACCAGTAATACAGAATGCTTATTGATAGAGAACACCAGTGGAAACTCTATGAACTTAAGGAATCAGTGCATATGCTCTGACCAAGAAAATCTCTAAATAGACCAAGCAGAAATGAAGAAAATATGGGGAACCAGTAATACAGAATGCTTATTGATAGAGAACACCAGTGGAAACAATATAAACTTAAGAAATCAGTGCATATGCTCGGCCACAAAATCTCCTAAACCATTAAGTATAGAAATGAATACAATATGGGAACCAGCAAACAGAATGCTTATTGATAGAACTGCAAATTGGAAACTGCTCTAAAAAATAGAAATCAGTGCATATGCTAGGCCACAAAAATCTCCTAAGCCGACCAAGCATAGAAATAATAAATACAATATGGGAACCAGTAATACAGAATGTATTGAAAGTAGAGAACACCAGATGGAAACTATATAATGTTAAGAAATCAGTGCATATGCTCAGCCATAAAAATCTCCTAAGCTGGCTTGGAAAACATAGAAATGAATAATATGGGAACCAATAATACAGAATGCTTATTGATAGAGAACACCAGTGGAAACTATATAAACTTAAGAAATCAGTGCATATGCTAGGCCACAAAAATCTCCTAAGCTGGCCAAGTATAGAAATGAATACAATATGGGAACCAGTAATACAGAATGCTTATTGATAGAGAACACCTGTGGAAACTATATAAACTTAAGAAATCAGTGCATATGCTCAGCCACAAAAAATCTCTCCTAAGCAAATGACATAGAAATAAATACAATATGGGAACCAGTAATACAGGAATGCTTATTGATAGAGAACACCAGTGGAAACTGTATAAACTTAAGAAATCAGTGCATAGGCTCAGCCACAAAATTCTCCTAAGCTGGCCAAGTATAGAAATGAATACAATATGGGAACCAGTAAGATAGAATGCTTATTGGTAGAGAACACCAGTGGAAATAATATAAACTTAAGAAATCAGTGCATATGCTTGGCCACAAAAATCTCCTAAGCCGGCCAAGTATAGAAATGAATACAATATGGGAACCAGTAATACAGAATGCTTATTGATAGAGAACACCAGTGGAAACTATATAAACTTAAGAAATCAGTGCATATGCTAGGCCACAAAAATCTCCTAAGCCGGCCAAGTATAGAAATGAATACAATTTGTGAACCAGTAATACAGATTGCTTATTGATAGAGAACACCAGAGGAAACAATATAAACTTAAGAAATCAGTGCATATGCTAGGCCACAAAAATCTCCTAAGCCGACCAAGCATAGAAATAAATACAATATGGGAACCAGTAATACAGAATGCTTATTGATAGAGAACACCAGTGGAAACTATATAAACTTAAAAAATCAGTGCATATGCTCAGCCACAAAATTCTCCTAAGCTGGCCAAGTATAGAAATGAATACAATATGGGAACCAGTAATACAGAATGCTTATTGATAGAGAACACCAGTGGAAACTATATAAACTTAAGAAATCAGTGCATATGCTAGGCCACAAAAATCTCCTAAGCCGGCCAAGTATAGAAATGAATACAATTTGTGAACCAGTAATACAGATTGCTTATTGATAGAGAACACCAGAGGAAACTATATAAACTTAAGAAATCAGTGCATATGCTAGGCCACAAAAATCTCCTAAGCCGACCAAGCATAGAAATAAATACAATATGGGAACCAGTAATACAGAATGCTTATTGATAGAGAACACCAGTGGAAACTATATAAACTTAAAAAATCAGTGCATATGCTCAGCCACAAAATTCTCCTAAGCTGGCCAAGTATAGAAATGAATACAATATGGGAACCAGTAAGATAGAATGCTTATTGGTAGAGAACACCAGTGGAAATAATATAAACTTAAGAAATCAGTGCATATGCTAGGCCACAAAAATCTCCTAAGCCGGCCAAGTATAGAAATGAATACAATATGGGAACCAGTAATACAGAATGCTTATTGATAGAGAACACCAGTGGAAACTATATAAACTTAAGAAATCAGTGCATATGCTAGGCCACAAAAATCTCCTAAGCCGGCCAAGTATAGAAATGAATACAATATGTGAACCAGTAATACAGATTGCTTATTGATAGAGAACACCAGTGGAAACTATATAAACTTAAGAAATCAGTGCATATGCTAGGCCACAAAAATCTCCTAAGCCGGCCAAGTATAGAAATGAATACAATATGTGAACCAGTAATACAGAATGCTTATTGATAGAGAACACCAGTGGAAACTATATAAACTTATGAAATCAGTGCATATGCTAGGCCACAAAAATCTCCTAAGCCGGCCAAGTATAGAAATGAATACAATATGTGAACCAGTAATACAGAATGCTTATTGATAGAGAACACCAGTGGAAACTATATAAACTTAAGAAATCAGTGCATATGCTAGGCCAGAAAAATCTCCTAAGCCGGCCAAGTATAGAAATGAATACAATATGTGAACCAGTCATACAGAATGCTTATTGATAGAGAACACCAGTGGAAACTCTATGAACTTAAGGAATCAGTGCATATGCTCAGCCAGAAAAATCTCCTAGGCCGACCAAGCATAGAAATGAAGAAAATATGGGAACCAGTAATACAGAATGCTTATTGATAGAGAACACCAGCGGAAACAATATAAACTTAAGAAATCAGTGCATATGCTCGGCCACAAAAATCTCCTAAGCCAACCAAGTATAGAAATGAATACAATATGGGAACCAGCAAACAGAATGCTTATTGATAGAGAACACCAGTGGAAACTATACAAACTTAAGAAATCAGTGCATATGCTAGGCCACAAAAATCTCCTAAGCCGACCAAGCATAGAAATAAATACAATATGGGAACCAGTAATACAGAATGCTTATTGATAGAGAACACCAGTGGAAACTATATAATCTTAAGAAATCAGTGCATATGCTCGGCCACAAAAATCTCCTAAGCTGGCCAAGTATAGAAATGAATACAATATGGGAACCAGTAATACAGAATGCTTATTGATAGAGAACACCAGTGGAAACAATATAAACTTAAGAAATCAGTGCATATGCTCAGCCACAAAAATCTCCTACGCCGGCCAAGTATAGAAATGAATACAATATGGGAACCAGTAATACAGAATGCTTATTGATAGAGAACACCAGTGGAAACAATATAAACTTAAGAAATCAGTGCATATGCTCAGCCACAAAAATTTCCTAAGCCGGCCAAGTATAGAAATGAATACTATATGGGAACCAGTAATACAGAATGCTTATTGATAGAGAACACCAGTGGAAACTGTATAATCTTAAGAAATCAGTGCATATGCTCAGCCACAAAAATCTCCTAAGCTGGCCAAGTATAGAAATGAATACAATATGGGAACCAGTAATACAGAATGCTTATTGATAGAGAACACCAGTGGAAACTGTATAATCTTAAGAAATCAGTGCATATGCTCAGCCACAAAAATCTCCTAAGCTGGCCAAGTATAGAAATGAATACAATATGGGAACCAGTAATACAGAATGCTTATTGATAGAGAACACCAGTGGAAACTATATAAACTTAAGAAATCAGTGCATATGCTCAGCCACAAAAATCTCCTAAGTTGGCCAAGTATGGAAATGAATACAATATGGGAACCAGTAATACAGAATGCTTATTGATAGAGAACACCAGTGGAAACTGTATAATCTTAAGAAATCAGTGCATATGCTCAGCCACAAAAATCTCCTAAGCTGGCCAAGTATAGAAATGAATACAATATGGGAACCAGTAATACAGAATGCTTATTGATAGAGAACACCAGTGGAAACTATATAAACTTAAGAAATCAGTGCATATGCTCAGCCACAAAAATCTCCTAAGCTGGCCAAGTATAGAAATGAATACAATATGGGAACCAGTAATACAGAATGCTTATTGATAGAGAACACCAGTGGAAACTATATAAACTTAAGAAATCAGTGCATATGCTCAGCCACAAAAATCTCCTAAGCTGGCCAAGTATGGAAATGAATACAATATGGGAACCAGTAATACAGAATGCTTATTGATAGAGAACACCAGTGGAAACAATATAAACTTAAGAAATCAGTGCATATGCTCAGCCACAAAAATTTTCTAAGCCGGCCAAGTATAGAAATGAATACTATATGGGAACCAGTAATACAGAATGCTTATTGATAGAGAACACCAGTGGAAACTGTATAATCTTAAGAAATCAGTGCATATGCTCAGCCACAAAAATCTCCTAAGCTGGCCAAGTATAGAAATGAATACAATATGGGAACCAGTAATACAGAATGCTTATTGATAGAGAACACCAGTGGAAACTGTATAATCTTAAGAAATCAGTGCATATGCTCAGCCACAAAAATCTCCTAAGCTGGCCAAGTATAGAAATGAATACAATATGGGAACCAGTAATACAGAATGCTTATTGATAGAGAACACCAGTGGAAACTATATAAACTTAAGAAATCAGTGCATATGCTCAGCCACAAAAATCTCCTAAGCTGGCCAAGTATAGAAATGAATACAATATGGGAACCAGTAATACAGAATGCTTATTGATAGAGAACACCAGTGGAAACTGTATAATCTTAAGAAATCAGTGCATATGCTCAGCCACAAAAATCTCCTAAGCTGGCCAAGTATAGAAATGAATACAATATGGGAACCAGTAATACAGAATGCTTATTGATAGAGAACACCAGTGGAAACTGTATAATCTTAAGAAATCAGTGCATATGCTCAGCCACAAAAATCTCCTAAGCTGGCCAAGTATAGAAATGAATACAATATGGGAACCAGTAATACAGAATGCTTATTGATAGAGAACACCAGTGGAAACTGTATAATCTTAAGAAATCAGTGCATATGCTCAGCCACAAAAATCTCCTAAGCTGGCCAAGTATAGAAATGAATACAATATGGGAACCAGTAATACAGAATGCTTATTGATAGAGAACACCAGTGGAAACTATATAAACTTAAGAAATCAGTGCATATGCTCAGCCACAAAAATCTCCTAAGCTGGCCAAGTATAGAAATGAATACAATATGGGAACCAGTAAGATAGAATGCTTATTGATAGAGAACACCAGTGGAAACTATATAAACTTAAGAAATCAGTGCATATGCTCAGCCACAAAAATCTCCTAAGCTGGCCAAGTATAGAAATGAATACAATATGGGAACCAGTAATACAGAATGCTTATTGATAGAGAACACCAGTGGAAACTGTATAATCTTAAGAAATCAGTGCATATGCTCAGCCACAAAAATCTCCTAAGATGGCCAAGTATAGAAATGAATACAATATGGGAACCAGTAATACAGAATGCTTATTGATAGAGAACACCAGTGGAAACTATATAAACTTAAGAAATCAGTGCATATGCTCAGCCACAAAAATCTCCTAAGCTGGCCAAGTATAGAAATGAATACAATATGGGAACCAGTAATACAGAATGCTTATTGATAGAGAACACCAGTGGAAACTATATAAACTTAAGAAATCAGTGCATATGCTCAGCCACAAAAATCTCCTAAGCTGGCCAAGTATAGAAATGAATACAATATGGGAACCAGTAATACAGAATGCTTATTGATAGAGAACACCAGTGGAAACTATATAAACTTAAGAAATCAGTGCATATGCTCAGCCACAAAAATCTCCTAAGCTGGCCAAGTATAGAAATGAATACAATATGGGAACCAGTAATACAGAATGCTTATTGATAGAGAACACCAGTGGAAACTATATAAACTTAAGAAATCAGTGCATATGCTCAGCCACAAAAATCTCCTAAGCTGGCCAAGTATAGAAATGAATACAATATGGGAACCAGTAATACAGAATGCTTATTGATAGAGAACACCAGTGGAAACTATATAAACTTAAGAAATCAGTGCATATGCTCAGCCACAAAAATCTCCTAAGCCGACCAAGTATAGAAATGAATACAATATGGGAACCAGTAATACAGAATGCTTATTGATAGAGAACAACAGTGGAAACTATATAAACTTAAGAAATCAGTGCATATGCTCGGCCACAAAAATCTCCTAAGCTGGCCAAGTATAGAAATGAATACAATATGGGAACGAGTAATACAGAATGCTTATTGATAGAGAACACCAGTGGAAACTATATAAACTTAAAAAATCAGTGCATATGCTAGGCCACAAAAATCTCCTAAACCGGCCAAGTATAGAAATGAATACAATATGGGAACCAGTAATACAGAATGCTTATTGATAGAGAACACCAGTGGAAATTATACAAAAGTCAGTGCATATGCTCAGCCAAAAATCTCTACGCTTGACAAGTGTAGAAATGAATACAATATGGGAACCGGTAATACAGAATACTTATTGATGAGGAACACCAGTGGAAACTATACCGACTTAAGAAATCCGTGCATGTACTCAGCCATAAAAATCTCCTAAGCTGGCCAAGTATAGAAATGAATACAATGTGGGAACCAGTAATACAGAATGCTTGTTGATAGAGAACACAGTGGAAACTGTATAAACTTGAAAATCAGTGCATATGACACACAAAAATCTCCTAAGCCTGACCAAGTATAGAAAATGAATACAATATGGGAACCAGTAATACCAGAATGCTTGTTGATGAAACACCAGTGGAAACTATAAACTTAGAAATCAGTGCATGTGCTCCATACAAAAATCTCCTAAGCTGGCCAAATATAGAAATAGATACAATGTGATTCAGTAATAATACAGAATACTTATTGATAGAGAACACAGTGGAAACTATATAAACTTGAAAGTGGTACATGTACTCAGCCACAAAAATCTCCTAAATACAATGAGTATAGGGAAATGGATACAATGCTAAGAACTGATAATACAGAATGTGACAGTAGAGAACACCAGTGGAAACTATATGTTAAGAAATCAGTGCATATGCTCAGCCACAAAAATCTCTAAACATTTAAAATGTAGAAATGAATACACAATGGCTGGGAATAAGTAATACAGAATGTGTTGATAGAGAACATGATGCATTTATATAAACTTAAGAAATCAGTGCATATGCTCAGCCACAAGAAATCTCTAAGCTGACCAAGTATAGAAATGAATACAATATGAGAACCAGTAATGCAGAATGCTTGTTGATGTAGAGAACACCAGTGGAAACTATGTAAACTTTAGAAATCAGTGCATATGCTCCAGCCACAAAAATCTCCCTAAGCAGTAGGTATAGAAATGAATACAATATGGGAACCAGTAATACAGAATGCTTATTGATAGAGAACACCAGTGGAAACTATGTAAACTTAAGAAATCAGTGCATATGCTCGTACACAAAAATCTCCTAAGCTGGCCAAGTATAGAAATGAATACAATATGGGAGCAGGTAATACAGAATGTATTGATAGAACACAGTAGAAACTATATAAACTTAAAAAATCAGTGCATATGCTAGGCCACAAAAATCTCCTAAACCGGCCAAATATAGAAATGAATACAATGTGGGAACCAGTAATACAGAATGCTTATTGATAGAGAACACCAGTGGAAACTATGTAAACTTAAGAAATCAGTGCATATGCTCAGCCACAAAAATCTCCTAAGCCATTGAAGGTATAGAAATGAATACAATGTGGGAACCAGTAAACAGAATTGTTTATTGATAGAGAACACCAGTGGAAACTATACAAACTTAAGAAATCAGTGCATATGCTCGGCCACAAAAATCTCCTAAGCCGACCAAGTATAGAAATGAATACAATATGGGAACCAGTAATACAGAATGCTTATTGATAGGGAACACCTGTTTAAACTATATAAACTTAAGAAATCAGTGCATATGCTAGGCCACAAAAATCTCCTAAGCCGGCCAAGTATAGAAATGAATACAATATGGGAACCAGTAATACAGAATGCTTATTGATAGAGAACACCAGTGGAAACTATATAAACTTAAGAAATCAGTGCATATGCTCGGCCACAAAAATCTCCTAAGCCGGCCAAGTATAGAAATGAATACAATATGGGAACCAGTAAGATAGAATGCTTATTGATAGAGAACACCAGTGGAAATAATATAAACTTAAGAAATCAGTGCATATGCTCGGCCACAAAAATCTCCTAAGCCGACCAAGTATAGAAATGAATACAATATGGGAACCAGTAATACAGAATGCTTATTGATAGGGAACACCTGTTTAAACTATATAAACTTAAGAAATCAGTGCATATGCTAGGCCACAAAAATCTCCTAAGCCGGCCAAGTATAGAAATGAATACAATATGGGAACCAGTAATACAGAATGCTTATTGATAGAGAACACCAGTGGAAACTATATAAACTTAAGAAATCAGTGCATATGCTCGGCCACAAAAATCTCCTAAGCCGGCCAAGTATAGAAATGAATACAATATGGGAACCAGTAAGATAGAATGCTTATTGATAGAGAACACCAGTGGAAATAATATAAACTTAAGAAATCAGTGCATATGCTCGGCCACAAAAATCTAACCGTAATGCCGGGAACCAAGTAATAGAAATGAATTACAATAAATATATGGGAAACCAGTAATACAGGAATGCTTATTGAAATAAGGGAAGAACACCAGTGGAAACTAAATATAAACTTAAGAAATCAGTGCATATGGCTAGGCCACAAAAATCTCCTAAGCCGGCCAAGTATAGAAATGAATACAATATGGGAACCAGTAATACAGAATGCTTATTGATAGAGAACACCAGTGGAAACTGTATAAACTTAAGAAATCAGTGCATATGCTAGGCCACAAAAATCTCCTAAGCCGACCAAGTATAGAAATGAATACAATATGGGAACCAGTAATACAGAATGCTTATTGATAGGGAACACCTGTTTAAACTATATAAACTTAAGAAATCAGTGCATATGCTAGGCCACAAAAATCTCCTAAGCCGACCAAGCATAGAAATAAATACAATAATGGGTAACCAGTAATACAGAATGCTTATTTGATAGAGAACACCAGTGGAAACTATATAAACTTAAGAAATCAGTGCATATGCTCAGCCACAAAAATCTCCTAAGCCGGCCAAATATAGAAATGAATACAATATGGGAACCAGTAATACAGAATGCTTATTGATAGAGAACACCAGTGGAAACTGTATAACCTTAAGAAATCAGTGCATATGCTCAGCCACAAAAATCTTCTAAGCCGGCCAAATATAGAAATATAAACAATATGGGAACCAGTAATACAGAATGCTTATTGATAGAGAACACCAGTGGAAACAATATAAACTTAAGAAATCAGTGCATATGCTCGGCCACAAAAATCTCCTAAGCCGACCAAGTATAGAAATGAATACAATATGGGAACCAGTAATACAGAATGCTTATTGATAGAGAACACCAGTGGAAACAATATAAACTTAAGAAATCAGTGCATATGCTCGGCCACAAAAATCTCCTAAGCCGGCCAAGTATAGAAATGAATACAATATGGGAACCAGTAATACAGAATGCTTATTGATAGAGAACACCAGTGGAAACTATATAAACTTAAGAAATCAGTGCGTATGCTCAGCCACAAAAATCTCCTAAGCCGGCCAAGTATAGAAATGAATACAATATGCGAACCAGTAAGACAGAATGCTTATTGATAGAGAACACCAGAGGAAACAATATAAACTTAAGAAATCAGTGCATATGCTCGGCCCCAAAAATCTCCTAAGCCGACCACGTATAGAAATGAATACAATATGGGAACCAGTAATACAGAATGCTTATTGATAGGGAACACCTGTTTAAACTATATAAACATAAGAAATCAGTGCATATGCTAGGCCACAAAAATCTCCTAAGCCAGCCAAGTATAGAAATGAATACAATATGGGAACCAGTAATACAGAATGCTTATTGATAGAGAACACCAGTGGAAACTATATAAACTTAAGAAATCTGTTCATATGCTAGGCCACAAAAATCTCCTAAGCCGACCAAGTATAGAAATGAATACAATATGGGAACCAGTAATACAGAATGCTTATTGATAGAGAACACCAGTGGAAACTATATAAACTTAAGAAATCCGTGCATATGCTCAGCCACAAAAATCTCCTAAGCTGGCCAAGTATAGAAATGAATACAATATGGGAACCAGTAATACAGAATGCTTATTGATAGAGAACACCAGTGGAAACTGTATAAACTTAAGAAATCAGTGCATATGCTCAGCCACAAAAATCTCCTAAGCCGGCCAAATATAGAAATGAATACAATATGGGAACCAGTAATACAGAATGCTTATTGATAGAGAACACCAGTGGAAACTATATAAACTTAAGAAATCCGTGCATATGCTCAGCCACAAAAATCTCCTAAGCTGGCCAAGTATAGAAATGAATACAATATGGGAACCAGTAATACAGAATGCTTATTGATAGAGAACACCAGTGGAAACTGTATAAACTTAAGAAATCAGTGCATATGCTCAGCCACAAAAATCTCCTAAGCCGGCCAAGTATAGAAATGAATACAATATGGGAACCAGTAATACAGAATGCTTATTGATAGAGAACACCAGTGGAAACTGTTTAACCTTAAGAAATCAGTGCATATGCTCAGCCAGAAAAATCTCCTAGGCCGACCAAGCATAGAAATGAATACAATATAGGAACCAGTAATACAGAATGCTTATTGATAGAGAACACCTGTGGAAACTATATAAACTTAGGAAATCTGTGCATATGCTTGGCTACAAACATCTCCTCAGCCAGCCAAGTATTGAAATGAATACAATATGGGAACCAGTAATACAGAATGCTTATTGATAGAGAACACCAATGGTAACTACATCAACTTAAAGAATCAGTGCATATGCTAGGCTACAAAAATCTCCTAAGCCGGCCAATCATAGAAATAAATACAATATGGGAACCATTAATACAGAATGCTTAGTGGAAACTATATAAACTTAAGGAATCAGCACATTTGCAAAATCTCCTAAACAAATGAAGTATAGAAATTGATACAATATGGGAACCAATGATAAGTCATGCTAGAGAAAATCATTAGCTCAAAAGTTTGCAATTAGAACTCAGGAGAGACTGATATTACATATAATTACAGCACTGTTTGCTGATATTATATAACATCTCTACTCTTGCTGATATTACATAACTTTTCAGTACTCTTCTGATATTATATAACATTTCAATACTCTTTTCTGATATTATATAACATTTCATTACTCTTTTCTGATATTACATCACATTTCAGTACTCTTTGCTGATATTACATAACGTTTCAGCAGTATTTGCTGATATTAAATAATATTTCAGTACTGTTTGCTGATGTTACATAACATTTCAGTACTCTTTGCTTATATTGCATAACATTTCATTATTCTTTTCTTATATTGCAAAGCATTTCAGTACTCTTCTCTTTGCAAATAAAATCTTCCTATTTCTTAATCTATACATTTAAAAGGCAAGATGTTTGTGTGTGTGTTTATCCATTTGTCTGTCTGTATGTTCTTTATACAAATCCACAATTTCTATCCGATTCTCACCAAACTTCACACAAATATTTTTTACGTATCCGGTCAGCTCATGGGCTACTTATTTTTTCCGATCCCCCCCCCCCCGATATTGGAAATCGCTACCCCGATATCCAATCAGGTCTGATCAAGATCAGGATTTCAGCCCTTTTATCATGGTTCTTGCTGCAGAATCTGCTTTAACTTGGTAAAATTATAGTTTTTAGACTTAAACATTAGTAGATCTCAGACGACTCATTTTCCACGATATCGGTAATCGATGCCCCGGATATTCTATCGAATCTGTTCAAAAACCGATATTCAGCCATCAATATGGCTCATTTTCTCCAATTTTACTCCCGAGAGGTACGATAAGTTTTCATGGACTTACTTAAGTTAGTTTATCCTTGGATGACTAATGACTATCGATATTGGAAATCGATACGCCGAAATCCTATCGGGTGTGATCCAAATCAGGTTTTTAGCCCTTTTATTTTGGTATAATTGTAGTTCTTAGTCTCAGCCATGATATCATTTACTCAGAGGACTTATTTAGCCTTCAAAATTCTGTTTGCGACGGAAAACTTATTTGACATCGATACCGGAAATCAAAATTTGACTTACATCCATTCATTTTTCTTTCAGTCTACAGTTTCGCTTTAACTGGAAACAACTATTGCTTTTTAAGTGTTTGAGTTCCAGAACCATGGATTAATTTTAAAGCTTTCATTACACTTGATCAATGACGGGCTATACTGCTAGTACTTTATATAATAGAGATTGCGTTTTTTACTGATTGCTATGATGTGTGAAAAGATACATTTGAAATTATGATAAAATAAATTTGGTAGATTAAATGTTGATCGGAATATTTGCAATTGAACAACCATGACAAAATCTCGATTGACTTTAATCGATAATTGGGTTTCGTTAAACTATCAGAGGCAACTTAATGGAAGCAAAGGCAAAATTTAGAAGCGAATTTTTCACGATCAACCACGTGACCATAACGATAGCTGGCTGAAAATTACTACTAGGTGCGCGTGTTCAATTCTCACTTGATACTCTATACGTGTAGCATCATGCGAAAGCCAAGACAAGTAAAAAGTAAGGCGCCTGAGTGTCACGTAATGGTTAACGAACTAATCTGATCATTAAACAGTTTGCTTGATTGTCACTAGGTGCCCTATATTTTTGAAGTTTCAACAAAATTAAGACAAGCTTAGTAAATAGCAATGGGACCTTGGTGTGGGGTAATGGTTAACAAGTAAGTCTGACCATTAATAGTGAGCTTGTTTGTCACTAGGTGTTCCATACGTCTGAAATTTTACGAAAATTAAGCCAAGCGTAGTAAATAACAAGAGCACAGCTGTGTCGGGTAATGATTAACGAGCTATTCTGTCCATTATTAATAAGTTTGCTTATTACTAGGCGCCCCATACTTTTAACGTTGTGTCAAAATTAAGCCAAACGTAGCAAATTATAAGGGCACTGCAGTGTTCGGTAATGGTTAACGAACTCTTCTACCATTAATAGTGAGTTTGATTAACACTAGGTGTCCCATACTTTTAACCTTGTCCAAAATTAAGCACAGCTTTGTAAATATCGGTGCTGGGTAATGGTTAACGAGCCAGTCTGGCCATTAATAGTTAATTCGATTTTCACCGGATACTCTACGATTGTAGCCATGTGCGAAAATTTAGGAAATATCAAGGGAAACTCGATGTCAGGTAATGGTAAACAACCTTAACGAAAACTATTAACCATTGCTTAATAGTTTTGCTCCTCATTAGGCGCACCATCCATTTAGCCTTGTGCCAGACTTAGCTGAGTCTAGTCAATATTAGCAAATACTCAATGCCTGTCGCTTTTTAGTGCTGGATTGCTATGTGATGTCAGTTCTTCAATACGGCAGTGAATGCTGGACAATATCATCGAAAATGAAGACAAAACTAGAAGCAGCGGAAATGTGGTTCTACAGAAGGATTCTGCGGATATCGTGGACTGAGCATGCAAGCTATGATGAGGTGTTGGAAAGAATGGCAACCAAAAGGAAATTAATACTGAGCATCAGGAAGAGACAAGTGAAGTTCCTGGGACACGCAATGAGGAAGGAGAGCTTGGAGAACCTGATACTGACTGGCAATGGTAGAGGGAAAGAGAGACAGAGGAAGGCAGCGGATATCATATTTGCAGGGCCTGACCAGGTGGATGACGAAACGGGGGTTGCCAGGAGTAACAGGAACAAACATACTAAGGGCCACAAGGGATAGGGAGACGTGGAGAACCATGATCTCCCACGTCCGGAAGGGACAGGGCACATAGAAGTAGAGGAAGAAGTTTATTTAAACCTATCCGATTAAACAGGATATATTTTCTTTTTGCAAGATTTTCTTGTTGTTAATTCCAATATCTTGACATTTTTGTTAAGATTTGCCGGTTATAGTTCTTTAAAGTCCATATTTGCCAACTTATCAATAAATGGAACCGGTAAATATAGAATGAAAGATGAAAAAGGATCTATTTTATAAAGGAACCGGAAATGAAAAATATATCGAAAGCATTACATCCACTGCAAATGTTTATTGATAATAAAATTGTTTCTCTTTTTAGAAATTAATTATTTTACAAATTCTTAAAAATACGTCAAGGTTAGGCAAGGTGAAATACAGAAAGCAAATTATCACTTCCTTTCAGAAAAGAGTCCTAAAAAGACACTAGAAGGCTAGAGAGTAAGCCTTCATTTCTCGCTTGTGGAACACTCTACCGGCTCCTTGCTTTCCCGCCGACTTTGATCTTCAAAACTTTAGCATAAATACCTTCAAAAAATCGCTGAAAAAACAGCATAGTGTGGAGGAAAAAGGCCCCAAACTAAATAAAAACAAAGTCTTAACGGCAAAATTTTTATATTATCATTAAGAGGATAGATCAAAGTATTTTTTAATTATTTAAACATTTTTTAATTATTTCTAGCACGTTCGAAATTTTGGTAGAAAATCTTTTTTTTCTTTTGTCAGTGCGAGACCTAAATTGATGCATAGTTTACGTAAAAAAACGTAATATTACGCAATGCACTTTTTTTGACCGTGAAAGACACATTAATTTGGAAATCCTTGCAGAAATCAAATAATGGTCGGATTTTGATGAAAATTTCAGGACTTATTCATAATTGACTGAAATCAATACTGAAATAATTATTTTTAGAAAATATCGGAAAAATATTTTTTTACATATATTACCCCCACCACCAATTAATTTCCAGAAATGTCTAAAAATTCGACTTTGGACAACAATAAACCTAATGTAATTAAATTCAGGAGTCATTGGGGAATGCTAATCAACTGTGTTTTTTTCTTCAATATTGGCCTTCTTTTTAAAAAGCAGGTCCGAGTTACGAAACATGTAGTAACTATGCCAATTTTTATTTGGATAAACTTTTAATTGCTTTTATAAACAATATAAATTAAGCATATCATAGTCTGAAAAGAAAAAAAATTCAATAAATAATGAATTTTTACAAGAATTATTTTCATTTAAAAATATTTTTCAATAATAATAAAGTTTCAAAAATATTTAAAAATTTCTTCCTCCGTTGGGGCGGCTAGGGTATGAAATTAAAGCATGAAGACTACATTTACTCATCGAAAATTGAAAAGCTTAAAACAAATGATTTAGCCATTGGATTTTTAAAACAATTAAAAATTTTTAATTGTGTTCATTTTGATTACCCGTATCTTATTTGTACGGGTGGCCGTATGTGATATTCATAATTTAAAAGTCACGTGATTCAAGGATTGTCCTCCCTTACATGAAAAAAATAAAATTTACACCAAATTCGTCTTCCATACTTGACATTTTATGGCTGGCTACTGTAAAACATATCAGTTATCACCTCTTGATAAGGAGTTGACAGATGTGATGATAAGGATATCGTATTTGAGAAACGCTTTTTGGGAAATATTTCGCGCATTAAGCAACTAATTCTTGTTTCAAGTCAACTTAAGGTAAGTTTAAATTTGGTAATTTGAAAAAAATAATGTGTCAGCTAGGTGTATTTTATTTTTGTAAGATTTTTTAAAACTTTTAAAACGGCTTCTGTTTACAATCGATGAAAAATGGCGGAAAATTTGAAATTTTAACAACGTTTTGTAAATTTACAAACTTTTTGATTCCGATCAATATAACTTCGGTTTGAAATACACCAGGGTATTTTGCTTACTGTAATTAGTAAATTTCATCTCTTGGCTTTCAATTAAAGCTAAAATTAAAGCGTCAAGAAAACTTTTTATTTTTAAAACTTAGATTTAAATTAAGGTATCGAAAATGAGTGGAGATACCTAGTTTAGCAACACGAGAAATGAAATTGCGAAGCCGAATATAAAATTAAACTGAGAACCACTGCGTTTACTTCATCGCATTAAGACCTTTTTTGGGAAATGTAAAAATAGGAATAAATGCCGTAACAAAAAACGAAACGATCTTGATTAAAGTACTCTCATCATTTCTCCGATATTATTTCTTCTTGTTAATTTTAATGCCTCCAAACCAGAAATTGTTTTCTATTAATCATCTTGAGGCAACAAAAACAAAGAAAAGTGTGCCTTTAATCCTTCTATATGGCAGTGGATATGCTGGACAAACTTCTCATAGACAAAGAAGAGATTTGAAACAACAGGGACAAAGAAACGAGTATTGAATTGTTACATAATATACAGGTGGTGGACAAAATAATGAAAACACTTTGAAATTTCAAGCTAATTTATTTCAATATGGAGTAGGACCGCCTTTCGCAGTAATTAGAGTTTGAATTCTGCCTAAGATCGACTCGTACAAAGTTTAAAATATTTTCAGAGGAATTTTTATCCATTCTTCAGCAAAAGAAGTTTTTCTAAAATAAAACAAACGGTCAATGATGGTGAGATCCAGGGAATGTGGTGGTCAGGGTTAGATTAGGTAGGAGAGCGTGAAGAGAGGGATGAACCAGTTAGAAAAGAGCAAGAAAAGGGGAGGGAATACAGGTATGATGACAGTTGCAAAGGTGGAGAGAAAGGAAAAGATATACCAGATGGTGAAGAAAGAACTAGGGTCAAGTGGATAAGAGATGAGTATTGACCTTGCAGTTAAATCCCTGGAGGTTGTAGCCGTCAGAAAAGCAGGAATAAGGAAGCGAGTTCCACAGGTGGGAAGTGCGAGAAAAAAAGCTGCAGGAGTAGAATTGTCGTCTGCATTTGGTTGATCTAACAGTGAATGGGTGAGACCCAGTGTCAACCGTAATATATCCATTGAAATCAGCCAAGATGAATAAAATAAGTAACGGACTGGTCGAAAAATGTGTCTTTACTCTAACATTTTTTTAAAATCATTTCACCCCAAGCAAGGCATTCCACTGCCACTATTGCGCTTGGGGCTACATAGGGGAAGGTAAATAGAAAGAGTGGTTAGATATAGGAAATGTCAGAAAGTGGGTGATAGATAGTTGGGTGGGTGGGAAGAGTGTTTGAAAGAATGGAAGCGAGTTAGTTTGTTAGGAGGTGTCTGTTGACCTTACATTTAAACTCCTGGAGATTGTAGCCGTCGAGGAAGCAGTCATGTGGAAGAGAATTCCACAGGCGGGGAGTGCGAGAAAAGAAACTAAGGGAGTAGAAGTTGCGGTTGCATTTTATCGGTTTCACTGTAAAAGGGTGGGATCTAGTTGCTAATCTAGTATCTCGTGCAAATTCGAACCTAGGGGTCACCAGTGATTTAAGTTCATTGGAGCAGAAGCCGTGAAAGTATTTATAGAAGAGACACAGGGAAGCCACGTCGCGCCGGTGAGAGAGAGACTGCAGGCGGTCTGCCAAGTTAGTATCGATCACATTACAGACCCTCCGCTGTACCTTGTCGAGAAGCCCAAGGAGAATAGCAGGGGCACCCGACCAGATATGGCAACAGTATTCAATGCACGGGCGGATGGTAGATTTATAAATGTGCAGGATAGATTCAGACGGAAAAAACCACCGGGTCCTGCACAGAGAACCGACTTTCATAGCAGCGAATTTAGCAATGGATTCGATATAGTCATTCCCCTTGAGGTCCGCTGAAAGTGTGAGACCAAGGAGGCGCAGTGCTTTACTCTCTGGGAGGTAAGCCTGGTCCATGCTAATGGGAGGTAGGTGCGATTGTCTATGATGGTTAATTGATAGTAGCTTCGTTTTAGAAACATTAAAATTTACGAGCCATTTCTTACCCCAGTCCACTACGGATTGGAGGTCCTTTCCAAGCTCGGCTGCAAGGTTACCTTTGTCGTACACACCAGATGTTTGATCGAGGCGAGAGCAAATTGTGGTGTCATCGGCGTACATACCTAGTTGGGATATTATGGTATCGGGGAGATCATTAATGTAGATCAGAAAGAGCGTAGGACCTAGGATAGAGCTTTGACGGACACCCGCGTTCGTATGGTAGTTCTGGGAGGCATGTCCGTTTAATACTACTTTCAATGTGCGGTTAGATAGGAATGACTGGATTAGTTCAAACAATTGTCCAGCTATACCATAGCTCCGCAGTTTGCATAGAAGGCCAGCATGCCAAACTCTGTCGAACGCTTTAGAGATATCCAAGGCGACGGTTCGGGCTTCGCCATTCCTGTCGAGTGCCTGATATATATACTCGGTGATGGTCGTTAGCATATCGGCAGTAGACCTGGTGAAGCGGAAATCATACTGCTTGTCCGAGAGGAGCCTGTGTTCTGTGAGGTGCTGAACGAGCTCGGCGTTGATAATGACCTCGAATACTTTGCCAAAGATCGGAAGAAGGCTGATAGGGCGGTAATTTGCGGGGTCCGAGGGTTCTCCAGAGTTTTTGAATATAGGAGCTACAGAGGAAGATTTCCAACAGGCGGGAAAGCAAGAAGCAGAAAGGCAATAGTTACAGAGCTTAGAAAGGACAGAGGAGAGTTCAGGGGTACATTTCTTTAAGACTATGATTGGGATTCCGTCCCCTCCGCTCGCTTTGTGGGGGTCAAGTTTTGAGATTATCTTAGAGACAAACGAGGGTGTAATGTGGACGTCATTCAGTTGAGCCTCAGTTCTAGGTGAGAAGTCGAGTGTAAAAATCCCATATATATATATATATATATATATATATATATATATATATGTCATCTTTCTGATCAGAGTTCAATTAAGCAATAGTAATTACAACTTGGATTCTACGTAAGATCGACTTGTACAAAGTTTGAAATATTTTCAGGAGTTTTTATCTACTCTTCAGCAAAAGAAGATTTTCTAAAATAAAACATAAACGTTTAATGATGTTGAGATCCGGGGATTATTGAGAGCTAGGAAGACCAGGAAATTGTGGAGAGATATGACCGCCTACGGTTCATAAAGAAGATATTGCTAAAAGAAAAAAGATCTGACAGTGTCTAAACTGTTAGCAACAGGAGAAATGAAATTGAGAAGCTGAATAGAAAATTAAAGTGAGAACTATCGTGTTCCCTTCATCTCATTAAGACCTTTGTTGGGAAATGTAAAAATAGGAATTAAATGACGTAACAAAAACCGAAACGATCTTGATTAAAGTACTCTTATCATTTTTCCGACATTATTTCTTCTTGTTAATTTGAATCCCTCCAAAACAAAACTGCTTTCTATTAAGAGAGACTCCTTTTGTGATTTTCATCAGCACGGCTGATGCTATCTATTTTTTTTTCCTTTTGATATAATTTTTGCTGGGGATGGAACATCCTATCAGATACTAAACATTTACCCGCTATTTTAGAAATTCTAATCAAGAGGTCTTTTCAGTATTTTAACCGTCCCTTTAAGTGGAATTGTTTGGATCTGTCTTGCACTTGGTTCACCTAGTATACTCTCCAGGTACTTCTATTTTAGAAATTGTAACCAAAAGATATTTTCAAAATTCTAACCGTCCCTTTAAGTGCAATTGTTTGGATCTGTCTTGCACTTGGTTCACCTGATATACTTGCCAGGTAATTCTTAAAGTTCTTTTTCATGAGCCAAGTGGCTCCTATAATAACTGGAATAATTGATATTTCCATGTATTTCCAGTTTTTTTGTTCATGTCATACATGAGGCTTTGATATTTGGTTTTCTTCTCCCATTTGTACGACGTTTCGGCCTTTGTAAACTCCGGTCTTCTTCAGGTGCTAGGAATTTCGAACCGAACCTTTTGTCTATATTTCTGAGATCACGTAGTATTTACACTATTTACATTATTCGGACTATTGTCCTCATCTTTGTTGCCATTTGTACGACGTTTCACCCGTGGTACACTTCGGTCTTCTTCAGGTGCTAGGAATTTCGAACCGAACCCTTTATTGCAATCGCTCATGACTAACAAAAGAGGCTTCACTCAAGGAATGCAGATATAATTCCAATCGTTTCTTTTTTCAATCTGCGAATTTATTTTTTTTACGCAGGAAGCAAAGCTCTTGTCACGTGAGCTATCGGTTTTACTGTTCCATCAGACTTCTTGTGAAGAATGCATGCTCCTACGCCATACGAACTAGCGTCGCTAGCAACAGCGATTTCCAAGTATGGGCCGTAATGCGTAAGAAATAAGTCTGACGTTAGTTTTCCTTATTTTTCCAATGCCTGCTGGCTTTCTGCTGTCCAAACCCAGGGCTTGTTTTTCTTTAATAGTTCTTTAACGGTTGAGGCACGGAAATCATGCATATTTGGTATGAACGCCTGGTAATAATTTATTAGTTCAATGAAGCTCTGCAATAAAACGATGTTATTAGGCGCTGACATATCTACCATCCTTGTCGATAATGTGTCCTAAGTATTTGATTGTTCCATGAAAAAAATCACATTTGGTCTCTTTAAGTTTGGAACCGTAAACTTGAATTTTAGCAAAAAAATTTTGGGCATGCTTCTTATGTTCGACTAAGCTTTGGCTTTTAATCAGAATGTAATCTAAATAAGCGACTGCGAAGTCAAGACCGCTCAGCCTAGTATCCATGACTTGCTGGAATATTGCTGGCGTTACCTTGACCCCAAACGGTAAACGTTCGAATTTATATAATCCGCAATGCGTATTTATACACAATAACTTCGAACTCACTTCTTCACCAGAAATTTGCAAATAAGCGTCGGTAAAGTCAATTTTTGAAAAAAATTTCCCCCCATTTAGGTTCGCAAAATGTCTTCAGTAAATACTTTCTTAATCAAAAACCAAAAGTGCTCCATGTCTCTAGCAAGAAGACCAAGACAGAGCAGTAACGTTAACTAACGAAGTAGAGCAAAGGAGACTAGGGTTAGATTCTTCTCAACGCGATTGTCAGACGACGAGTTCCTGCCCTTGTCGTCAAGTGTCAGTTGCTATCGCTCTTTCTTTTTCAACACCTTTTCTTCCATTCGTATCTCGCATTATTCGGCATTACCATGTTGATTGTAACCCTTTTTATGGTTATGGGTTAGGGTTGAATTGGGTGAAACCCGTTTCTCGCGTTCGTTACTTCAAGTGATACTCGCAAAAAAGATGCAAAATACAAACGGGTCAATGTTTGGTTCCTGAGAACTGATTTTAATGGCGCAGCGGGGAATAAAAACTGTTGCAATTTTATGTTTTGTTCCTGAGATCTGATTTTAATGGCGCAGCGGGGTATAAAAACTGTTGCAATTTTATGTTTTGTTCCTGAGATCTGATTTTAATGGCGCAGCGGGGTATAAAAACTGTTGCAATTTTATGTTTTGTTCCTGAGATCTGATTTTAATGGCGCAGCGGGGTATAAAAACTGTTGCAATTTTATGTTTTGTTCCTGAGATCTGATTTTAATGGCGCAGCGGGGTATAAAAACTGTTGCAATTTTATGTTTTGTTCCTGAGATCTGATTTTAATGGCGCAGCGGGGAATAAAAACTGTTGCAATTTTATGTTTTGTTCCTGAGATCTGATTTTAATGGCGCAGCGGGGTATAAAAACTGTTGCAATTTTATGTTTTGTTCCTGAGATCTGATTTTAATGGCGCAGCGGGGTATAAAAACTGTTGCAATTTTATGTTTTGTTCCTGAGATCTGATTTTAATGGCGCAGCGGGGAATAAAAACTGTTGCAATTTCTTCTTGGTTTATTTAATTAACATATTTTCGATACTCTTGTTGCTAGCTGCAAATATTTGATTGCAGTTTGGAATGTGGCGGAAGCTAAGACTGGTGGCCGATGGCGGTCGTCGTTAGCGCGTAGAAGCCGGCAATAAATCTACCATGTCATTATCCATTGCAATCAACTTATTTTTGGGTGGAGAAATTTGTCGTTAATCAATCGTGAATGGCTTATGCGTTAATTCCAGAAAGAAAGACGCGATAAAGAAGAAAAAGTAGAGCGGCGGACATCATTAGCAGCACGGAATTCAGTCATTTCAGATCGATCCCTTTAACTGATTTCGCCATCGCCTTGCTCGTGTTTACTCGACCGGGAGTCTTCACGGCAGATGCTGACATAGGTTATCCAAAAACTGAAATTATTTTCCTTATTTTTTATTTCGTTTTATTTGGAAAGATGGAAGGAAAAGAAATAAAACATTTCAATCATTTTTTTTAAATTCACGTTTAATGTTTTTGGACACGGAGTTAAAACACTTCGCAGCTTAAGAGCAATATCATTAATGTTTGAAACCAATCCGACATCGGATAATTTAATGATAAAAACTCGGTCATAAAGATTATAGCGTCCAGACCGGAACATATTTTATAAAGGGACGATTCTCGCGAGAAAAACAGCTGAGTGGGTCTTTCTCCTTATATTTGAAATAATGAAGAAATGAGGATGATCCAACCTCGTCTAGGTGTGAACTGGTGGACTTAATGACAGGCACTTCTCTAAATATTTACAAGGGAAATACCGACAGAGAAGCCACTGGCTTGCAACGCGGCTTCCTGGCAAATACGTCCCACCCTTTTACAGTTAAATCAACAAAATGCTGCAGACAATCCTATTCCAACAGCTTCTTTTCTCGTGCTTCCCACCTGTCGAATTCCCTTCCGTATACTTGCTTTCCTGACGGCTACAACCTTCAGGAATTTAAATGCAATGTCAATTCCCATCTCTTATCCACTTGACTCCAGTCCTTTCTACATAAACCCTAGGTTTTGTTCTTTTTCCTTTCTCCCCACCTTCGCAACTGTCTTCACTCCTGTGTTCCCATCATTCTCTTGCCCTTTCTGTGACACCCCCCCTGTAATTGGTTCGTCTTTCTCTTCACTATCCTCTTGGCTAAACTTTTACTCTCTTATATAGCCCCCTGCGCATCAGTGGTGGTACCACCTTGCTTGGGGTGAAACGTTTAAAAAAAAAAAGGAAAGAAGTTGTAAAATGGGGAATATATTTCCAGCCGAAAGAGTGAGTAGTTCCAGTTCTTACATGGCAGCAGTACCCCATTTTTAGATCCAGCTTTCATCACAGGTCACCAGGGTACCTAGAACTTCGGGATCTGAATCAATAAGCTCGACCATCTCCCTGCTGTCGCTATGATGTCTTTCTTTCTCGCAAATCTTCCGCGGCTTCAGATGCTCATGAATGATTGTGTGTACAGTTCCCACACTGACATCGAACTTTGTACTTATTGTCTCTATAGACACACGACAGTCCTTATCCATAAAATTACGGATTGGCTCCATCAACTCTGGTGTTCTAAATTCTCTATTTCAACCATACCTCGCATCGTCCCTCACAGACTCTGCTGTCTTTGAATCTATTGTGCCACTCAAAAACCGATGATCGGCCCATGCAGGAGGGTCTGTAAGCAGTCTAAGGCATTCCATACGTTTCTGTGGCGTTCTTTCCAAAACTTTATTGCGTATCGTTCTTCCAGAGTGTCCTCTCACGCGGACTTCATTTTCAAAAAGCGTCAGCTGTGACGACCAGGCTTTAGTAGGGTGTGTTCCAAGTCCTGCTGCAGTTGTCCCTTTCAACCTGAAATGATAAAAATGGGTCTGTCATCTTATCACAAAGTCAACAAACAAGACACCGGTGTCTTGTTTGTTGACTTTGCTTGTTTGGTTAACATCACCTCCACCTTCAAAAATATCACCTGTCTCTTTCTGATTTTGAGTTGAAGTGCCTTTTTTGCTTCAGTTTTCTTTAAGACATCTTTGTTGCTTACTTGGTTCATCAATGAAATTCTCAGCATCCTTCTGTGGAACCATACTTCTGTTGCTTCTCTTTATCTATGGGGAAATTGTCCAATATTCATTGCCATATAGGAGGATTGATATAACATAGCATTTTGATTGTTTTCGGTTATGGGGAAACACACCTATTCCTAAGATAATGGACTCTCCCTCCTATATTAATAAGAGTTAACAGGAAGTGCTTAGGAGTTCTTGGGAGGTTCATAGGAGTTCTTTAGAGTTCTATTGGAGTTCAGTAGAACTACTAGGCAGTTGATATTAGTCGAATACTAAGGAGTTAGTTTTCAGTGGAAGATTACCAAGTTCTTAACATTTTGGGTGCGTTAAGTCGATTAGCAACCGACATAGTACGATGATAACCTTCAGTGCGAAAACTACTCCACAACATTTTCTATCAAACTTTCCCTTGTTTACTAGTACTTTGCTTAGCTTTCGGAAGGCCTATTTTGCTAATCAAATGCACGTCTGGATTTCTAACCGCTTCCCAGATATGTAAACTTCTGTACTTGTTTGAATTTCATATATTCAATTCGTAGCTTGCATATTGGACGTAGGTGGCGTTATATTTTCAACAGGGCTTAAGCCTACCATGCATGCATAAATGCTGCCAAATATAATCGAGTGCTCTTGTAACAGATATAAATATCTAATCTAAACTTATTTATAAATGGAACTTTGTGTGTGTGTGTGTCTGTGTGTATGTGTCCGTTACCTATAGACTCCGAAACAGCTGAACCGATTTTCTTGAAAATTTACACAGTTGTACTATAAGTGTTTGCGAGTGTTTTGAGCTAGGTTTTGTGTCGAGGTACCACCGATAAATATGGAAAATCGATAATCGAAAAAATCGGGTTATAGAATGAGTGGTCCGATTTTAATAAAATTTGATACACTAAGAGACAAAGATATGGGAAACGATATTCAGAGATTTCAAGGTTGCAGTTCTTACAATAGTGCATAAAATCGATAATATTATATATATATATATATATATATATATATATATATATATATAAGGCAAGATGTTTGTGTGTGTGTCTGTTTATTTGCCTGTATGTCTGTATTTTTTTCAACCCTTTTATTTTAGTTTTTGCCTCGGGTTTGGCTTTAAGCAGTTATAATTGTAGTTCTTAGTCTCAGCCAATGTACCATTTACTCAGAGGACTTATTTAGCCTTCAAAATTTAGTTTACGACTTTAAAAACTTATTTGATATCGATACCAGGAAATCAAATTTTGACTTACATCCATTCATTTTTCTTTCAGTCTACGGTTTCGCTTTAACTGCTTTTTAGTCTTTCATGCCAACGTCTGAAGAGTCTGAGCTCCAGGACCATGGATTAGTTTTAAAGCTTTCATTACACCCGAGCAACGCCGGGCTATATTGCTAGTTTTTTTCATAAAATCCGAAGAAAAATCGGCAATACTATTGTCCCCGTCCCACCCCTGTAAAATTGACTCTCTTTGGTACCTAGACTTTATTAATTAAAGCGCAGTATTGTAGGGCATTGTATATCAGCTCGGAATGAGAAATCGAAGAGCCGTGACCGAATCCCAGTTGAATTCGTTGCATTCACTTACGCGCAAATATCCTTGGAAAAAGTTTTTTAATCATCTTTACTCCCTCTAGCTATGGTTAAATAGCAGGGTAGATTAGTTTCTATAGCTTGTCTACCACAGAACGTAATGGCAACCGACTGCAGTAAAATCTTCTGTCCAGTCAGTCATGTCTCTTTCGAGACATGATCGCCTAAGCGTGTATCACGCGTGACACTTAACTGATTGACTGGCTTGATTGTCAACAAGGTTTCATCGATTTACAGCTGAATTGGTTAGATGTAACCGTAAGTTCTATTCTGACATTTTCTTTTCTGGCACTTCTCGCTTGTGGGACTCTCTTCTGGCTCCATAATTTTCGTGAACTTTAATCTTCAAAAGTTTAAATCCAATGTCAATCGCTATCTACTGTCCGCTTGATTACTCTTTTATCTCTTGTTAATTACTAATTTTTCTGTTTCTAATTTTTCTGTTTCTAATTTTTCTGTTTCTAATTTTTCTGTTTCTAATTTTTCTGTTTCTAATTTTTTTTCAGACCCAAGAATCCTGTGTCTTTTTGTGCTTTTGCTGCATGTGTCCTTGAAGATAGATGTGTATGTTTTTACATATAGATGGATAATATATATGAAGATAGATGTGTATGTTTTTATGAAGATCTGAAGATAGATGTATACAAATATGTGTATGTAGATATGTGTATGTATATAGATATGCGTATGTAAATATGTGTAAGATATGTGTATGTATAATCTGAAGATAGATGTATACAAATATGTGTATGTATAATATATATGAAGATAGATGTGTATGTTTTTACATATAGATGGATAATATATATGAAGATAGATGTGTATGTTTTTACCATATGTCCTTGAAGATAGATGTGTATGTTTTTTCAACTGGGCCATGTGTCCTCAACAACACATGGTCCAGTAGATAAAATCCAGTAACTTCACCGAAAGAGCTGTGAGTTCAATAATTAGCAATAACAGTGACAAACAAATAAATCTTAGAGTTGAGCTAAATGGACATAACTAAAACATTCAGAAGTGGCATGACTCATGGAACGAGAACCATCTACCAATCAATCAAATGATAGAAATAAAGTTTTCGGTTAAAAATTCTAGTCATCTGAAGAAGGTCAGAATGTGCAACGGCCGAAATGTAGTGAACATGACAATAAATTTGAGGACAAGTCCGAACAATGTAAATACCTCATCTCAGAAATAAAGACAAAGTAAGGTTCAAAATTCTAATCACCTGACGAAGGTTGGAGCGTACAAATGCCGAAACTGCTTGAATATGTCCATAAAGATAATGGAAATAATGTTAATACCTCATCTAAGAAATATAGACAAATTAAGGGATCGGTTCTAACTTCTAATTACCTGAAGAAGGTTGGAGCGTACAAATGCCGAAACGGCTTAAATATGACCATAAAGATGATGGAAATAATGTAAATACCTCATCTCAGAAATATAGATAAATTAAGGGTTGGTACTGTTTAAGGCTGGGTTAAATACGCACAAATATTTTAAAAGGAACGGAAGAGAAGTAAATATTAAAACCAGCTCTTCTTCTATGTCCTCCATCCATTGAGGACGTAGGCTATCATGGTTCTCCACAGCTTTCTATCTCATGGGGTTTTTAGCAGTTTTCCTCCCTACTCGTTCCGGCGTCCATTTATACAAGCTCGTCAGCTAAGTGTCTTGCTACATTCTCCGATATCTCTTGCCTTCAATAAGTCCGGTGAGTGTCAAGTTTTCCAAGTCTTCCTTCCTCATTATCTGTCCAAGGAATTTCAGCTACCATTTCCTGATTTTTGAGCATGCATGGATCAGGCTAGTCTCCCATAAAAGCAAAACACTGCGCCTCCTTGGGTTAATTCTCGGAAGAGACCTCAAGTGGAATGACTATATCGAATCCATAGCTAAATCCGCTTCTAAAAAGGTCGGTTCTCTGTATAGGACCAGGAAGGTTTTCCCGTCTGAAACCATCATGCACATATATAAATCTACCATCCGCCCGTGCATTGAATACTGCTATCATATCTGGGAGGGTGCTCCTGCTATCCACCTAGGGGTCATTGACAAAATCCAACGGAGAATCTGTAATGTGATCGATCCCGACTTGGCAGCTCAGATACAGTCACTTTCTCACCGGCGCAATGTGACTTCCCTGTGCATCTTCTACAAATACTTTCACGACTTCTGCTCCGATGAACTTAGCTCACTGGTGCCCCCTATATATGAATTTACTCGATCCACAAGATTAGCAACAAGTCCCACCCTTTTACTGTGAAACCAGTAAATGTAAACGCAAATTCTACTCCACTAGCTTCTTTTCTCGCACTTCCCGCCTGTGGAATTCCCTTCCATTTACTTGCTTCCCCGACAGCTACACTCTCCAAGAATTTAAATGTAAAGTCAATAGTCATCTCCTATCTCACTAACTTGAATCCTTTTTCTCATGCTCCTTTCTCCAGTCACTCCTCTCTCATCAGTATTCTCATTCCTCTCTTACCTGACACCCCCTATAATCTGTCACTCTTTCCTATAAATCTCCTCCTATGTAACCCCCTATACACCAGTGGCAGTAAACTGCCTTGCTTGGGGCGATATGATTAAAAATAAAAATAAAAATAAGTTCAGTTTCTTACCATTTTTTAAAAGATTTTCTCGTTGCTTACTCTATTTGTCCATGCAATTCTCAGTACCCTTCTGTAGAGTCACCTTTTTGCTGTTTCCCTTATCTTTAAAGAAATTCCTCAGCCTTCATTGCCGTATAAGAGGATGGATAATACATAGCAGTCCAACACTGTTTTGTTTCTAACGTTGTTTTTTCTTCTTTTCTCAACAACTTAGTTTTGCAACGCTTTTTTCTTCTTTCTATTAAGAACGTGGTGGACCTGAAGGAGACTACCACCACCTTTATATTTGTTGTTTTTCATTTTTTAAAAACTTTTTTCAGTGCAATCTTTTCGATTACACCTTAAACTTTCAGACTGACAAAAATTGTTTTTTAAAATTTCAATATTTCAACAATTTTACGTGGGGGCTCAGTTTTTCATACATGGTTTTAGTAAATCGATCCTCCATTTTGGATACACTCGTCGGTACGTCATTACCACCAGTTGTAAATTGGTTGATTATCAATTTTTTAAAACTTTTTTCTATGCAATGTTGTCGATTAAACCCTAAAAGTTTCGATTGACAAAAAAAAAAATTGTAAAAATTTCAACATTTAAACAATTTTAGGTGGTGGCTGTTTTTCATATAACCTGAGATCGATCATATGCAATTAAATTTTTTGCTTGCACATATTCAACAACTGAATCCTTTGCGAAATTTTTGAATAAATCCATTCTTGGAGTTTCCGAGGAAGATGCCATTGTAAGAACTGAAGAAAACTTGAAAAAGACAAAAAACAAGAGCAACAACTAGTCCCCACCAAAAAAAAAACAAACAAAAAAAACAAAAAAACAAAGCGACCCCAACGTGAGTAGTTCCAAAATAGAGGATCGATTTACTATAACATTGTATGAGAAAGTGAGCCCCCACTAAAATTGTTTAAATATTGACATATTTTTATTTTTATTTTTTTTTGATAATCAGAAACTTTATGTATTAACCAATAAGACTTCTCTGAAAAAAGTAAAAAAAAAATGAAAATCAACAAATTTACAGGTGGTGGTAGTCTCGTTTAGGTCCGCCAAGAACGATTACTCTCACTAATGTTAAGGTGGAGAATTCTAAAATGACAGACCCTGTCTGAAGGAAGAAATCTACAGAATCCCCTTTATTTTGAAATGGGTCAGTTGTTAGTAAGACAGCGTCTTTGGACAGTAAGGAATTAGAAATAGGCTACAGATATAAGTATCTCAGACAGACATCAATATAATAAAGTAGACTAAGCTCTTTATCTGTGGTAGGGCAACCGGTATAGTTAGAGGACAACTTTAAATTTTAACCGTTGTTATTTTGTAAAAATGGAAAAGGTTATTAAAGTAAATATATGTAGCAAATCTGTAGTGGAGTACCCTGAGGCGGGAGGTTGTTAAACTTGACTTGCTTTCGGCAATACCGGCAGCCAATCTGGTCTTAGATATAATATATTAAGTTAATGTAATTCGAGCATTGACGAATATTGATTTTCTCATTATGTAGGCGTTCCTGGTACTTGTAAAATTGACGCAAAATTATTTTCTTTTTATTCTAATGATTTTGCTATTTTCTTTAGGAAATATACATTAGTATTAACTGGAACTAATGGTTGCTGAGGCAGTGGTTAGATTTAGAAATTACTAATACTTCTTCTGATAAGACCCCTTAACCCATACCCAGCACCTGCTTCCGGCGAGTCACCCCAGAGACCGACCGCTGCCTCATTTACGCCGCTAGAGTCACCCAACCCCAGCTCCTACTCCACCTCCAACCCGGACGCGCACGATCGCAACGCCGCCGATGATGGACCGCTACGACGTTTTGAACCCGCGCCACAAAGCGCGAACGGAGCGAACGCTACAGCCCCGTACCGGTTCCTCGCTTCGCGCGGGCACGGCCCGACCGAAGCAAGAAACCGGTACAGAACTAATAATTCTTTTTCATCGTTGTGTTGTGTCCCTTCAGCACCTAAGCGATCAGGGTCTTCCACATAAGATGTAACCGCAATTTCTACTCCAACAACTTCTTTCCTCGCACTTCACGCCGGTGGAATTCCCTTCCATACACTTGCTTCCCCGAGAGCTATAGTCTCCAGGAGTTTAAATGTAAGGTCAATAGACACTCCCTAACATACTAACTCGCATCCATTCTCTCAAACACACTTCCCATCTACCCAACTCCCATCCTCGCTATCCTTACCCGTTTATCACCCTCCTTCTGACATTTTCTATATCTAACCACTATTTCCAATCACTTTTCCCTATGTAACCCCCTGCGCAATAGTGGCAATGGAATACCTTGCTTGGGGAGAAATGATTAAAAAAATCCCTTATAGCTCTTAACAACCCTTCTCCTGTTACCCCACCCAAACCCCGCTCTGCAATCCATTTACTCGTTCATCAAGTATATTACGCGTTGCTTTCCCCTGTTTCTCTTCCGCTCTGACCAGTGAGTATCAGAATCTCCAAGCCCTCGTTCCTCATTAGGTGTCCCAGAAACTTCAGCTGTCTTATCCTGATGTATTATTTTTCTTTCCGTTTTCATCCTCTCTAAAACTTCATCGTTTCTCACATGTTCGGTCCATGGTATACTCAGCATCCTTCTGTAGAACCAAGTCTCTTCATCTTTGAGGAGATTGTCCAGCATTCACTGCTATAACGAAAAACAGACATCATAATAATCTGGAATGCATCCTTGGCCATGCTAGTCCGCTTTGGGATTTGTGTCGCACTTTCTACCCTCCGTTAGAATACTTCTTCTTCTATGTGCTCTGTCCCTTCAGGACGTAGGCCATCATGGCTTTCCACGTTTCTCTGTCCCTGGTGGCTCTGAGCACGCCTTCTCCTGTTACACCGTGCAATCCTTGTTTTGTCACCCACTTGATTAGGTCCTTCAAATATGTTATCCGTTGCTTTCCCCTGTCTCTTCAGATTCTCCAAGCTCTCGTTCCTCATTGCGTGTCCCTGGAACTTCAGCTGTCTCTTCCTGATGCTCAGTATTAATTTCCTTTTTGTTTCCATCATTTCCAAGACTTTTATCATTGCTCACATGTTCGATCCATGAGATTCGCAGCATCCTTCTGTAGAACCACATTTCAGTTGCTTCAAGTTTTTCCTTCATCTTTGATGGTATTGTCCAGCATTCACTGCCATATTGAAGAACGGACATCACATGGCAATCCAGTACTCTCCTCTTTATTTCTAGAGGAATTGTCCTGTTTCTTAATACTCTACTCAGCTCCTGGAATGCATCCTTGTGCTTTTGGATCTCAGGAATATAAATGTTTAAAAACTAGCATGGCCACAAAATGAGGGTTCAGTTTATATATTGATTGTAATATGGAATTAATCCCCCACTTTATATCCAGTATGCTCTTATAGAACCACATTTCAGTTACTTCAAGTTTCCCTTCATCTTTGATGATATTGTCCAGCATTCCCTTCCATATTGAAGAACCGACATCACATAGCAATCCAGTACTCTCCTCTTTATTTCTAGAGGAATTGTACTGTTTCTTAATAAAATTTTTGTATCTGTTTGATTTTAGTAACTCAAATTTGTAGTTGGCATTTGGGGCTCCTGCTTTTACTAATGACCATGCATTCAATTTTTTTTGTAGTTTATAAGCAGTCCTTTCTTTCGGCTTTTTTCAGTTATATTCTGTAGGAGATCTTGTAGTTTCTTTTTCGTGTCTGCTATCAGCACTGTATCATGTGCGTATCTTACATTGTTCAGATTGGGGCCGCCAATGACCAGTGACGATCGGACTTACTACTCAGTTGCAATAGTTTCTAGCGAGACAAGCTTTTGTCCTATTGATAGAAAGAAAAGAAAGTCTCAATTTATTCCATATATTACTGGTGTCAGTATAAACTGACGCCTTAATATATAGCAACTATAATTATAGTGGCTCTTAACCTGTTACGCCTCCCAAGCCCAAATCTGTGATCAAGTATCAAGTATGTTATGCGTTGCTTACACCTGTCTCTTTTTCCCCCTCTATCTAACATGTGAGTATCAGATTCTCCACGCCCTCTTTCCTCATTACATGTCCCATGGACTTCAGCTGTCTTTTCCTAATATTAAGTATTAGTTTCTTTTTCGTTTCTCAGTTTCTGAAATGCATCCTTGGCCATGCCAATGCACCTTCGGATCTCTGTGTTGCACTTTCCGGCTTCTGATTCTAGTAAGACAAGCTTGTTAAACGTTACACCACACTCCCTACCACAATAGACAGAAAGAAAAGAAAGCCTCAATTTACTCCATATATTACTGGTGTCAGTATAAACTGACGCCTTAATATATAGCAACTATAATTATAAACTTCATCTTCATTTGTGTGTCATGTACATTCAAAACGTAAGGGATCCTGGCCTTCTACATCTCCCGGTAAATTTTTTTTTTGTTCCCCGAAGCCCTTTACCCCTTCAAATCTTTCCAAAACATCCTTAATTCCGTGCAAATGTATATACTGAACTCAAATCGATAATTGTTCATAGAAGAAACGTAACTTTTTTTCATGTTATTGACCAGAAATAAATCGGACTATATCTCACCCCTTTCCACCGTTCTCATATCTGATTAACCGCTGAATGACTTGAGGCGTAGGATACTGAATTCGTTCTATTTACTCCCTTTTCAGGAATTACTCCGCGATTTGTTTTGTTTCGGAACTCATTTTCCGCGCATTAATCGCAAAATGAAAGTAAAAAGACCGAAAAATCGTAAAACTACGCGTGAATTCAGTTTGCAGTGAATAACATTTTTGAACCATGGTTAGTGGGTGAGATAAACAGCGACAAGAAGTTCCATATTTTTCTACTCGATAAAATGAAAAAAGGTAGGTTTATTCAATAAACAATTACCGATTTGAGTTCAGCATATCTATTTGCACGGAAATAGGGATGTTTTAGAACGATTTGAAGAGGTAAAGGGCTTCGGGGAACAAAACAAAAAATTACCCATCTCCCTTCGTCCCCAGTAGCTTTTAATGTTACCCTTCCCAAGCCCAAATCTGTCATCAGGTATCAAGTATGTTATGCGTTGCTGTCATCTGTCTCTCTTTCTCTTTATCTAACCTGTGAGTAACAAATTCTCCAAGCCCTCTTTCCTCATTACATGTCCCATGAACTTCAGCTGTCTTTTCCTAATATTAAGTATTAGTTTCTTTTTCGTTTCTCAGTTTCTGAAATGCATCCTTGGCCATGCCAATACGCCTTCGGATCTCAGTGTCGCACTTTCTGGCCTCTGTTAGAGCATTCCTAGGTATTTAAATTTCTGTATCTGCTTGATTATTGTATCCCCGACTTGTAGTTGGCATTTGAGGCTTACTGATGACCATGCATTCAGTTTTTTTGATCAATAATAAAAAATTGTTTTCATATTTATTTCTTTATTAGTAAATAATAAATATTGCATTGCTTTAGTTTGTTTTTAATACAGTTGTATTAGTTTTTAGAATGTTTTAAGTATAAAATCATTCTTTTAATCACACAATCTAATAAATAAATTGATCAATATTTTCTTTTTAAATGCTCAAGAATAAAAAAATGTATAAATGTTTTATTACAATTGTCATCATCACTTTTTAAAATAATGAACATTTTTGAGGAGGGAAGGTAGTTAAAATAATAGCGGTGTCAAGGGAAAAATCGTCCTTTTGAAACTGTTTTTTGTGTAAATGAAGCTGAAATGTTCCCCATGTTTTATATTGAAAATCATTCTATACACAAGCAACATACAATGACGATTCATCTAACATTTACTAGCAGTATAGCCCGGCGTTGCTCAGGTGTAATGAAAGCTTTAAAACTAATCCATGGTCCTGGAGCTCAGACTCTTTGGATGTTGGCACAAAAGACTAAAAAGCAATACTTGTTTCCAGTTAAAGCGAAACTGTAGACTGAAAGAAAAATGAATGGATGTAAGTCAAATTTTGATTTCCTTGTATCGATATCAAATAAGTTTTTTTCGTCATAAACTGAATTTTGAAGGCTAAATAAGTCCTCTGAGCAAATGGTATCATGGCTGAGACTAAGAACTACAATTGTACCTACTTAGAGCTAAACCCAAAGCAAAAACCACTACGCCCTCGTATCGCTGTATCACGCTTTCCTTCTTCTGTTAGAACCCTTGCCAGGTATTTAAATTAATTTAAATTAATTAATTTAATAAATAAATTGATTAATATTTTTTGTAAATACTCAGGAATAAAAAAAAATGTATAAATTCACTTTCATCATATGTTTTATTAAAATTGTCATCATCACTTTTTAAAGTAATGAACATTTCTGAGGAGCGAAGGTAGTTAAAATAATAGCAGTGTCAAGGGAAAAATCATCCTTTTGAAACATTTTTTGTATATATGAAGCTTAAATGTTGCCCATTTTTTTATATTGAAAATCATTCTGTACACAAGCAACATACATTGATGATTCATCTAACATTTGTTCTTTAAGTTTATTTAATTTTCAGATAATAAGACATGACTGTTAAAAAAATTGTCCATACATTTTCTTGTATTCTGCATATTTCAAATATTTACCCCATATATATATATGTATACTATATTATCTATGAGGTGTATAAAAAAAATATACAATCAGCACACTATTACTGATTGAGAATCTTTTATCTAAATTTTTTTCAGATTTTGGAATACAAGCCATTTAATTTGTATGTCTTTTATGTGCCATAACCCTTCAGGACGTAGGCGATCATGGCCTTCCACATAGATCTATACCTTGTCAGTTTTCTTGTAGTTTATAAGCAGTCCTTTCTTTCGGCTTTTTTTCAGCTACACTCTGTAGGAGATCTCATAGTTTATTTTCCGTGTCTGCTATCAGCACCATATCATCTGCCTATCCTACATTGTTCAGATTGGGGCCGCTAATGACACATCCTGACATAACTCTCAGAATTGTCTCTCTCTATTTGTTGAATAGAACCGGTGACATTTTTTTTAATCATATCACCCCGAGCAAGGTGGTAACGCCACTGATGTGCAGGGAGCGACATAAAAGTGAAAAGATTGGAAAAAAGAATTCTCTCCATAAAACAGGTTGAAAATTACAAACTTTCTGCTTAATTCTGTGTTTATTTGTATTTACAGGAGCGTTCGTAAATGTATAAAAATTCCGTCATTTTTTAAAGATAAAATTTGATTCACATGTTTTTTACGTTTTATCAACCTTTTACAGCTTTAGTATTTGTTTGCAGTTCTAAGATAAGGTAGTTTTTAAAGTATTTATATTATTCGGACTATTTTCCTCATCTTTGTTGCCGTTTGTACGACGTTTCGGCCGTTGTACGCCTGGTTCAGGTGCTAAGAATTTCGAACCAATCTCTTTATTACAATCACTGGAGTATATCACCCTCATTCCTTGCGTAAAGACTCGATAAGAAGTCATGAGTTATCTCCCTCTAACCTTCCAAGTAACTTGTTCACCACTGCTGTAGCCTAGTATTGAACTCACAACTCTAAGAGTCAAGTCAGGACTTAACCAACGTTTATATCCACTGGGCCATGTGTCTTTAAGGATGAAGACAATTGTCCGAATAATGTAAATACTTTTACATCTAAACTTATTTATAAATGGAACTTTGTGTGTGTGTGTGTGTGTGTGTGTGTGTGTGTGTGTGTCCGTTACATATAGACTCCGAAATGGTTGAACCAATTTTCTTGAAAATTTACACAGTTGTACTATAAGCGTCTGCGAGTGTTCTTAGATAGATTTTGTGTCGAGGTACCCCCCCCCCCCCGCCGATAAATATAGATAATCGAAAAATCGGGTTATAGAAGGAGTGGTCCGATTTTAATCAAATTTGATACACTCATAGACAAAGACATGAGAAACGATATTCAGTAGTTTCAAGATTGCAGTTCTTACAATAGTTCAGAAAATCGATAACATGTATATATATATATATATATATATATATATATATATATATATATAAGGCAAGATGTTTGCGTGTGTATCTGCCTATATGTCTGTATTTTTTTCAGCCCTTTTATTTTAGTTTTTGCTTCGGGTTTGGCTCTAAGTAGATATAATTGTAGTTCTTCGTCTCAGCCATGATACCATTTACTCAGAGGACTTATTTAGCCTTCAGAATTCAGTTTACGACTTTAAAAACTTATTTGATATCGATACCAGGAAATCAAAATTTGACTTACATCCATTCATTTTTCTTTCAGTCTACGGTTTCGCTTTAACTGGAAACAACTATTGCTTTTTAGTCTTTCGTGCCAACGTCCAAAACATCTGAGCTCCAGGACCATGGATTAGTTTTAAAGCTTTCATTACACCCGAGCAACGCCGGACTATACTGCTAGTCTTATTTAAAAGTAAGGAATGTTTTCAGCTACTTAGAAATCTTTGGGGACAATAATGATTTGCTGATACGAATTCTACTGATTAGATAATTATATAACAGCTGACAGGAGAACCTTACAGCACTTGCTGAAACGGTCACCCATTTAGGTACTGAGCAAGCTTGACCTTGCTTAACTTTGGTAATCTTAACAGAACCGTTATCTCAACTTAACATGGTCACAAGCCTTTGCTTGCAGGAATATCAACTAGTAGAGTGGTTTTAGGGTTTTAAGGGAGGATCTTTTTATTTTTCCCAAATTTCTCACTGATTGTAATCTTTATCAGAATAAAATCGATTTAAATACTTTTATTTAACTTTCGGTTTATTAAACTAAGCTGATTGGTTTGTTTTCGATGGTTTATCAACTATTCGAAGGTTTATTAAAGTCAGAAAATATTTCTAAGTTGAAAGAATTTTTTTAGATAATAATGATTTAGTGGAACAAGTCATCACAATTAACCCATAGCTGGGGAGAAAAGAGATGGATTCATGCCTTACCCAAGAGTATCTGAGCCTAAGTGATAGCATAGAAATTATGGTTACATTTATCCATTTCAATTGCAAAATTGATGTAATAAATAGGTAATGAATATGTATGCACCTTGGTTCCCCCCCCCCTCACTGGAATGTGATTGGCTGGTGTCAGCCATAAATATAGACTAAGGCGAAGACGTCCAGATATCCAGAGGTATATTGGTCTTCCACTAGAGATCTACCATTAGTGGCCTATGTTTATTGACTACGCTTACGTCTCAGGATACTGCACACAACGAGTACCGTACATTATGTCTCCTTACTAGATTGTTCTAACCGGTTACATTTACGTTAACAACTTAACTACCTCGAATGATATATATATATACCTTTTCCGGGACATATAAAAATGATGATATCTTACCAGGAAATCAAGAAGCCATGAGTGAGAATCATGAGTGAAGAAAATGTTGCAAGAGAAATTATTGTTACATCTAACCATTTCAAGTGTAAAAGTAAGAGAACATGAAAGGGAATCAAGAAGCCACTATTGAGTTCCACAAGTGAGAAGCATGAGAAAAAAACTCTTAGCATAGAAATTATGGTTACATCTTGGCATTTCAATTGTAAAATGATGAGATCTTGCCAGAGAAGCAAGAAAGAAACCAAAAAAGAGTTCCACAAGTGAGAAGTGTAAGAGAAGAGACTGTGAGCATAAAAATGATGGTTACATCGAGTCATTTTTATTAAAATGATGAGACCTTTCCAGGGAAGCAAGAACCCAGAAGAGAGTTGCACAAGTGAGAAATCTGAGAGAAGAGACTGTGAGCATAAAAATGATGGTTACATTTCGGCATTTCAATTGTAAAATGATGAGATCTTGCCAGGGAACCTAATTTTTTAATAATCATTTCACCCCAAGCTAGCTAAGTCCGTTACTCATGCGCAGGGTTTGCAATGAGAGAAAAAATACGTTACAGGATAGATAAAAAAAAAGATGGATGGGAATCAAGTAAATAGAAAATAGCAATTGACGTTGCATTTAAACTTTTGGATATTTTAAATAACAGGGAAGCAAGCAAGCGGAAGTACGAGAAAAGCTGTGAGAGTAGAAAAGGCGGTCGCATTAAACTATTCAATTTTAAAACTATTGAAGCAAGGTAATAAAGTCACTAAGATACAAAGTGTTACTGAGTGTTAAAGAATAAGATAAAATAATATTACGCAGAAAGGACATTAACAGAAAAGAATTCAGAAGATAATGACTGACATTGCATTTATATTTTTGAAGATTAAAGTTGACCCGGTAGCAATAAACCGGAAGGGAGTCCCACGTGATAAGTGCGACAGAATAAGCTGTTAGCATAGAATTTACGGTTACCTCTAGCCATCTCAACTGTAAAATGATGAGACCTTGCCACCAATCTAGTCAATAGTTAAGTGCCATACGTGATACATGCTTGGGTTGTCATGTCTTGAAATTAGACAGAAGATTTTCCTGTAATAGGCTGCCATTACTTTCTGAGGTAGACTGGTTGCCAAACATGGCTATAAAACCCAATCTGTCTTGTTATTTGACCCATAGCTGGAGGGAAAAGACAGATTTGTTATTTGCGCTAATTGAATGCGATGAATTTGACTGAAATTCGAACTCTGCTCTCGGATTTCGCATTTCGAACCGATAACCACTGCATAACAACGAACATTCGCAAACATTCATTAATATATAGTCATCCGCAGAGAGACCTGTGTCGCAGATCATCAGTACGGTTAGATGTTCGATTGCTTCCAACTGGTATTGAAACCCAAACAATTTGAGATCAGTCAGAGAGTCTATCTCTAAGCTATTGACACATGGACAATCTAGCACTGCGTTTAAATTAATAAAGTCTAAGTACCATAGAGGAAAGTTCATTAGAACAATTATCATGAAAGTATTTATGTGAAAAAGTGCAAGAAAGGTACATTACGGCAGTGGGAAAATGAATGATGCCGAGATGTCAGGTTAGGATAATTAACATTGCAGATTCTTCTTTGGATTTTAAAAGAATGTCGAAATATATAGCAGGAGCACTAAATCATATATGGCGACAATATCAAAAGCATGAACTAATGGTAGACTCTGGAAAAAGACTTTTCAAGATAAATTCTGGTGAAAATAATTTGTCTAGCATTGTGAATGAACCTAGCAGCAAACTTAGCAACTGATTCAATATCATCTTGCGGCCATTATCCGAGATAGAACTCACTACAGCCGCTCCAGTATTGGCCATTGGCCGAGATAGAATTCACTACAGCCGCTCCAGTATTGGCCATTGGCCGAGATAGAACTCACTACAGCCGCTCCAGTATTGGCCATTGGCCGAGATAGAACTCACTACACCCGCTCCAGTATTGGCCATTGGCCGAGATAGAACTCACTACACCCGCTCCAGTATTGGCCATTGGCCGAGATAGAACTCACTACACCCGCTCCAGTATTGGCCATTGGCCGAGATAGAACTCACTACAGCCGCTCCAGTATTGGCCATTGGCCGAGATAGAACTCACTACACCCGCTCCAGTATTGGCCATTGGCCGAGATAGAACTCACTACAGCCGCTCCAGTATTGGCCATTGGCCGAGATAGAACTCACTACAGCCGCTCCAGTATTGGCCATTGGCCGAGATAGAACTCACTACACCCGCTCCAGTATTGGCCATTGGCCGAGATAGAACTCACTACACCCGCTCCAGTATTGGCCATTGGCCGAGATAGAACTCACTACAGCCGCTCCAGTATTGGCCATTGGCCGAGATAGAATTCACTACACCCGTTCCAGTATTGGCCATTGGCCGAGATAGAACTCACTACACCCATTCCAGTATTGGCCATTGGCCGAGATAGAACTCACTACACCCCTCCAGTATTGGCCATTGGCCGAGATAAAACTCACTACACCCGCTCCAGTATTGGCCATTGGCCGAGATAGAATTCACTACACCCGCTCCAGTATTGGCCATTATCCGAGATAGAACTCACTACAGCCGCTCCAGTATTGGCCATTGGCCGAGATAGAACTCACTACACCCCTCCAGTATTGGCCATTGGCCGAGATAAAACTCACTACACCCGCTCCAGTATTGGCCATTGGCCGAGATAGAACTCACTACAGCCGCTCCAGTATTGGCCATTGGCCGAGATAGAACTCACTACACCCCTCCAGTATTGGCCATTGGCCGAGATAAAACTCACTACACCCGCTCCAGTATTGGCCACTGGCCGAGATAGAACTCACTACACCCCTCCAATATTCCCTGTACATTTAGAACCCTGGCGCAGTTTTCAGCGAAATTCATAATCTTGTCAAATAGCTGAATACTTGATGTTTCGCCAGGGCTACCAAGGGTGTTTTTATTGTGACACCAACACTAGATGGGCTGCCTCCAGGCCCCATCTTGTTATTTAACTCTTAACCGGAAGGAAGTGACGGATTAATACCTTCCCAAGGGTACCAGTGCTGAAGTGAATGCAGGGTACTCAACTAGAATTCGAACTCAGCTCACCGATTTCTCTTTCCAAGCCGACATCTACTGCACCACAACGCACATCCGTCACTGAACGCTTACAGCGCCTGGTATTCCCAAGTGGTCACCCATCTAAGTACTCAACGTTGCTTAACTTCGGTGATCGAACGAGAACCGGTGTATTCAACGTGATATGCTGTAAGCATTCAATATAATCGTTCCACTTCCTGTAAAATGAAAATGTTAGCTCGAGGAAACGCGATGCGTCTCTCTTCAGAAGGTTAGCATCAGCCATGCTGATGAAAAACAAGAAAGTGTATCTCTGATGATCTATCTATCTATCTCATTGTTACTCTTACTTCCTTTCTCTCTCGATATATATATATATATATATATATATATATATATATATATATATATCATTCTGTTTACATCTATTTCTATCTATCTATCTATCTATCTATCTATCTATCTATCTCATTGTTACTCTTACTCCCTTTCTCAATATATATATATATATCATTCTGTTTACATCTATCTGTCTATCTCTCTCATTGTTACTCTTACTCCCTTTCTCTCTCTCTCTCTCTCTCTCTCTCTCGATATATATATATTGTCATCCGCAGACAGATCTGTTTCGCTGTATCACGCTCCTTAACCCAGGCTCGAAACCCGACCGAACTGGCGTCAGTCGGCGACTCTACCCCTGGGCCACGGGGCGTTCGGTGGAAGAAGGCAGTCATTTTTAGCGCATATCATATTACGCGCCCAATAGCTAGGGTGCTCCAATTCATTTTACTGAATGAGCGATGATATATGTATTATTCTGCTTACATCTATCTATCTATCTATCTATCTATCTATCTATCTATTATGTTATCTTCTTCTTCTTCTTCTTCTTCTTCTTTGTGCCTTGTTCTTTTAGGACGTAGGTGATCATGGCCTTCCCTGTCTCCCTATCCCTGGTGGCTCTTAGCACGCTTTCTCCTGTTAGACCACGCAACCCCCGTTCTGCCATCTACTTGCTACGTTACTGGCTGTTTGCCCTCTCTCCTTTTTCTATCTGACATGTTAGTATCAGGTTCTCCAAGTCCTCCTTCCTCATTGTATGTCCCAGAAATTTTATCTGTCATTTTCTGATTCTCAGTATTAATTTCCTTTTCGTTTCCATCCTTTCCAAAACCTCATCATTGCTTACATGCTCGATCCATGATATCCGCAGCATCCTTCTGTAGAACCACATTTCAGTTGCTTCAAGTCTTTCCAATGATCTTTAATAATATTGTACAGCATTCTCTTCCATATTGAAGAACAGACTCCACATAGCAATCTCTTTATTTCTAGCGAAATTTTCCTGTCTCTTAATATTTTACTCAGCTTCTGGAATACATCCTACGTTGCTGTAAATTATTTAAGTGAAATTGCATGATAGGAAAGTTTCGTTCAAACCAAAGTATAGAGTATGTTATGTAATATCTAATCATCTGAAAAGCTGTTGGCAAAGTTTAACATTCGCACCCGAAAAAACAAAAACAAACAAACAAACAAAACAAACAAAAAACGATGTGTTTTACTGTTCTTTATTCAATGACTGAAAAATAAATATAGTTTCTTGTTAAGGTTCAATGCATGAGTAACGTTCGATATTGGTAATAAATGATTCACTTCTAGTTGTTTCTCGTAGTTTATTTTACACTACCAGTATAGCCCGGCGTTGCTCGGGTGCAATGAAAGCTTTAAAATTAATCCATGGTCCTGGAGCTCAGACTTAGTCTAAAGAATAATTGTGTGAAGTTTGGTGGGAATCGGATAAAAATTGTAGATTTGTATAAAGGACATACAGACAGACACACAAACATCTTACCTTTTATATATATATATATATATATATATATATATATATATATATATATTATCGATTTTCTGCACTGTTGTAAGAACTGCAATCTTGAAACTTCTGAATATCGTTCCTTATATCTTTGTCTATGAGTGTATCAAATTTGATTAAAATCGGACCATCCATTCTATAACCCGATTTTTTCGATTATCGATATTTATCAGGGGTACCTCGACACAAAACCTAGCTTAGAACACTCGCAGACGCTTATAGTACAACTGTGTAAATTTTCAAGAAAATCGGTTCAGCCGTTTCGGAGTCTATAGGTAACGGACACACACACACACACACACACACACACACACACACACACACACACACAAATTTCCATTTAAAAACAAGTTTAGATTCCAGGACCTTTTATTACTATTTTCCAAGACGTCAGAATAATTTAAATTCACAGTGCCCTAATGAATATTCACCAAAATTATTAATCGACTTTTATTTGTTATATTAACAAATAAAGATTTAAAATCTTCTGAATTATCAAGAATAAATATGGCAATTATTTCCCACCTTTAGGCCCAATGCCTCGTTTGCTGCCTGCACCCCCGCCACCAAAAAAAAAAAAAACGCCATAGATGGGGAAAATCAATGTCTGCTAAAGGAAATCTTAAAGCCCACTTTCCATGTTCTTGATAGGAAATATTCATATAAACTTTTATTTGCTGCTCAGAGTCTGAAGAAATGAAAGAAGAGAGATAAGTGAGAAAGAAGAAAAGCATAAGGAGGGGGAGGAAAGGAGAAAAAAAGAAAAGAAATATGTGAAAAAGAAGAGAAAGAAAAAAGAAGTAGTGGATAAAGAAGAAAACAAAGAAGAGAATAGAAAGAGAAGGAATAAGAGAATATAAAGAGAAAGAAGAAAGAGCATAAGAAGAAGAAGAAGAAGAAGAGAAGGAATAGGTGAGAAAAAAGAAGAGAAAGAATAAAAAGGTGGTAGATAAAGAAGAAAACAAGGAAGAGGATAGAAAAAGAAAAAAGAAGAAAATATAAAGAGAAAGAAGAAAGAGCATAAATAGAAAGGGGAGAGGATGATGATGAAGAAGAAGAAGTGGGAAAAAACAAGAGAAAGAAGAAAAAAGTGGAAGATAAAGAAGAAAAAAGAAGGAAATAGGAAAAGACAGAAGAAAGAGCATGAGTAGAAATGAAAGAAGAAGAAGAAGAAGAAGAAGAAAGAGGAATAGGTGAGAAAAAAGAAGAGAAAGAAGAAAAAGTGGTGGATAATAAAGAAGAAAACAAAGGAGAAAATAAGACGAGAAAGAAGAAAGAAATAGGAAAAGAAAGAAGAAAGAGCATAAGTAGAAAGGAAAGAAGAAGAGGAAAAGGTGAGAAAAAAAGAAGAGAAAGAATAAATAGAAGTGGTGGATAATGAAAAAAACAAAGAGAATAGGAAGAGAAAGAAGAAAAAACAGGAACATAAAGAAGAAGAAGAAGAAGAAGAAGAAGAAGAAGAAGAAGAAGAGAAATAGGTGAGACAAAAAGAAGAGAAAGAAGAAAAAGTGGTGGAGAAAGAAAGAGAAAATAGGAAAAGAAAAAAGAAGAGAAAGGCGAATGGAACGTAGAAACTGAAATAATAATATTCACAATATCTGCAGAATGTCAACTCCGACCTTCTGATTTCTCACTCGTCAGGGCTTCGGATAAGAAGATAATATTTATAGCTATTGCTCTACGGACATAGAAATGAACACTTGCTAAAAATCGACCGTTTAAATTAAAAACGACAGCCTGTTTAAGAAAAAAAAAAACAGAACAACACAAAAGCTAAACAGTAACAAAAGCCAACAACTGAAACAAAACAGGAAAAAGAAAAAAGAGTAAGCCTTAGTAATGAGTGTAAAGTGGAAAAAATAAGTGACGGAAAGGAGAAATAATCACGAGGCCCTATACGGGTGCCCGATTCCCCTATACAGGTGCCCGATTCCCCTATATGGGTGCCCGATTCGCCTATACGGGTGCCCGATTCCCCTATACGGGTGCCCGATTCCCCTATGGAAAAAAAGTCTTGCACGAATGATAAGTGCAGATAAAAAATCAAGAAGTATACGCAATCAATTGTTGATAAATCGTGACGAGTAAATGGATGGGTCCGTCTACAAAACTCTCGAGTTGGGTTCTTAAAGGTAACGTCAATCAGCTAAGTAAAAAAAACAAACTTTTACCTTTATATATATATATATATATATATGTGTGTGTGTGTGTGTGTGTGTGTGTGTGTGTGTGTGTGTGTGTGTGTGTGTGTGTGTGTGTGAAAAGTGTATGTATATAATTATAAATATCAATATATATATATATATATATATATATATATATGTATGCAATTTGTTATATATATTATATTGTTTACATATTATATATGCGTGGTACTTATTTAAAAGCGCTCAATATCAGTGATAGAGCAGACATATTCATATAGATAGGTGTGGGTTTGTAACCCTGGGTTTCACGCTTTTGCGAATATACCAACCGAATGAGTGTGTATGTGTGCAACGGCACACATATACATATATATACCGAACCCCCGCACGATTCGCATGTGTATGTTTATGCAAGCCTCAGTGACCGAACGCGCGTATGTATGTGTGTGTGTGTGTGTCCTTGCGCGCGTTGCGCGCTCAGTTTCTCATAAAACGTTATAGTAAATCGATCCTCCATTTTGAAACCACTCGCATTGGTGTCGCTTTGTTTTGTTTTTTTGAGGACAAGTTGTTGCTCTTGTTTTTGTCTTTTTCAAGTTTTCTTTAATTCTTACGATGGCATCTTCCTCAGAAACTTCAAGAATGGCTTTATTCAAAAATTTCGCAAAGGATTCAGTAGCTGAATATGCTCAAGCAAAAAAGTTAATTGCACAGGATCGATTTACTATAATGTTGTATGAAAAACCGAGTCCCGCCCCACACCCCACCCCACAAAACATTGTTTAAATGTTGAAATTTTACAATTTTTTTGTCAGTCGGAAAGTTTAGGGTTTAATGAATAACACTGCACTAAAAAAAAAAATAAAAAAAATAAATTAAAAACAACCAATTTACAGGTGGTGGTAATGTCGTAGCGGCGAGTGGTTCCAAAATGGAGGATCGATTTACTATAACGTTATATGAAAAACTGAGCCCCCCTAAAATTATTTAAATATTGAATTTTTTCCAAATTTTATTTATTTATTTATTTTTTTGTCAATCGGAAAGTTTAGGGTGTAATCGATAAGATTGCACTGAAAAAAGAAAAACAACCAATTTAAAGGTGGGGGGGGGGGGTAGTCGTCTTCAGGTCCGCCGATTTTTCTCACAGTAGGCTGACCTTAGTTTCTTCGTTAGACTAATTGCCAGCCAAGGCTGTAGAACCCAATCGGTCCTGGTATTTACCCATAGCTGGCGAGAGAACAGACGGATTAATAACTTTCCAAAGTGCATTTGTGCGAAAGTGAGCGTAATGATTTTTATTGGAATTCGAACTCGGCTCTCCGATTTTATGTTCCGAGTCGATATTCACTGTACCACAATGCACATCCCGCACCACGATACACGTTCGCAAATATCTATTACTGCTTTTTATAAATTCGATGGGCTGCCATTTGCACGCATTCTGTTTGTTCGTTTAGTTTCAGATTCAATTAAAAAAAATCTTCCAATCAGTCGAAGGAAACACATTTAAAAACGTTCCGCCATATTGTGATCTTATCAAATTAACTAAAACTGATTAAATCTCAACGAAACCTCTTGCCCGATGCACACATTTTAACCGATCAATTTTGACCGCTGTTCGTGTCAGTGAAACTATCATTCGGTCGCATCAAAATACTTTAATTGCTTCCCAACCTTTCAATTAAATGCGACTCGCGTTGGTTTTTATTGCCTTCAAGTGGCATTTGATAACATAAATGGACAGTTATTCAAGAGGAACATTACCAGTCTCTCCTGCGTTTGTGGGAATGGCCACGCTCACGAGAAATGAAAGTGTGATAACAGTCGACATAACTCAATATGTTGTATTTCAGTAAAACTCGTCCCAAAACAAAAATAATCTTTAATTGTACTAAAAAATGTACATTCATTTAAGAAGAGCCTTGTGGAAACGATCATATGTCATACATAACTTTAAATCATTTCTTTTCAGGTCGTAGGCGATCGGAGTTCTCTACACATTCCTTTTCCTTTATTAAAGACTAGCAGTATAGCCGGGCGTTGCTTAGGTGTAATGAAAACTTTTATATATATATATATATATATATATATATATATATATATTATCGATTTTCTGCACTATTGTAAGAACTGCAACCTTGAAACTTCTGAATATCGTTTCTTATGTCTTTGTCTATGAGTGTATCAAATTTGATTAAAATCGGACCACTTCTTCTATAACCCGATTTTTTCGATTATCAATTTTCGATATTTATCGGGGGTATCTCGACACAAAACCTAGCTAAGAACATTCACCTAAGAACATTCGCAGACGCTTATAGTACAACTGTGTAAATTTTCAAGGAAATCGGTTCAGCCATTTCGGAGTCTATAAGTAACGGATACACACACACACATACACACACAGACAAAGTTCCATTTCTAAATAAGTTTAGATTTTTTTTTAATGCCATGATTCTTTAAGAGACAGGCGAACAAGGCTAACTCATTTTCTTTATTAACTGTGATCTTATATAAAAAAAATCCATTTTGGATAATTTTCACGTTCTAATGAACGCTAAGCAATTTGTCAGCCGTTATCTTTGAACCAAGAAGGATATTTACAGTAATTTTTAGCAACACAGTTTTGCGTTTATTTTTTATTAACACAACTTACATCCCTGTAGATGATCTCGGAAGGAGATTGAAGGTACTTGGGAAGGTTGAGAAATGGATAATAAAAGTAGCTCTCAAAGTTACATCACGTTTCTTACAACTTTCAGTTATAATACACGAAAGATTTTCGATAATTACGAACGGATTTTATTGTCCTTAAAGCTACCTGCCACATTTATGGTGTTTAAGTGATGGATTCTGCTTCAGAAGGAACAATATAGTCACAAAAACGATTGTTTCCACAATGAGGCCAATCCTAAGTGTATTTCTCAGAATTGTGGTTTTTTTTTCTTTAGATACATGGCATGAATGAAATAAATGTTTAAATCTAGACAATAATAATTAGTTTCCAATTATTGAAGAACCGACATCACATAGCAATCCAGTTCTCACCTCTATGTTTCTAGAGGAATTGTCCTCTTTCTTAACTCTACTCAGCTCCTGGAATGCATCCTTGTGCTTTTGGATCTCAGGAATATAAATATGTAGAAACTAGCATGGCCACAAAATGAGGGTACAGTTTATATATTGATTGTAATATGGAATTGATCCCCCACTTTATATCCAGTATGCTTCTATAGAACCACATTTCAGTTACTTCAAGTTTCCCTTCATCTTTGTTGATATTGTCCAACATTCACTGCCATATTAAAGAACTGACATCACATAGCAATCTAGTTTTCTCTTCTTTGTTTCTAGTGAAAGTTTCCTGTCTCTTTACTGATCTTCTGGAACACGTCTTTCGCCATGCCAATTCGCCATCGGATCTCTGTGTCGCACTTTCAGTCTTCTGTTAGAACACTTCCTATGTGTTTAAATTTTTGTACCTGCTTGATTTTAGTAATCCCCACCTGTATTTGGCATTTTGGGTGGCTCTTTTTACTGATGTCAATGCATTCGTTTTTTTTGCAGTTTATTTGTAGTCCTTTTTTTTCACTCTCTTTAGCTACCTTCTGTAGGAGGTCTTGTAGTTTCCTTTTCGTGTCTGCTATCAGCATTGTATCATCTGCGTATCTTATGTTGCTCAAATTGTGGCCTCCGATGACAAAGCCTGGCCTAACATCTATAGTCCTCTGAATAGTTTCGCTGTCCAAGTTGAATTAAATCCGGTGAAAAGACACATCCTTGTCTTACGCCCCTTTGTATATCTGCTGAATTCGTTTACTGTCCGTATGCAGGCGGTTTGCTGCCAGTAGATGTTCTTCAATACTCTTACGTCTTTCCCAAATATGTCGAGGCTGCCGAGTATTTCTACCAAATCTTTGTGACGTACATTGGCGAACGCCTTCGCATAATCGATAAAACATAGGTACACGTCCTTTCTCATCTGTATTGAACTTTCGGATAGCATCCGAATCATAAATATGGCGTTCCTCGTGCCAGTGTTCTTGACGAGCCCGCACGGTTCTTTTTCTAGCTTGATTCTGCTTCTCGCTCTATTCATCAAAATTCGGGCGATCAGTTTTGTAATGTGGTTCATCATTTAATCATTAATTTAAGAGTAATAATCCATAGGAAAATTCAATAAGCTAACCGTAAAGTCTATTCTGCTATTTAACCCATAGTTAGAGATGGATTAATACCTTTCCCAAGGGTATTTGTGTGTAAGTGAATGCAACAAAAATGCGAGAAAAGAAGCTGGTGGACTAGAATTTGCGTTTACAGGAGCATGAGGGAGAGAGAGGATGCAGGTTAATGAGATAGGAGATGACTATTGACTTTACATTTAAATTCTTGGAGATAGCTTGTAAAGATCAGCGAAATGGCAACCTACTGCAAGATAATCTTCTGCCCGGTGAGTCATGTCTCTTTCGAGACATGATCGCCCAAAGCGTGTATCACGTATGACACTTAACTGACTGACTGACTATAATAGTTGGGATCATTTAATTCGTCATAAACTGGGGGATCATTTTTCTATTATTATGAAGTAATAAACTGACCCCCCACTAATTACTACTTAATAATATAATACATCCGTTCCCCCTCTAGCTATAAGTCAAATAATAGGACAGATTGGGTTCTGATGCATGGTCATCAGTAAAAAGGGCAGCCCAATATGCCAAATACAGGTAGGAGATACTAGAATCAAGCCGGTATAAAAATTTAAATACCTGGGAAGTTTTATAACAGAAGACGGAATGTGCGACACAGAGATCCGAAGGCGAATTGGCATGGCGAAGGAAGCATTACAGAAGTTGAGTAAAGTATTAAGAAACAGGACAATTTCACTAGAAACAAGGAAGAGAGTACTGGATTGCTACGTGCTGTTCGTTCTTCAATATGGCAGTGAATGTTGGACAATACGATCAAAGTTGAATGAAAAACTTGAAGCAACTGAAATGTGGTTCTACAGAAGGATGCTGCGAATCTCATGGATCGAACATGTGAGCAATGATAAAAGTCTTGGAAATGATGGAAACAAAAAGGAAATTAATACTGAGCATCAGGAAGAGACAGCTGAAGTTCCAGGGACACGCAATGAGGAAGGAGGGCTTGGAGAATCTGAAGAGACAAGGGAAAGCAACGGATAACATATTTGAAGGACCTAATCAGGTTGGTGACAGAACAAGCATTGCACGGTGTAACAGGAGAAGGCGTGCTCAGAGCCACCAGGGACAGAGAAACGTGGAAAGCTAGAAATAAAGAGGAGAGTACTGGATTGCCATGTGATGTCCGTTCTTCAATATGGCAGTGAATGTTGGACAATATCTGCGAAGATGAAGGAGGAACTTGAAGTAGCTGAAATGTGGTTCTATAAGAGCATACTGGATATAAAGTGGGGGATCAATTCCATATTACAATCAATATATAAACTGAAACCTCATTTTGTGGCTATGCTAGTTTCTACACATTTATATTCCTGAGATCCAAAAGCACAAGGATGCATTCCAGGAGCTGAGTAGAGTATTAAGAAACAGGACAATTCCTCTAGAAACAAAGAAGAGAGTACTGGATTGCCATGTGATGTCCGTTCTTCAATATGGCAGTGAATGTTGGACAATATCATCAAAGATGAAGGAAAAACTTGAAGCAACTGAAATGTGGTTCTACAGAAGGATGCTCCATTACAACTGAGTAGTGAGTTCCTTCTTCAGTAGAATTCTTTCAACCTGATGTGTTAGTTTAGTTAAGCTTTGTAAATCACCATCCGACAATGTCTTTGTGTTTGCATGAAGTTGAAGCATACAAATCAATTTATTACTTTAGATAAATCCAAGAAAGCAAAGACTAACGGAGAGAGATCTCATAAATTTATTCAGAATCTCCCAGTTTTACTTACTTTCATCGAAACCTTTAAATGTCTGTTCTTCATCTGTATTTCTTTGATGTATATTTTTAGCGGCCATATTTCTTTTAAGAATTATCGTTTGCTTTCACGTTTTTTTTATTTTATGTTTTGTTTTCCTAAATAAAACGACGAATCGTAAAGTTTCAATGTGCCTTTCAGTTATGAATAGAATATTCAATCAAAGAGAAGCTTCAAATATGCTTTTCCTTTAGAAATATTTATGTTCAAATGCAAATTCTTCAGATGTACACCGACCGCTTGTCGTATCAGCAAAATAATTTGATTAAATTGAACCGAAAGTTTTCGACAAGGGGAATAATCAATTCTTCCGTTTTCTTTTCTTTTCTTCCCTTAGGAACAAGGGACTATCATGACACGAGAAATATTCTAGTCCATTTAGATAGGGGCAAAAAGTACGAAAAAATGGAATCTGGATTTGAGACTTGATTAGTTTGTTTTATCGATTTGAAAAGTGAGGCTAGCCATGAAAAAATAATATTTAGCAAATTTTATGTGAAACGCGATAGCGTAATAAAAAGAATAATTTTCCGAATCAATCGCATACAAAATTCGACATATTTAGTTAAAGAATTCTTAACTTTCAATGTACTAACAGTTATCTTAAATATAAACGTCATTTATTGGACTAGAATTGTTAACATCTTGACTTTTACTTAAAAAGATTGTATATATATATATATATAGAGAGAGAGAGAGAGAGAGAGACAGAGAGAGAGAGAGAGAGAAGAGAATGGAAAACTGAAGATGCAGAGGATAATCCAGTAGAAATAGAGAGCTCATTGGATATTATCCAGAGCAAATATACTGAGAAGAAAATTTAACACATAATTAAACATAATTTTTTTATTCATCAATGATCTGAACAGGGCAATTGTAAATATTTTTCTTTATATTGCTGAAATAAAGTCTGGATTTATAACCGTTTAATTATGTGTTGAGTTTTATTTTCAACACACACACACACACACACACACACACACACACACACACACACACACACACACATATATATATATATATATATATAGTCATCCGCAGACGGATCTATTTCGCTGTATCACAGCTCATCCTGTACGGTTAAACTCCGATTAATATATATATATATATATATATATATATATATATATATATATATATATATGGATATATGTTAATAATTTTTTGAATTTAGGCAGCAAATTTTCTTTTCGACATGTCAGATTAAATAAATTGCAAATATTGTGTCTGTTTGTTTTTGATAAAATCCTTTAATACTCACGGATAACATTTTGCGTATTATAATTGAAAGATGTCAGAAATGAGCTGTAACGTTGACAGATTTTATTATCATTCATTTCTCAATGTATCCAAGTACTTTCAATCTTTTTCCGAGATCATCTTCAGGGGTGTGAGTTGTGGTAACAGAAAATAACCGCAAAACTGTGTTGCTAAAAGTTTCAGCCTGTGGTCATTAAATCCCATTTTCCGTTAAGTAGATTAGGGTGATTTATATGATTTAAGATGTTGAATTACTTCTATGTCCTTTTCTGTTATAGGATTTCGATATTCCAGTTAATAATTGGATTCTTGTAATTGTTTTTTCATTTCCAATGATATGTGGATAAAGCAGTAATTTTGTTGTATTTAATGCTGTTTAAAGACGACATGTGGTTGTTAAGGCTAAACTTCCACATTATCCATATGAATGCAAATTTGTATACACAAAACTTTCAGATATACACTACCGGACATAATTATTAGGCAACCCCAGTTTTTTTAAACGAAATGGTGTATTTCATTGTATTTTTAGTATTTATTGCCAAGTGGATAATTCTAAATGAAAATAGAATGTTTTTTTTGATATTATTTTGCAAAACTTTACAAGGCAAAGAAGTAAAGACGAACTCATCCAAACCACCCTAAATTTACTTCATTTTTTCATTGATGAAACTGTAATTATTAAATATTTATAAATTCATTTGATGCACATGGTATTGTGCAGTATTAACAAAAGAACCATTCTATTTTCATTTACAATTATTCACTTGGCAATAAATACTAAAAAATAGCAAGAAATACATCATTTTTGTAAAACACTGGGGTGGCCTCATAGTTATGGCCGGTAGTCTACATTGGCCATTCAATGGGCAGGTCTTATTTTTCGGCAGTTACAATTATTTTTTGAAGGGTCATATTATTGGTTGTATGGTAACTGACATTACTCAGGTGGGCCAAGCCTTTATTTCATGTTGTGAAATATATTTATCTATATTCTTAACTCAACTATAACTACGTACCTTAGCGTGTCTGGAAAAATTCTCACTACTATAGTGCTGTAGAGGAACATCCTATCCTACCCAGGAATGGATATGGTCAAGTCTATAAAAGACTGTGACTGCGGGCATACGTCAGCATACGTTACTCGCCTGACGACGCTATGACACTGTCAGCTTTCTGCCTTCGGGTAGAGGGCGCTCTCTGCTTCCGAGCCGAGAGCACAAACCCAGTCGTGGTTCCGCCGAAGGGTAGAACCACGACTGGGGAAAAATAGACAGAGATTTTTTGGCCCGGCTATATGGCCGGGAATACCCACTATAAAATGACCATGTGTCACATCCGGCCTTGCGTGGGAAGGCTAGTAAATACAGCATACGTTACTCGCCTGACGACGCTATGACACTGTCAGCACTCTGCCTTCGGGTAGAAAGAGCTCTCTGCTTCCGAGCAGAGAGCACTAACCCAGTCGTGGTTCTGCGGAAGGGTAGAATCACGACTGGGGAAAAATAGACAGACATTTTTTGGCCTGGATATATGGCCGGGAAGACCCACAATAAAAAGACCTTGTGTCGCATTTAACCTTACGTGGGAAGGTTGTTAAATACCGCATATGTAACTAGACTGTCGAGTCTATGACACTGTCAGCTCTCTGCCTCCGAGCAGAGAGCACTAACCCAGTCGTGGTTCCGCCGAAGGGTAGAATCACGACTAGGGAAAAATAGACAGACATTTTTTGGCCTGACTATATGACCGGGAAGACCCACAATAAATAGACCTTGTGTCACATCTAGCCTTGCGTTGCGTGGGAAGGTTGGTAAATACAGCATACGTCACTAGACGGACGCATACGTCATAGGCGGAGACATTTGCAACTTAAATCGTTATTCCTGTTACTATTCGTTGATTGTTCTTGTACGTCTATTGGTAAAATAAAGGAAGGTAAAGAAGTTCTTGGGTATTACCTATTTATTATACATTAATATCTCATCTTCAGAATGGCAGAGGGGCGTGTGTCTTTCTTTGAAAGGCCAGGAACACACTCGGAGAGATGCACGCTCTTCTGCTATTCTAAAGATAAGATTTTGATCTCGAAATATTAATGTTTAATAAATAGGTAATACCCAGGAACTTCTTTACCTTCCTTTATTTTACTCAACGCATTGTGACAGCCGTCAAGACATAACCATATACCTATTATACACAATGCTTCAAGCAAATTACAAAACTTTATATATATATATATATATATATATATATATATATATATATATATCCATGTAAAGAGAAACAACAGTTTTACAATTCCGAGTTCTCTGGCATTTACTTTTTTTTTTAAGTGCTCGGTTCAATAAATATTGTAGAGCATAATATAAGCATATAATTAAATTTAAATTTTTATTAAAAATGCATTGCGACACGGAAAATTCTATGTTTCAAGATTTTTTATCTCGTCATCAGGCAATGTTAGATCATAGTAGTGAAAATCATTTTCACAACTAACATGTGCATCAAATGAATTTATAAATATTTAATAATTACCTATATTGCAGTTTCATCAATGAAAGAATGAAGAAAATTTAGGGTGATTCGGACGAGTTCATCTTTGCTTCTATGCCTTGTAAAATTTTGCAAAGTAATGACAAAAGAACCATTCTATTTTCATTTGGCAATAAATACTAAAAATAGTATGAAATACATCATTTCTTTTAAAAAACTGGAGTGGTCTAATAATTATGGCCGGTAGTATATATATATATATATATATATATATATATATATAGATTAATATAGCAAATATGCAGGGTGCGATGAGTAAATTGTCGCTATTTGCCTTGTAAAATTTTGCAAAGTAATAATAACAAAAGAACCATTCTATTTTCATTTAGAATTATTCACTTAGCAATAAATACTAAAAATAGTGTGAAATACATCATTTCTTTAAAAAAAACTGGGATTGCCTAATAATTATGACCGGTAGTATATATATATATATATATATATATATATATATATATATATATATATATATATAATGACGTTTCTGATAACCGGTATGAATTATAGAATACTACTTAAAACGCACTGTATCCCACCAACACCAAAATAGAACGGTTGCTGTTAACAAGACAAGCTGAATTGGATATTACTTCATTAATAAAATATTTTAAAGATATTAAATTAACAAAAATCTCTCTGAGAATCACTCAATGAAATCTACAGCTGTGTAAATATACGTGAAAACCTAATACTAATATTGACGAAAAATATTATATGAGTCTTACCCTGACAGAGACCTCTCTTCGATGGGCAATATTTGCTATATAATAGGAAACAGCCAACGGAAATACAATCATTATAATATAGATAATCCACACTGTGTTCTTCTACAAATAGTTTCACGGCTTCTGCTCAGATGAACGTAGCTCACTGGTGCCCCATATATAAAAATTTACTCGAGCCGCAAGATTAGCAAATAGGTCCCACCCTTTTACTATGAAACCAATAAATTGTAAACGCAAATTCTACTCTAGTAGCTTCTTTTCTCGCACTTCCCGCAAGGGGAATTCCCTTCCGTTTACTTGCTTTCCCGACAGCTACAATCTTCAAGAATTCAAATGTAAAGTCAATAGTCATCTACTATCTCACTAACTTGCTTCCTCTCTCTCATGCTCCTTTCTCCGTCCATTCCACTCATCAGTATTCTCATCCTTCTCTTACCCTCTTCCTGACACCCCTTATAACCTGTCAATCATTCTCATAACTTTCCTCCTATGTAACCCCTGCAAAACAGTGGCAGTAAAATGTCTTAGGGCGATAATATTTTAAAAAATGTTGTATTAATAACCGCAAACCCTGTCACCATTATTAACCAATTTGTTCGCAATCTAGATAAGACCGGATAATATATGTTTATGTTGAAGCCTTGTGGCATGGTGCACGCATCCAAGGCCGTGCAAGAAGCATTTGCCGCTTCAAAATATATCACCTCTAACTTCGATGTCAGAAATAAACTCTGATACGAGAGCGACACAGAAGCAAGGGAAAAAGGTATTTTTTCACTCACAGCGGATTTACTGCAAGACCAAATAAAGAAGGCAGGCATACACGCACACACACATCTTTGTTCACGTGCATTAACAAGTGCATGAGAGTTGATACCTCGGCTCAAGCAAGTTTCAATATTGTAGAGAATAAGGCAGCAGTTGTTTATAAATAGACTTTGGAGAGATATTGTGAAGAGTGGAATTCAGTAAGCAGAGTATGATCCGGCTCAAGACTAAGAAAACGTAAATAAGGAATAGGAGGATTGTGTTGCGGCAGTCATCCAAGTAGAGATAATTTATCTGCATTAGAAATCAATGAGATCGAACACAAATTTAGCACCTATAGAAAATCATTATCTATTTTAACTACCAAAATGCATTCTTTCTTTCTTTCTTTCTTTCTTTCTTTCTTTCTTTCTTTTATTTTAATTCCTTTATTCTTTCTTTTTTTCTTTCTTTCTTTCTTTTATTTTAATTCCTTTCTTTCTTTTTTTCTTTCTTTCTTTCTTCTATTTTAATTCCTTTCTTTCTTTCTTTCTTTCTTTTTAATTCCTTTCTTTCTTCTATTTTAATTTCTTTCTTTCTTTCTTTTTCTTTAATTTCTTTCTTTCTTTCTTTAATTCCTTTCTTTCTTTTATTTTAATTCCTTTCTTTCTTTCTTTCTTTCTTTCTTTCTTTCTTTCTATGTGCATTGTGGTGCAGTGAACCTCGGCTTGGAATGAGAAATCGGAGAGTCGAGTTCGAATTCTACATAAATTCGTTGCATTCACTTACGCACAAATACATTTCCTCCTCTGCCTATGGGTTAAATAACAGGCTAGGTTGGGTTCTATAGCTTTGGTTGGCAACCAGACTACCTTGTCCGGAGGATAAAGAGGTTTGCGTAGCTACTTGTAAAAAAGATTAGCTAGAGAAGCTACTACGAACCCCTCGTCGATGTCGAGGTGTCCACCCTGACCCGGGGTGGTAGCACCTATTAAGGTCTCAGCTATGGGTAAATAGTTAAGCCTCCAAATACGGGTCAAGACACTATGAAAATATACAGTCTTTTTTTAAATATATACATCAAAGATTTTGAAGGAAAAATATTACCAACAAAACTTTTTTGAATGAAAAATATTACCAAGAAAACATTTTTAAAGGAAAAATATTACCAACAAAAATACGTTTTTGAAAGAAAAAATGTTACCAATAAAAAAACGTTTTAGAAGGAAAAATGTTACCAACAAAAATGTTTTTGAAGGAACTAATGCTTCGGCATTAAGTGACCTCAAGAGCTTGATATACCGTAAAACAAAACAAAACAAAACAAAACAAAAAATTGTTTTTGGAGCTGATGAAGGCGAAACGCGTAATCAAATCTAACGGTTTTCCATTTGTCTAATGTTTTTTTAAAACTTTGTCGGGATTCTATATCAGCATTGCATTTATAAAAGTAACAGGGAGTAAACATTACGGTAGTTGGAAAGTGACTAAAACTAAGATGCCAGGTTAGGGTCAACAGCATTGCAGATTCATTTTATAAAGATTCTCTAAATATATAAAAAGCACACCAGACTATACGTGGCAGCAATATTCAAATTACGAAAGAATAGGAAGCTTAGAGATTCTAGAAAGGAAAATTGTCTAGTAAGAGACAATGAACAAACCTAGCAATTGATTCACTCTCATGGAGATTAGCATTAGCCAGGCAGACGGCAGGCAAAAAAGGGTCTCTCATATGATCTATCTATCTATCTATCTATCTATCTATCTATCTATCTATCTATCTATCTATCTATCTATCACTCTTCTTACACAATCTATCTATCTATCTATCTATCTATCTATCTATCTATCTATTCTTACACAATCTATCTATCTATCTATCTATCTATCTATCTATCTATCTATCTATCTTATTCAATCTATCTATCTATCTATCTATCTATCTATCTATCTATCTATCTATTCTTACATAATCTATCTATCTATCTATCTATCTATCTATCTATCTATCTATCTCTTCTTACACATTCTATCTATTTATCTTCTTCTTACAATCTATCTATCTATCTATCTATCTATCTATCTATCTATCTATCTATCTATCTATCTAATCATTTTACCCCAAGCAAGGCGATAATGCCACTTAGCTGGGACACAGGCGGCTACAAGGAATAAAAGAAAACCAATCAGTGCATTTATAACAGATAAATTATCTGTTAATCGAGGATTCTTGCCTGATTTAAGAACGGAAGCTGATATCCATAGACATTACAGCGTGGTCAGAGCTGTCACGATGACAGAACGACAGAGCATGATATGAGTCCGGGGAGGAGGGAAATAGAAGATCAAATAGGAAAGCGTGTTCATCAGTGTTAGTTAGTAAACGCATGGGGAAGTATACTTTATGAACGAATGAGTGAGTCATTGGGCAATTAAGTTCAAAGTCTAGATGTCAGCGAGGTCAGTGGTATTAGAGTGAGTTATATCTTGACTGGCAGTATAACCCGTCGTTGCTCCAGTGTAATTAAAGCTTCAAAACTAATCTGTGGTCCTGGAGCTCAGACTCTTTGGACGTTGGCACGAAAGACTAAAAAGCAATAGTTGCTTCTAGTCAAAGCGAAACCGTAGATTGAAAGAAAAATGAATGAATGTAAGTCAAATTTTGATTTCCGGTATCGATATCAAATAAGTTTTCCGTCGCAAACTGAATTTTGAAGGCTAAAAAATCCTCTGAGTAAATGGTATCATGGCTGAGACTAAGAACTACAATTATACTTACTTAAAGCAAAACTCGAAGCAAAAACCAAAATAAAACGGCTGAAAACGTGATTTTGATCAGACTCAATAGATATCGGGGTAGCGATTTCTAATATCGGAGTGAAATAAGTCATCCAAGGATAAACTATACCTAAGTAAGTCCATGAAAACTTATCATACCCAATCGGGAGTAAAATTGGAGGAAATGAGCCATATTGATTGCTGAATATTGTTTTTTGATCAGATTTGATAGAATATCGGAAGTATCGATTTCCGATATCGGGAAAAATGAGTCGTCTGAGAAGATTTACTAATGTTTGAAACTAAGATCTATAATTTTACCAAGTTAGAGCAAATTCTGCAGCAAGAACCACAATAAAAGGGCTTAAATCCTAATCTTGCTTATAGTTAACCCTCCAAATAGACCTGATTGGATATCGGCGTATCGATTTCCCATATCGGGAAGAAATCGGAAAAAGTAGCCCATGAGCTGACCGGAAGCCTAAAGAATATTTGTGTGGAGTTTGGTGAGAATCGGATAAAAATTGTAGATTTGTATTAAGGACATACATACATACATACATACACACACACACACACACACACACACACACACACACACACACACACACACACATCTCGCCTTTTATATATATAGATTTATATATTGATTTATATTTGTTCCTCATTAGTTCTACATATCATTACGGTCGTTGTCAAATTGATCTACGTGGTTATGCTCACCATTACATCTGTTGTAAGTTTGATTCCCAGTTGATTTGCACACCATTACATCTGTTGTAAATTTGATTCCCAGTTGATTTGCACACCATTACATCTGTTGTAAATTTGATTCCCAGTTGATTTGCACACCATTACATCTGTTGTAAATTTGATTCCCAGTTGATTTGCACACCATTACATCTGTTGTAAATTTGATTCCCAGTTGATTTGCACACCATTACATCTGTTGTAAATTTGATTCCCAGTTGATTTGCACACCATTACATCTGTTGTAAATTTGATTCCCAGTTGATTTGCACACCATTACATCTGTTGTAAATTTGATTCCCAGTTGATTTGCACACCATTACATCTCTTATCAGTTTGATCTTTAATAGTTTTTGACGCCATTACATCCTTTGTCAGTTTGATCCTCAGTGGCTCTTGACACAATTAGATATGTTGTCAATTTGATACTCAGTGATTTTTTCCCATTATTATCTGTTGTTACATTTATCCTCCCTGGTTTCGCACACCATTACAGCTGGTGTCATTTTGATCCTTAGTGGATTTGCAGATCATTACATCTGTTGTGAATCTGAATATCAGTTATTTTGTGCGCCATTGCATCTGTTGTCACTTTGATCCCCATTGGTTCTGAACACCATTAAATTTGTTAGCGAGTTGCTCATCAGTGGTTTTGTAGATTATTACATCTTTTGTCAAATTGATCCACCGTAGCTTCGCACTCCATTACATTTGATGTCAACTTGATTCTCAGTGGATTTTGACCCCTAAAAAATGTGTTGACAATTGGATCTACAGTGGTTTTAGAGATCATTATATCAGTTGTCAAATTTATCAGAAGTGCTTCTACAAAACCACTGTATCTGTTGTCAAATTGATAATCAGTGATCTTACACACCATTATATCTCTTTTGATCCTCTGTAATTTTGCGCACCATTACTTTTGAGTTAAATTGATCCAGCGTGGTTTTGCACACAATTACATCTGTTCTCAAATTGATTCTCTGTGATTTTCAACACCATTACATCTGTTGTCAATTCGATCATCAGTTGTTTTGCATACTATTGAATCTGTTATTAATTTGATCTTCCGTTATTTGGCACATCTTTTATCTTGGGCGTTACTCAGTCTAGTAATGCATTTTCGAAAATCATTACATCTGTTGTTAATTTGATTGTCTGAGGTCATGGACCCTAGTACATGTGTTGCAGTTTTTTCTTTGTTTGCTTGCACACCTGTGGTTATTCTGATCCTCACTAATTTTGTGCTCAATTGCACCCCTTGAAAATTTGAACCCCTTGGTTACACCTACAATTATACCGGGTGTAAATCAGGTGGGGATCCTAATCATCTCTCATTTGCGTCTCTGTCCTCGAAGACAGAGTGCGGCTCAGTTGTATCTCCGTCCACGATGACAGGGTTGCTTCTGAGAAAAATTACGCTGATAGATGTCCGGTATCGGGGGACAGTGTCCCGCGGCTGCGCAACCCCATTGCAGCCGCGGGGTGGACCAGGTGCTCGTCACCGGGGCCAGCTCATCCGGAGGTTGAGGGGACTGGGGAATTTTTGTTCCTTGTGCCCGTTCGTACGCGGTCGGGTCTCCACCTTAAAAAAGTCCTTGTGTCACACCTCGCTCCAGTGGGGGAGTAGGATAAACATTTCTACAATTTCGCCGGTTGTAAATTTGCCCCCTCGTGGTAGTTTTTTTTAATCATTTCACCCCAAGCAAGGCATTCCACTGCCACTATTGTGCTTGGGGCTACATAGGAGGAGGTAAATAGGAAAAGTGGTTAGATATAGGAAATGTCAGAAGTGGGGGTGATAGATAGTTGGGTGGGTGGGAAGAGTGTTTGAAAGAATGGAAGTTAGTTTGTTAGGAGGTGTCTATTGACCTTACATTTAAACTCCTGGAGATTGTCGCCGTCGGGGAAGCAGTCATATGGAAGAGAATTCCACAGTCGGGAAGTGCGAGAAAAGAAACTGTTGGAGTAGAAGTTGAGGTTGCATTTTATCGGTTTCACTGTAAAATGGTGGGATCTAGTTGCTAATCTAGTATCTCGTGCAAATTCGAACCTAGGGGGCGCCACTGATCTAAGTTCATCGGAGCAGAAGCCGTGAAAATATTTATAGAAGAGACACAGGGAAGCCACGTCGCGCCGGTGAGAGGGCCGCCATTTTATCTGTAGACATTTTGATCCTCCGCTGCGGTGCTCATGATTACATCTGAAGTTCGTTCTATCATCAACGACTGTTCCGTACTTGTGATCTTGTGCCAAACTAAGCCAAGGTGATGTAATACCTATTTCCGGTGTGAACCGCTCGGCTTTTCCGACACGAACAGTTGTATGAGTTCTGTTATAAGAGATTGCAAGAATCTTTCACTTTCTTCCGTTAGCGTCGTTTTGATGATTCTTCAAAGGATTGTTTTTCCCTCTGCTCTTAGGATTGGCCGAAAATAACCGACAGTGCAGCAGAAACATTTGACTTTTCATCTTTACTTTTAACTATCAATGTAATAACAACATTTGACATGTTAGAAATGCCTCTGCACATGGCGATATAAAAAGTCTGTTCTAGAGGCAGTATTGAAAAGTTTTCGACCCGACCCAATTCCCGAAATCTAACAAGACGACCAAACGTCAGGAAACGCAAAACACCCTCTCATAACCTGTTCATTCAGTCAGTTAGTTGCCATACATGATACAAGCTTGGGCGATTATGTCTCGAAAGTGATAATACTGACTAAGAAGAATTTTCCGCGGTAGGTTGCCATTACTTTCTGAGGTAGACCGGTTGCCAACCAAGGATATAAAACCCAATCTAAGCCATAACTGGAGGTAGAAGAGATGGATTATATGTTCATAAATAGTAATTAGTATAGGATCAGTTTATTACTTCATAACAATAGAAAACTAGTCACCCATTTTATTCCCAGTATACGCCTTGCTTATTTTTCCAACTATTATATTCAGTCAGTCAGTTAAGTGCCATTTGTGATACAGATTTTGGTGATTAGGTCTCGAAAGAGACACGATTGACTGGGCAAAGATTTTCCCGTAGTCGGTTGCCATTACTTTCTACGGTTGACAGGTTGCCAATCAAGGATATAAAACTTAATCTGTCCTGCTATTTAAGCCATAACTGGAGGTAGAAGAGACGGATTATGCTATATTCATAAATAGTAATTAGTAGGGGATCAGTTTATTACTTCTAGCAATAGAAAACTAATCACCCACTTTATACCCAGTACACACTTTACATATTTTTCAAACTATTATATTCAGTCAGTCAGTTAAGTGCCATATGTGATACAGATTTGGGCGATTATCTCTCGAAAGAGACATGACTGACTGGGCAGAAGATTTTCCCGCAGTAGATTGCCATTACTTTCTGAGGTAGACTGGTTGCCAACCAAAGCTGTAGAACCCAATTTGTTGTTATTTGATCCATAGCTAGAGGGAAGAGACGGATTAATACATTTGTGCATTATTACATTTGTTGCATTCACTTCTGCACAAAGGGCATTTGTGCGTAAGCGAATGCAACAAATTTAAATTTAATTCAAACTGCACTACAACGGACTTTCTATTAGAATTTTAAAATATCAGAATAAATTACAAATAGTTTTTCTTTTGTTTATCAAATATATTCTTTGGAAAATTACAATTAAATGTTATTCTACTATATATTCTTTGCAAAATTACTCTTATTGCAAAATTATTAAAAATATGGTATTTCAAAATATATTTGATTATAAAATGAATGTACTTAATATATTATCAGTATAATATTGTAATGTTAAGTATCTAAATTTCGCAAAGTAATATTAACAAGGGATGTGCGTGGTGGTCCAGTGGATATCGGCTCAGAACAAGAAATCGGAGAGCCGAGTTCGAATTCCAGTTGAAATCGTTGCATTCACTTACGCGCAAATACCCTTGGGAAAGGTATTAATCCGTCTCTTCCTTCCAGTTATGGGTTAAATAACAGGACAGATTGGGTTCTATAGCCTTGGCTGGCAAGCAGTCTACCGCAGAAAGCAATGGCAACCTACTGCGGGATAATATTCTGCCCAGTATCTTTCGAGACATGATCGCCCAAGCGTGTTTCACGTATGGCACTTAACTGACTGAATATTAACAAAAGAACCATTCTATTTTAATTATGATTTATCCACTTGGCAATAAATAGTATGGAAAACATCATTTCTTTTAAAAACTGTGGTGGCCTAATATTTATGGCCGGTAGTATATACATACATATATATATATATATATATATATATATATATATATATATATATATATATATGTAAAATTCCTCGAAATTCTGCATTTCTGATTTCTCATTTTTCGATTGTACTCGTAAACTTGTTAAAATGTAGAGTTAGTTTTTAAATCAGTGTATATAACTATAATTTTTTTCTTATTTATTTTTTTAAGCTATTAGTTTGACCCTTTCCTCTATTAATTGTACATAACTTATATATTTCTGTATGGTTTTAAAACATTTTTCAATTATTTTTATATATAGATATTTATATTTTCATAATTCTTTTGGAAATAATTTTTAAATTTTACATATTTGTAGATATTTGTATTTCTTTTAAACGAATTTTGATTAATTCTAAGACAGATTTTTCTTTTTAGAAACAACAATTATTATATATATTTGTAGATTTGTATATCTTTTAAACGAACCATGATTAATTCTTAGTCAAGGGTTTTATATATATATATATATATATATTTATATATATATATATATATAAATTTAGGACAAGTTCATGTAAAGTTCATGTAAAGTTCGCCTCTTTATGCAAACTGGCGTTGACTGTCGCCAATCGGAAGCGTGTGCAAGACTTTGTACGGGGCCTAAACTTTATGAATTTTGTTTCTAATGTCTGAAAGCGCTCATTGAGGGTGGACCAGAGACTGATCGTGGTGAGTGGGGTATGATGTTGAGAAACCCGAAACCCCCTAGTGATCCGCGTAAAGACATCACTGATGACACCCTCTAGCGCTCTCACTACGGTGCGTATGTTTGAATATATATATATAGTCATCCGCAGACAGATCTGTTTCGCTGTATCACAGCTCATCAGCACGGTTAGACTCCGATTGCTTTTAACCCAGGACTGAAACCCGACCGAATCGACGTCAGTCGGTGATTCTACCCCTGAGCTATGGGCGTTCGGTAGAAACGCAGACTTTTTAGCGTGTATATTGTCATTATACCCAATAGCCAGAGTGCTCTAATCCATTATTGACGTTTCTGAAAACATCTCTTATTCATTTGACTCCAGTCCTTTCCGCATCACCCCGAATATATTGTTCTTTTACTTTCTCTCTACCTTCGCAAATGTCTTCACTACCTCTCTTACTCTATTCTCTGACACCCCCTGTAACTGGTTGGTCTTTCTTTTCACTCTCCTCCTGCCTAAACTTTTACTCTCTTATGTAGCCCCCTGCGCATTAGGGGCGGTACAGACTTGCTTGGGGTGAAACTATTAATACACTGGAAATTATGCACGAAGTCAGTGATTATATGACAAAAAGACAATTATGTCGTAATGTTCTTAGCGCCAAAAATAAAGAGCACCTAGTGAGAACCAAATTCATTACTCAGCGCACCTGGGTAGGCGATATATTGAGGTAGACATCGCGCTGTTGTAAATCATAAAACCACGTTGAGGTACCCCAAAGACATACTGGGAAATTTTTATGTAATGGATGTTTTTGTAAGATCAACTGCGAATATTATGGTATGTGTTTAATATAATTTTTTTTATTATCGTATCGCCCCAACAAGGCATTTTATTGTCACTGTTGTGCAGTGGGTTATATAGGATAAAAGTTATGAGAAAGAGTGACAGGTTATAGGGGGTGTCAGAAAGTGGGTAAGAGAAAGATGACAATACTGATGAGAGTGGAGTGGACTGAGAAAAGAGCATGAGAGAGAGAGGATGCAGGTTAGTAAGATAGGAAATGACTATTAACTTTACACTTAAACTCCTGGAGACTGTAGCTGTCGGGGAAGCAAGTAAACGGAAGGGAATTCCACAGGCTTGAAGTGCAAGAAAAGAAGCTGTTGGAGTAGAATTTGTTTTTAGATTTTATTGGCTTCACAGTAAAAGAGTGGGACCTAGTTGCTAATCTTGTGGCTCGAGTAAATTCATTTATAGGAGGCACCAGTGAGCTAAGTTCATCGGAGCAGAAGCTGTGAAAGTATTTGTAGAAGAGACACAGGGAAGCCACATTGCGCCGGTGAGATAGTGACTGTATCTGAGCTGCCAAGTCGGGATCGATCACATTACAGATTCTCCGTTGGAATTTGTCAAGGACCCCTAAGTGTATAGCAAAAGCACCCGACCAGATATGGCAGCAGTATTCAATGCTTGGGCGGATGATAGATTTATATATATGCAGGATTGTTTCAGGCGGAAAAACTTCCTGGCCCTACACAGAGAACCGACCTTCTTAGCAGCGGATTTAGCTATGGATTCTATATTGTCATTCTACTTTAGGTCTGTTGTGAGAGTTAGCCCGAGGAGGCGTAGTGTTTTGTTTTCAGGGAGACTAGCTTTATCTATCCTAATGAGGTGGGTTAGGTGCTATTTTCTGTGATGGTTAATAGATAGAATGCTGATGAGTGTGTTCTTTTGGTGTATGATTAAATTGTAATAAATGAATGGATCATTAACCAAATTAATTCGGTATAGGATAGTCCGTGACGATCAGTTTTTTCACTCTTTCATTTTTGGCCTTGTGCCGCAAGAGTTCAGTAATACGTGATACACACTTGGGCGATCATGTCTCGAAAGGGACATGACTGACTAGGCTGAATATTTTCCCGCAGTAGGTTGCCATTACCAATCAATGCTATAGAACCCAATCTATCTTGATATTTAACCCATAACTGGAGAAAGAAGTGACGGATTAATACCTTTCCCAAGGGGATTTGTGCGTAAGTGAATGCAACGAATTCAACGGGAAGTTGAACTTGGCTCTTGTTCCGTGCTGATATTCACTGCATCACAATTTGAAATTTGAAATATTACATGAAATGTAATATTTCAAAATAAACGACTACTTTTTGCTTTGAACATTGGCGTATGTTAGTGAATACGAAATTTATTTTAAACCACCATGCATAATAAATAGTTAGGATAATAAAATCGTCATTAAAATTGGTTTCTCAAACTGAAAATGATTAATGACTTAGCCAAATCGCTTAAAATGGCTACTTTAGCATAGTAGTGTTTCTATGTTAAACAAATCCTGTATATAAGCCCACAGTGTCACTACGCTAATATATATAGATACTCTTTGCTTTTTACACACGTGGAAAGTTTTTTTTATCCATTTATTTATTTCTATAGTCACATCTTTTTATTTATTTATTCAAACTAAATTTACTTTTTTGGGCTTTGATCGTACAAAATGTCACTTTGCTTGCTTTTCAATTTGATTGCAATTTCCGTTCTGCCGATTGGAGTGAGGCAGACAGCGAGACAGTAATTGTCCTCCTGTGAATATTTTCAATCAACACCATGTATAATCAATGAATATTTTTTTTATTAGAAAATCTGTCCGATTACAGTCAGTGGTTTCTTTGAAAAATAAATAAATAAAACGTGAGACAGTGATTCAGGAAAGGTTCTGAATCACACCTACCCAAACTCCATTTTCGACTCTTCCAGTTTATACCTTCCGGTTTCTCAAACTCTCTGTCCCTATCTATCTATCTATCTATCTATCTATCTATCTATCTATCTCAGTCTGTTCGTTATCTATCTATCTATCTATCTATCTATCTATCTATCTATCTATCTATCTATCTATCTATCTCAGTCTGTTCATATCTATCTATCTATCTATCTATCTATCTATCTATCTATCTATCTATCTATCTCAGTCTGTTCATATCTATCTATCTATCTATCTATCTATCTATCTATCTATCTATCTATCTTAGTGTGTTCCTTATCTATCTATCTATCTATCTATCTATCTATCTATCTATCTATCTATCTATCTATCTTAGTCTGTTCGTTATCTATCTATCTATCTATCTATCTATCTATCTATCTATCTATCTCAGTCTGTTCTATCTATCTATCTATCTATCTATCTATCTATCTATCTATCTATCTTAGTCTGTTCGTTATCTATCTATCTATCTATCTATCTATCTATCTATCTATCTATCTTAGTGTGTTCCTTATCTATCTATCTATCTATCTATCTATCTATCTATCTATCTATCTATCTATCTATCTATCTATCTATCTTATCTGTCTGTTCGTTATCTATCTATCTATCTATCTATCTATCTATCTATCTATCTATCTCAGTCTGTTCATTCTCTATCTATCTATCTATCTATCTATCTATCTATCTATCTATCTATCTATCTATCTATCTATTTCTGTTCGTTATCTATCTATCTATCTATCTATCTATCTATCTATCTATCTATCTCAGTCTGTTCATATCTATCTATCTATCTATCTATCTATCTATCTATCTATCTATCTATCAGTCTGTTCATATCTATCTATCTATCTATCTATCTATCTATCTATCTATCTATCTATCTATCTTAGTGTGTTCCTTATCTATCTATCTATCTATCTATCTATCTATCTATCTATCTATCTATCTATCTATTAAATCTTCTATTTTATTTTTTTCATATTTTTACTCTGTTTTTCTGTCCGTTTCTTCAATTTAATTCCATTTTTTACCCTAAATCACGTCGACTCTAGCACGTTTTGTTTTTTAAAAAAGATCATCATAGAGGTGCTTGTGCAACGGATATTGATGCGGAAAATGGAGTCAGTAACGTTAAATTGAAATTCCTTACTAATCTGTTGCTCTCACTTTCACACTCACGGTGGTTGAGGAGATTGTTAATGGTTAATAATTCGACCTTTTGTCAAACAAATCAGAACTCCATACAGCTTGCAAGTTTGATGCAGAATTATCAGAAGGTTATTATCGTTATCATCATCAGAAGGTTGGCTGGTAGCAGAACGTTGGAATGTGTGAATTTGTGTGGAATAGTGTGGAATAGTGTAAGAATAAAAAAAATCATGTTAAAATAGAAATTTATTAAAAGAATAGAATAAGAATAGGTAGTAGTTAAAAGTTCAATGAGAAAGTTGAGGGTATCAAGATTTGTACAAATATTTGTAGTAGTAATTTGTTGAAAAGAGTTTATGCGTAAGTATGTATGTATGTATGAGCGTTTGTTTGATAGAAATGTCTTTGAATGTAGAAGAAGAAGTGAAATGAATCAGCACACGAGAAAGAAGGAGAACGATGTGCCACACTAACTTACGTCCATCCGAGTCGTGGTTAAAGCTTCTCCCGTTACAATTTAGCTTGTCGTCTCGCTGCTCCCATCTGACTCTGTCTGACTCTGATCTGATCAAAGCCTTTACAGTCTTTCAGATTTTTCGCACTGGATCGTTAAGTCTTTATGGTCTTGCAAATCGCTTCCATTGGTCAGAATATCAATTTAATTTAATATTAGAATATTAATTTAAGTTAATCCGGTTTCTTTAAGCACATGGTCAATCCTTTTTCTCCTTGGGAAAAAAACCAGGACTTCACACGTCACTGTGAATTTTTGTAAAAGTGAAGAATTCCAGTTGAATTCATTGCATTCACTTACGCGCAAATACCGTTGGGAAAGGTATTAATCCATCTCTTCCTTCCAGTTATGGGTTAAATAACAGAACAGATTAGGTTCTATAGCCTTGGTTGGCAACCAGTCTACCGCAGAAACCAATGGCAACCTACAGCTGGATAATCTTCTGCCCAGTCAGTCATGTCTCTTTCGAGACATGATCACCCAAGCGTGTTTCACGTATGGCACTTAACTGACTGACTGAAAAAGGTTGAATTTAATTCTTAATTTCCTATCTACTTCAGGACTAGCAGTATAGCCCGGCGTTGCTCGGGTGTAATTAAAGCTTTAAAACTAATCCATGGTCCTAGAGCTTAGACTCTTTGGACGTTGGCACAAATGACTAAAATGCTTCCAGTTTTTTCGTCGTAAACTGAATTTTGAAGGCTAAATAAGTCCTCTGAGTAAATGGTATTATGGCTGAGACTACAATTATACCTACTTAGAGCCAAACCCGAAGCAAAAACTAAAATAAAAGGGCTGAAAAAAATACAGACATACAGACAGATAAACAGACACACACACAAACATCTTGCCTTTTATATATATATTATCGGTTTTCTGCACTATTGTAAGAACTGCAACCTTGAAACTTCTGAATATCGTTTCTTATGTCTTTGTCTATAAGTGTATGAAATTTGATTAAAATCGGACCACTCCTTCTATAACCCGATTTTTTCGATTATCGATTTTTGATAGTTATCGGGGGTACCTCGACACAAAACCTAGCTAAGAACACTCGCAGACGCTTATAGTACAACTATGTGAATTTTCAAGAAAATCGGTTCAGCCGTTTCGGAGTCTATAGGTAACGGATACACACACACACACACACACACACACACACACACACACACACACACACACACACACACAGAGAGACAAAGCTCCATTTATAAATAAGTTTAGATAGATTAACAGCGTCCGTACAAGAAATATTCGATATTCATTGATCGAACATTTAGCGTTTCTCTTGGTTTATAAAATATTTCTCTCAAAAAATTTTCCCTAAAAAGTAGACGTCTCAAGTCCACTGTCATCGCTCTTTCTGCTAGTGATGTGTGTTTCCTTCCTAAATTTCTATTTGAGCTAGTGTAGGTAAACAACATCTTGATCTATAGTTTGAATAGCAAGGAACACTGTGATATCTAGCCTTGGCTTTTAACTAATAAGAAGATAATTCCATTTAAAACTGGTGGCCAGACACTGATAACTGCATCTCGTAAAAAAAAAACATCACTAGTGTAATGAGGCTGAAGCGGCAGGGCGCTGTGGTCATGTAAGAAAATATCACCTCTCATCCCATAGAAAAAATTACAAGATAGGACAGTTCGAGATTTATTCAGGAGCACGACCTTGCGATCTTTAGTCAGACTACGTTCTTCTTCTTCTTCTTCTTCTTCTTCTTGTTTTACTTCTTCTTCTATGTGCCCTGTCCCTTCAGAACATAGGCGATTATGGTTCTCCACGTCTCCCTATCCCTTGTGGCTTTTAGTATGTTTGCTCCTGTTACTCCTGGCAATCCCCGTTCCGTCAAGCACCTGATCATGCCCTGCAAATATGTTATCCGCTGCCTTCCTTTGTCTCTCTTTCCTTCTATCTGGCCTGTCAGTATCAGGTTCTCCAGGCTCTCCTTCCCAGGAACTTCAGTTGTCTCTTCCTGATTCTCGGTATTAATTTCCTTTTTGTTGGCATTCTTTCCAACACCTCATCGTTGCTTGCATGCTCAGTCCACGATATCCGCAGCATCCTTCTGTAGAACCACATTTCCGCTGCTTCCAGTTTTGTCCTCATTTTCGATGATATTGTCCAGCATTCACTGCCGTATTGAAGAACTGACATCACATAGCAATCCAGCACTCTTTTATTTGTTTCTTGTGAAATTTTCTTGTGTCTTAATACTCTACTCAGCTCCTGGAATGCATCCTTGTGCATAAATGTATAGAAACTGCTGTGACCACAAAGTGAGGGGTCAGTTTATATATTGATTGTAATATGGAAATGATCCCCCACTTTATATCTAGTATGCTTTTGTAGAACCACATTTCCGCTGCTTCCAGTTTTATCCTCATTTTCGATGATATTGTCCAGCATTCACTGCCGTATTGAAGACCTAACATCACATAGCAATCCAGAAGCTTAGTAAATAAACTTGTTTTTCGCCTAAAGTATCAGTCTGTTAAGGGATACATCCATGTATTAAAGAGGGATACACACTTCCCTCCAAGGGTTTAAATGCAACGTCAATTGCCATCTTCTATCTTCGTAACTCTCACTTTTTTCTTACCCTTTTTATAACATCACCTAATGGCCATCAGCAAAAAGAGCAGCCCAAAGTGCCAAATACAGGTGGAGGAGGTTAAAATCAAGCAGGTACGAAAATTTAAATATCTGGGAAGTGTTCTAACTGAAGACGGAAAGTGCAACACAGAGATCCAAAGGCGAATTGGCATGGCGAAAAACGCGTTCCAGAAGATGAGTAAAGTATTAAGACACAGGAAAATTTCCCTAGAAACAAAGAAAAGAGTGCTGGATTGCTATGTGATGTCAGTTCTTCAATATAGCAGTGAATGCTGGATAATACCAACAAAGATGAAGGAAAAACTTGAAGCAGCTGAAATGTGGTTCTACAGAAGGATGCTGCGGATATCATAGACCTAGCATGCGAGCAATGACGATGTTTTGGAAAGGATGAAGACGAAAAGGAAATTAATACTGAGCATAAAGAAGAAACAACTGAAATTCCTGGGATATGCAATGAGCAAAGATGGCTTGGAGAACCTGATACTAATAGGCCAGATAGAGGGAAAAAGAGACAGAAGAAAGCAGCGGATAATATATTTGAAGGACCTGAGCAGGTGGATGACAGAACAGGGCTGCGGGATGTTACAGGAGGAAGCGTACTAAGATCCACCAGGGATAGGGAAACGTGGAAGACCATGATCGCCTACATCCTGAAAGGACAAGACACAAAGAAGAAGAAGAAGAAGAAGAAGAAGAAGAAGACTCTTTTCTTTTGTGTCAGCCGTCGCTACGCATCCCTGCACACCAATGGCGGTATTGCTATGTCTGGGATGAAGCGTTTATATAAAAAAAATATACTCGAATTATATTATTAAATAGCCTCCTGTACCCAGACTTTCATATGAATGTGAGTAATTGCACCAAACTTGTTCAGAAATAAACTGTGAACTGTATACAACAGATCAGTAATTAAAACATTATTTGAAGCCTCATTAAGAAGCAAAATAATAAAAGTATTATGAACCTTAATGGTTACTCTGTTAGTTAAGTGCCATACGTGATATACGCTTAGTCAATTAAATATCGAAAGAGATATTACAGACTGGGAGGAAGATTTTGTCGCAGTAGGTTGCCATTACTTTCTGCTTTAGACTAGTTGTCAACCAAGGCGAAAGAACTCAATCTGTCCTGCTATTTAACACATATTTAACACCTGGATGAAGAAACGACGGATTAATACCTTTCTAGGGTTATTCGCTAGAATTCGAGCTTACCTTGCCAATTTTCTGTTCCGAGCCGATATACACCGCACGACAATGCACATATTCTCCTTCCATGTGCCTTGTCCCTTCAGGACGTAAGCGATCATGGCTTTCCAAATCTCCCTGTCCCTGGTGGCTCTTAGAACGCTTTCTCCTGTTGCACCATGCAACTCTCATTCCGTCATCCACCTGATCAAGTCCTTCAAATATGTTATCCGCTTCTTTCCACTGTCTCTTTTTCCCTCTATCTGGCCTGTTAGTAACAGGTTCTCCAAGCCCTCCTTCCTCATTGCATGTCCCAGGAACCTTAGTCGTCTCTTCCTGATGCTCAGTATTAATTTCCTTTTCGTCTTCATCCTTTCCAAAACATCGTCATTGCTCGCATGCTCGGTCCATGATATCCGCAGCATCCTTCTGTAAAACCACATTTCAGTATACATTGACTTAAAAAAATCTAAATAAACAAATATGTACTTTAATAATTAGATAATGTAAATGTATAACAATGTTATAATGTATTATAATGTATATTATAATGTATAACAATATTATAATGTATTATAATGTATTATAATGTAAATGTATAACAATATTATAATGTATTATAATGTATATTATAATGTATAACAATATTATAATGTATTATAATGTATTATAATGTAAATGTATAACAATATTATAATGTATTATAATGTATATTATAATGTATAACAATATTATAATGTATTATAATGTATTATAATGTAAATGTATAACAATATTATAATGTATTATAATGTATATTATAATGTATAACAATATTATAATGTATTATAATGTATATTATAATGTATAACAATATTATAATGTATTATAATGTATTATAATGTAAATGTATAACAATATTATAATGTGTTATAATGTATATTATAATGTATAACAATATTAAAAAATTATAACAAACAAAGAAAAACTAAAGTACACACTTCCTTTAAAAAAAAATACGACATCGCTTTCTGAAGAGAAATGAACGAAACTGCTCTGCATAGAGAAACTTTCCCAACTACCATCAGAAAAGATGACGATAAAGAGCAACACACGCTGCTTCCTTGGCTTCACCCTGTCAACCGACCTCAAATGGAACGACTACATCAAATCTATGCCTGTAGCTACTGCTAGAAAGGTTCGGTCACTTTGTCGGACCAGGAAGTATTTTTCTCGTCAGAATCCATTTTGCACATTTATAAATCTACCATTCATCCATGCATTGACTACTCTTGCTATATCTGGTCGGATGCTCCTGCTATTCATCTTGAGGTTCTCGACAAAATCCAAAGAAGGATCTGAAATGAAATCGGTCCTGACTTGGTATCTTGATATCAATCATTTTCTCACCGACGTGACGTGGCTTCTCTCTGTCTTTTCTATAAATATTTTCATGGCTAGTGCTCTGACAAACTTCTTTGCCTGGTGCCCCGACCACATGAATTTACTCGTGGTACGAGATTGGCATCAAGCTCCCACGCTTTAATGCTGAAATAGTTAAATGTAACAGCCTCTTCTACTCTACAGTTTATTTTCTCGCACTTCCAGTTTGTGAAACTTCCTCCTGTTTGCTTATTTCCCTAATAACTACAATCTCCAAAAAGTTAAACGCAACGTCAATTGCCATCTTCCTTCTCCTTGATTCCCACCATTCTCTTATCCTTTTTTCGTATCCTGCATTTTATTATTTGTTCTCTCACTGTGACCCCTTGCGCATCAGTGACAGTCCTGCCTTTCTTGGGGTGAAATGATTATAAAAGTAAAAAAGGAACACGTCCGTTCATCCCGACATCAGCTTCATAGGTCGCTCTCGACAGAATCATCAAAATTGTATCCGCCCCCGGGTGCTGAGGACCCTTGCTATGCTACTGATTGTTTTCACTTATCGTGTTGCTTTTCTGCTCAATGTTTCTATCGCTTAATGCGAGAATTAAATTTGGAAATGCCGCGGACGATGTTGAAAGCATCCTGCTGTTCAGAGTATCTCGAATGCACAGTCTTTTTTTAAGCATCAAGAGTCGTAATTCGTACAAATTTCAGCTTCGTATTTTCATAAACGATAACTATTTTTTATAAATAAAATATCCCAAATTTTATAACACTAACACCCAATCCCATTGATGAAACGGATATAAAACTTTCAAGCATAGATATTTTTATGAGGGTCATTCAATAAATCATGTGAATTTTTCGGTATAAGGACTTCTAATACAGATAGAAGTTGACATTTTTAAAAGATTTTTTCCTTTACTTATTTTTCAAAGGGATTTAATTTTTATTGCAGATTGAAAAAAAAAACTTTGAGAGTTTTGGAGATTAATAAAGATGACCGACCAAGAAGCATGCTCCAGGATTGAACAGAGGTCAGTTATCAAGTTTTTGGTTGCTGAAGGGTATAAACCATTTGAAATTCAGAGGAGAATGTCAACTGTGTATGGTGCCACATGTTTCAGCCAAAAATGTCTACAAGTGGGCTAAATTGTTTAAAGAAGGACGGAGCAGTATTGAGGATGAAGACAGGCCTGGGAGGCCTACAGAAGTGAGGTCTTCAGAGGTGATCGAATCAGTCAATGACCTCATTCAGTCTGACAGAAGGGTGACAGTGGATGACATTGCAAGAACTTTGAGCCTATCTGTTGGGACAGCACACAAAATTGTCCATGATGACCTTGCATCAAGACAACGCAAGGCCCTACACAGCAGCCCAAACGATGCAGACCATCAACGACCTGGGCTGAGAACTGCTCCCTCATCCCCCTTACAGCCCAGACCTTGCCCCTTCAGACTTTCACCTGTTTGGTCCCTTGAAGGCGAGCACGAGAGGCACGGAGTGTGAAAGTGACGATGAAGTCAAAAGTGCTGTGAGCGATTGGCTGAGACATCAGTCCAAAGATTTTTACGCTGAGGGAATACGGAAGCTTGTGCCCAGATGGGAAGTGTGTGACACTGCTGGGAAACTAGCTTCTATCTGTATTAGAAGTCTTTATACCGAAACATTCACCTTATTTATTGAATGACCCTCGCATGTGTCCACTATGGATTCGTTTTTAAGCGTTGATCAGTTCACTTAATGCCCAGTTCACACTCCTCTACGGTCTTTTGAACAGGAATAGAGATTAATCCTATGTTTCTTGTTTAGGATTTGGTTTCAGGTTTCTTCTAAAGGCTACATCAACTCTATACTTATACCATATCCCCATGAATTCTAAATTTTTATTTACTATTCATTAAATTCTTCTCAATAGGAGTAGATAGGTTCGCCTATCATCCGGTTCCCACTCCCACACGCTCTTTGATTTTTTTTTCCTGTTTAGAATTGTTTCCAGTTCTTTCTAAAGGATATAACAACTCTATACTTCTAAAATCTCTACCTAAAAATGATTTATTATTTATTTTTTCTTCAAAGTTCGCCTATAATACGCTTCATACTCTCCTCGGTCTTTTGAATAGCATTAGAGATATATTTATTGCTTAGGACTGGATTTTCGGTTCCTTCCATAGTCTGTTCATTCTCTTTCAATCCCAGTAAGCCCTTGCGTCTTAGTGATATTCGCGCCTTGTTTGGCGCGAATTTATAAAAAAAAAGAATATCGGATTAATAGAACAATCAGATATTATATTCTAAAATGTGATCCATTTTTAAGAATGCGGGTAAAATAGTCGGCTCCCTGTATCACTCTTGTAAGTACCTGACTTCTCCTGCTATGCTCTACCTTTCCAGGAACCAGATCTGACCATAAAATGGAGTACTGTTGTTATATCTGGACTGGAACTCCAGACTTGACAGAGTACAAATGAATTTGTGGGCGTCTAATTATTCTCCACCATCCAACCCCTCTTCCACAGACAGGACGTGAAAAGCATCTCACTGTTCTATAGCTGTTTCTACGGAAAGTACTCGGACGAACTACACTACAGGCCATAATTATTAGTCACCCAATGTTTTGAAAAGATGATTTATTTCATACTATTTTTCGTATATATTGCCAAGTGAATAATTGTAAATGAAAATAGAATGATTCTTTTGCTAATATTACTTTGCAGAATTTTACAAGCCAAATAGCGACAATTTACCAAGATTTGCTATATATATATATATATATATATATATAAACTTATTTATAAATGAAATTTTGTCTCTGTGTGTGTGTATGTGTGTGTGTGTGTATCCGTTACCTATAACCTCGGAAACGGCTGAACCAATTTTCTAGAAAATTTACACAGTTGTACTATAAGCGTCTGCGAGTGTTCTTAGCTAGGTTTTATGTCGAGGTACCCCCGATAAATATCGAAAATCGATAATCGAAAAAATCGGATTATAGAAGGAGTGGTCCGATTTTAATAAAATTTGATACACTCATAGACAAAAACATAAGAAACGATATTCAGAATTTTCAAGGTTGCAGTTCTTACAGTAGCGCAGAAAATTTGATATCGATACCAGGAAATCAAAATTTGGCTTACATTCATTCATTTTTCTTTTAGTCTATGGTTTTGCTTTAACTGGAAACAACTATTACTTTTTAGTCTTTCGTGCCAACGTCCAGGACCATGGATTAGTTTTAAAGCTTTCATTACACTCGAGCAACGCCGGGCTATACTGCTAGTATATATATATATATATATATATACAACTACTCTAAGAAGTTTACCAGCCAGGTCACTGATATGTATACGAGTGACATATTTATGAATTAAAGATACATTACCGGCCATAATTATTAGGTCACCCCAGTGTTTTAAAAAATTATGCATTTCATACTATTTTTTAGTATTTATTTCCAAGTGAATAACTGTAAATGAAAATAGAACGGTTCTTTTGTTAATACTGCACAATAACATGTGCATCAAATGAATTTATAAATATTTAATAATTACCTATATTGCAGTTTCATCAATGAAAGAATGAAGAAAATTTAGGGTGATTCGGATGAGTTCATCTTTGCTTCCTTGCCTTGTAAAATTTTTCAAAGTAATAATAACAAAAGAACCATTCTATTTTCATTTAGAATTATCCACTTGGCACTAAATACTAAAAATGGTATGAAATACATCATTTCTTAACAAAAGAAAACTGAGGTAGCCTAATAATTATAGCCGGTAATGTACATTCCTAGGTTCCACCAAGTCAAACATTTACGACAAAGTACTTCCATGACACTTACATAATAGCAAATCACCCACATTCACCCCGTATTTCATCACCGAGAAGTACATTTCACACAAACAGTTTTTTTCTTCCGTAAACCACTGCTCTGCGGAACCGACTTCCAAGAAGACGTTCCCCGATCACTACAATCTTGAGATTTTCAAATCAAGTGCTTATCGTTATCTTCCCCATCACCTATCCGCATAAACTACTTCTTAATTTTAACCCTCTATCTCAGGGTGAACTTGACCAAAAAAAAAAAAAAAAAAAAAAAAAACACACCCACAAAAAAAAACGGATAATACTGGACACACACCCGTTTTGGAATTGGGCTGCCTCGTTCTCACTTGCCTGTCTTGTTAGAGTTTAAAAGTGTTTATTTTCCACCCGACAATATATTTCCTCTCGCAGCTCTATACATTTTCCGTTGGGCACCTCGAGTGGGTGTAATGGTTAGCAAGCTTGTCTCGCTAGAACCATTGCAAATGAGTGCGCCATAATTTTGGCTTTGTGCTACATCTAAGCTCCGCTTAGAAAATCAGCGATACGCTTTTCATGACAAGTGTATTAGCGAGCTATATTCCCTGCTTTCACCAGTCTTGTTTATGCAGCTGGGACCCGCCATGTCAGGTACTCGCGGAGGAATAATCCTCATTCCCTTTGCATTCTATTGGTAAGAAAGAAGTTCTAGTTAGTCAACTCAGGGCGAGGGTTAACCGTTATCTTCCCCTCTTATACCCACAAATTTCCTCCTAACGTAACTCTCTTCCTCTAGTGGCCCTGGTAATTATACAGGGCGAACCTTACTATATAAGAAAAAATATTTCTTGTTCGTAACGACTTGAAACCCTACATCATTAAACCCACAAATAGACGTGTATTTGCAGGCGTCTTCTCCGTTTGTGTCATAGACTGACTGGAATTTTTTTTTTTTTTTAATCATTTCACCCCGAGCAAGGCGGAAACACCACTGATGTGCAGGGGGTTACATAAATGTAAAAAGATTAATTAGAAAAGAGTGAGGAGTACAAGCAAGCTAGTTAGAAAGGAACAATAGAAAGCTGAGAAAGCAGGTGCGATGACAGATACATAGGAGGAGAGAAAGGGAAGGTTATACAGGGGAGGGGAGAGAGCTAGAGTCCAGTGGTTAGTAGATGAGTATTAACTTTGCATTTAAATTTCTGGAGGTCGTAGCCGTCAGGAAAGCAAGAATACGGGAATGAGTTCCACAGGCGGGAAGTGCGAGAGAGGAAGCTGCAGGAGTAGAATTGTCGTCTGCATTTGGCTAACCTGACTGTGAATGGGTGGGACCCAGTTGCCAGTCTGGTTGCACGGGTAAACACCTGTTGAGGAGGCATCAGTGACTTAAGCTCATCCGAGCAGAAATTGAAGTTGGTCAATGAAAACTGAGAATACTTTCCTAATTGTTTTCGCTTATCAGGTTACTTTCCTGCCTACGGTTTCGACCACACAAAGGCGCGTTTTTATTTATAGTGAATGTTTAAATTGTAATGAGTGAATGGGTCGCGAATCAGATTAGCTAGAATTAGGACAGTCAATAACGAGCCGCCTCACCACACTTCCTCTTCGGAATTGTGCCAAAATTGTATGTAAAAAAATACAATAAATATACAAAGCCTAGTAGTTTCGGTCCAAGTTAGAAATACATTCAGATTAAATAAGTTAATCAACTCACTGATGGTGTTCCATCCATTTAGATGTGACTCCTAAGTAGCCTTGACTGCCTAGACTTTCAGACTTAAAAAACAACCCTCTCTGCGCCAAACTATGATGCTTATGTATTCCCAAGCTTGAAAAGAGATATTATTATTATTAGTAGTAGTAGTAGTAGTAATAGTAGTAGCAGTAGTAATAGTAGTAGTAGTAAATATAGTATTAAGATCGGTTCTAGGTGCAGTGCAAGGAAGATTTTCCCGGCTGAAACAATCCTGTACATATACAAATCTATCATCCGCCCGTGCATTGAATACTGCTACCATATCTGGTCGGGTGCTCCTACTATCCACCTAGGTGTCCTTGACAAAATACAACAGAGAATCTGTAATATGATCGATCCCGACTTAGCATCCGCCCGTGCATTGAATACTGCTACCATATCTGGCCGGGTGCTCCTGCTATCCACCTATGTGTCCTTGACAAAATACAACGGAGAATCTGTAATGTGATCGATCCCGACTTAGTATCCGCCCGTGCATTGAATACTGCTACCATATCTGGTCGGGTGCTCCTGCTATCCACCTATGTGTCCTTGACAAAATACAACGGAGAATCTGTAATGTGATCGATCCCGACTTAGTATCCGCCCGTGCATTGAATACTGCTACCATATCTGGTCGGGTGCTCCTGCTATCCACCTAGGTGTCCTTGACAAAATACAACGGAGAATTTATAATTTGATCGATCCCGACTTAGCATCCACCCATGCATTGAATACTGCTACCATATCTGGTCGGGTGCTCCTGCTATCCACCTAGGTGTCCTTGACAAAATACAACGGAGAATCTGTAATGTGATCGATCCCGACTTAGCATCCACCCGTGCATTGAATACTGCTACCATATCTGGTCGGGTGCTCCTACTATCCACCTAGGTGTCCTTGACAAAATACAACGGAGAATCTGTAATATGATCGATCCCGACTTAGTATCCGCCCGTGCATTGAATACTGCTACCATATCTGGTCGGGTGCTCCTGCTATCCACCTAGGTGTCCTTGACAAAATACAACGGAGAATTTATAATTTGATCGATCCCGACTTAGCATCCACCCGTGCATTGAATACTGCTACCATATCTGGTCGGGTGCTCCTGCTATCCACTGCGAGAGCTAAATTTGGGAATGCCAATGGTGAACTTATCCAGCTGTTTTGAATATCACTACTGTCTATTCTTTCTTCATTTTTAAGAAATCTTTTTTTTAACATCGCACAACCCACTTATGTCAGCTGTCATTATAGATTTAACTTTGAAAAAATTTCAGCTGTTTCACCAAAATATAATCCCCGATGAATGACAAAGGATTTTAGATTGTGAAGGAGATTAATGGAGAAAGCGACGAAGTAGCTGATATCGATCCAAAAAGATATTTTAAATGTAGAAGAGCCACTGGGTTAAGTATGTGAAACACCATGGGAAGGACTTCCTTCTGGATAGACGGCTTTTATGTTAAGATTGAATGACCAGGTCATTTCTTTGTGAGTATGTAAATAATTATATTGGATACACTACCACCCGTTTGACTAGAATACTCACGTTGCATCCCTCTGACCATAGTTCTATTTCGACAAGAATCATACTGGGCGCATTCTGAAAAATGTTAATTCGGGGAATGAACAGAATGACAAGAAAGTTTCAAAAAATTATACTGGATTAATTCCTCTTTCGACTAACGGAAAATTCCAGGATGAACAAGATCACTATCGTATTAAGAACGTTTCCGTTTCATGCCTTCAAACTGACGGCGTTTCATTCGTTTTGACTAGTTCATTATCAGAGCAGCCATTTTTTTGTTACAAGACAAATAATATTTGTATAAAGATTTATAATTTGGTGTTGATTTATATTATTTTCATGATTGAAAATTTAAGAAAACATAATTGTAAGAAAACAACGTTCTGTCAAAATATTGTTGAACCCTATGTTTTTTCTTTTCTTAAATAGCGCTTGTCTCTTAGTATTGAAAAAAAAACAGAAGAGTTACGTCAATTATTTTGTTTGTTAATACTAATAATAGCAAAAATAATAAGAATAACAAAACCCCAAGTGCAGATTCTCTGATAAATACCCAGAAACATTGGACCATCTTCAATCAAATTGCCAAGGGTTAGCACCTCCTGAATTTAAAACTCGGCATCATAGACTGGGCCAATATTTACGAGAAAGAGACTGCAAAAAAAATGGTATGAACTTCACCCAGACCAAGTTACGTGTACTTCCGGTGCACATTCTGAAAAAAATAGTCAGAATCTACAGCGGGGATATGCGTTGTGGTGCATTGGATATCGGTTCGGAATGAGAAATCGGGGAGCCGAGTTCGAATTCTAGCTAAATTTATTGCATTCACTTACGCGCAAATACCCTTGGGAAAGGTATTAATCCGTCTCTTCCTTCCAGTTATGGGTTAAATAACAGGACAGATTGGGTTCTATAGCCTTGCCTGGCAACCAGTCTACTGCAGAAAGCAATGGCAACCTACTGTGGGATAATCTTCTGCCCAGTCAGTCATGTCTCTTTCGAGACATGATCGCCCAAGCGTGTATCACGTATGGCACTTAACTGACTGACTGACTATTCAACCCTTAAAACGCATGAGAATAGCAACGTAAGCAAATTACTATCTTCCCGGCCCGGAGAAATGAACAGAAGGACAAGAGATTTACACTAAGCTATTTGATTAATTCCTCTTAATAATTAATCAGCTAACAGAAAATTCCAAGATGAATAAGATCGTGATTATATTAAGAAAATTTCGGTTTCATGCCTTCAAGCTAGCGGCATTTCATTCGTTTTGACGCGTTCATTATCAGGATAGCCGGGTTCTTTTTTTGTTTTTTTGTTTTTGACTTTGTGTTTTTTTGTTTTTGCTACAACACAATGTTTTTACAAAGACTTGTAATTTGGTATTCATTTAAACATTTTTATAATTGAAAATTTAAAAAAATAAATAACTGTAAGAAAACATACGCTCTGTCAAAATATTGTTGAACCCTATGTTTTTTCTTAAATAGCGCTTGTCTCTCAGTATTGAAAAAAACCCCAGAAGTGTTACGTCAATTATTTTGTTTGTTAATACTAATAATAGCAAAAATAATAAGAATAAAAAGACTCGAAATTCAGATTCTCTGATAAATACCCAGAAACATTTGACCATCTTGAATCAGATTGCAAAGTGTTTGCACCCTCTGAATTTAAAACTTGGCATGATAGACTGGGCCAATATTTGCACCCGAAAATATGCTATTTTTACGAGAAAGAGACTGCAAAAACTGGTATGAACATCACCCAGACCCAGTTTATTTTTATAATCACATCACCCAAAGCAAGACATTTTATCGCCACTGTTGTGCAGGGGGTTATATAGGAGGAAAGTTATGAGAAAGAGTAACATATTATTGGGGGTATCAGGATGTGGGTAAGAGAAGGATGAGAATACTGATGAGAGTGGAGTGAACGGAGAAAGGAGCATGAGAGAGAGAGAGGATGCAGGTTAGTGAGATAGGAGATGACGACTGACTTTACATTTAAATTATATATATATATATATATATATATATATATAATGTGCAAAAATCGCACTAAGATAGTGAAATAAAATCACTTAATTTAAAATGTAAAGTAAAGTAGAAAATTAATAATAATAATAATAATAATAAGAAGAAGAAGAAGAAGAAGAAGACGAAGAAGAAGAAGAATTCATTACGAATAATAATAATAATAATAATAATAATAATAAGCTTATGAATACCTAGGTGTAAATGAGAGTGAAAACATTCACCATAAAAAATGAAAGAAATAGTGCGTAAAGACTACTATAGAAGGCTACGAATGATATTAAAAACTGAATTGAATTCTCAGAACAGAGTTATGGCCATTAATAGCCTTGCAATCCCAGTTGTCCAATATAGCTTCAACATCTTAAACTGGACTCTAAACGACATCAGGCGAATGGATGCTAAAACAAGAAAGCTTCTTTCTAAGGATAAGATGCATCATCCAAAGGCTGATGTAGACCGTCTATACATACCCCGTAAAGAAGGTGGAAGAGGTCTTATTCAGCTGGAATTGCCATACAAGACAACAACTATTGGCTTACTAACATACATAGAAACAACAAAGGATTGGATGATACAATTAGTAAGGCAACATGAAGAAAGACAGAAAAAATATTCAATAATAAAAGAAGGCAGTAAATACAAACAAGATTTACAGTTAGTAGATTCTGTAGAAAAACAAAACAGAAGCCAAGAACCAACTATTGCGGCAAAAAATATGAAAATGAAAGCCAAAGATGAAGCTCTTGAACAGATGAAACAGCGCTGGCAAGACAAACCTTTGCATGGCCAATATCCAGAACGTGCTAATAAACCCCAATGTTGATAAATTTAATACTTATCGATGGTTACGTGCATCTGGATTAAAGTTTGAAACTGAAGGCTTTATTCTTGCAGCACAAGACCAAAGTCTTTTCACTAGAAACTTTCAGGCAAATATTATGCATAATAATATGGATCCAAAATGCAGGTTTTGTGATAAACACCAAGAAACAATAGACCACCTAATCTCAGGCTGTTCTGTGCTTGCCCCAAATGAATATAAAAATCGCCACGATAGAGTTGGGCAATATTTACATTGGACAATGTGCAAACATTATGGAAAATCTGTAAACAAACACTGGTATGAACATCACCCAGCACCGGTTACAGAAATAGAAGATGTAACCATTCTATGGGATTACACCATCTACACAGACAGAAAAATTGAAGCAAACAGGCCAGACATTATTGTTAAAAACCAGAAGGAGAAAACTTGTCTTTTGATTGATATGGCTTGTCCAGCGGATTGTAACATAGCCATCAAGGAATTTGAAAAACTGTCAAAATATAAAGACCTGGAAATTGAAATAGAAAAAATGTGGAAATTGAATACAAGAGTTGTGCCAGTGATAGTAGGTGCACTTGGAATGATAAAAAATGGAACAAAACAACACATTGAAAGAATCCCTGGAAACCCCAGCTTAAGAGATATACAAAAAATTGTCTTATTAAGTACAGCCCACACACTAAGGAAAACTTTATCTATGTAATGCTGGGGGTGATAGGGAAGATAGAAAAACATGAAATGGAGCCATAACAACACGCCACTACCTGCCTTAGGTCTCCCCGCAGACTTGGTTGGTAGTGAGACCAAAGCAGAAATCGAAATATGATGAAAAATGATATAATAATAATAATAATAATAATAATAACATTACTATTAGCATAAAACAACATTGGAGTTTCGAATCATTGTACTTGCGAAAATACTCATAGAAGAGAAAAATCCTGTTCGCTGTGCAAAAACATGAGTCAAATCAATTCTATCACAAATTCAAAAAGAAAAAAACACGATTTTTGCAGAAGATGGCAATTGTATCGATTCTTATTTAATATACGCCTTCCATTATTACCAAATAGGGCTTGGAAAAATTAAATAAAATATTACATGGGTACTGGTATGATGTCAGACATAATAATTCGACGTCAGCGGAACTTGCAGAAAAATTATTTTACAAACAATTGTAATTTCGATAAGCTTTTTCAGGTGCACATTCTGAAAAAATATTCAGAAACGCATTAGGATAGCGATGTATGCAAATTACTAACTTTCCGGCCCGTAATAATAAACAGAATGACAGGAGAGTTCCATAAGATTAATAATAAACTATTGGATTAATTCCCCTTAATAACTAACCGCCTAACAGAAAATTTCAAGATGAACAAGATCGCGATTATATTAAGAACGTTTCGGTTTCATGCCTTCAAGCTGGCGGCGTTTCATTCGTTTTGACGAGTTCATTATCATTATTTCACTACAAAATATGCAACTTTTATACAAAGACTTATTCTTTTAAGATTTAAATAATTTTTATCCTTGAGTTTTTGAAAAAAAAATAGCTTAAAGAAAACAAACATTTTGTCAAAATATTGTTTAACACTGTCAAACAATTTGCTTTTGCTTTTCTTAAATTGCGCTTGGCTCAGATACAGTCACTTTCTCACCGGCGCAATGTGGCGTCTCTGTGTTTCTTCTACAAGTATTTTCACGGCCTCTGCTCCGATAAACTTAGCTCACTGGTGCCCCCTATATACGAATTTACTCGAGTCACAAGATTAGCAACGAGGTCCCACCCTTTTACTGTAAAACCAATGAGTTGTATTTCTAACTTGGAGTGAAACTACTAGGCTATGTATATTTATTTTGTATTTTTACATACAATTTTGGCACAGTTCCGAAGAGGAAGTGTCGTGAGGCGGCTCGTTATTGACTGTCCTAATTCCGGCTAATCTGATTCGCGACCCATTCATTCATTACAATTTACACATTCACTATAAAAAAAAAACCGTACCCTTGGTTTGATGATTAACTGCATCTGGAAAAACTATGATCGGAAGGTTTTCAGAAGCGTGGAACTATCTCTTAATTGCAATTGTTCCCAGATCCACTCTGACCAAGCCGCGGTAGTACCTGTTAAGGTCCCAGATATGGGCAAATAGTTAACCCAAAAACTGGGAAATCGCTTCGTTGTTTATTTATTTTTTTTTTGTAATAATCGTGTCGCCCCAAGCAAGGCATTTTACTGCCACTGTTTTGAAGGGGGTTACATAGGAGAAGGTTATGAGAAACAGTAACAGGTTATATAGGGGGTGTCAGGGAGTGAGTAAGAGAAATATGAATGTGGCCATAAACTAGGGGATCAATATATATGTTGATTGTAATGTAGAATTAATCCCCCACTTTATATCCACATTATAAAATTTTTTTTCTAATCATATCGCCCCAAGCAAGTCATTTTACTGCCACTGTTTTACAGGGGGTTATATAGGAGGAAAGTTATGAAAAAGAGTGACAGGTTACAGGGGGTGTCAAGAAGAGAGCAAGAGAGGGATGAGAATACTGATGAGAGTGGAGTGGACGAAGAAAGGAGCATGAGAGAGAGAGAGAGAGAGAGAGAGAGAGGGGGGTTCAAGTCAGTAAGATAGGAGATGATTATTCACTTTGCATTCGAATTCTTGAAGATTTTAGCTGTCGGGAAAGTAAGTAAACGGAAGGGAATTCCACAGGCGGGAAGTGTGAGAAAAGAAGCTGTTGGAGTAGAATTTTCGTTTACAATTTAGTGGTTTCACAGTAAAAGGTTGGACCTAGTTGCTAACCTTGTGACTCGTGTAAATTCATATATAGGGGACACCAGTGAGCTAAGTTCATCGGAGCAGAAGCCGTGAAAGTATTTGTAGAAGAGACACAGGGAAGCCACATTGCGCCGGTGGGAAAGTGACTGCATCCGAGCTGCCAAATCGATCACATTACAGATTCACCGTTAGATTTTGTCAATGACCCCTAGGTGGATAGCAGGAGCACCCGACCAGATATGGCAGCAGTATTCCATGCACGGGCAGATGGGAGATTTAAATTCATGTGTTTCAGGAAAAGATTCGCAGTTTAAAACTGAACAAATTTTCACTTTCAACCATCGTGACAGGTTACAGGGGGGTGTCAGGAAGAGGGTAAGAGAAGGATGAGAATACTGATGAGAGTGGAGTGGATGAAGAAAGAAGCATGAGAGAGAGAGAGAGAGAGAGAGAGAGGAAGCAAGTTAGTGAGATAGTAGATGACTATTGACTTTACATTTGAATTCTTGAAAATTGTAGCTGTCGGGAAAGCAGGTAAACGGAAGGGAATTCCACAGGCGGGAATCCGAGAAAAGAAGCTACTAGATTAGAATTTGCTTTTACAATTTATTGGTTTCACAGTAAAAGGGTGGGACCTAATTGCTAATCTTGTGGCTCGAGTAAATTCATGTTGTGTTGAAAGAAAACTAAAAAGGAAATAATGGCTGACCAGGTTCACTCGAACCAGACTCGCAGAAAACTACCAATAGCAAACTCATTTTATAAGTTCTGATCTTCATCCTGAATTGATGCACGAAGAATCCAACCAGTTCCTGGTGAGAATAACGTTCACATCGTAAGATTAGCTCCATCTGTGTTGTCCACACCACCATCCTTGCCACGGCTAGCAGCATTATAACCAGCATCAGTCTCTTTCCAGAACACGGAGGCGAACATTATCACACGCATATGCGAGATCGATGTTCCAAATCGATACTTGCTGTCAACTCACCGGTATAAACCCAGAACGGGCGCACCTGAGGCCACTGGTAGAAGGCTAGATTGTGTGTTGCTTTTATCGAATCCTGTTACTCTATCACATACATTTGTCTGAGATGCATATCCATGGTATACTATTTATCAAATCCTCACCGTACTCGCACTATCTTGTTTAATCACAGATCTACATTCAAAATAGAAAAATTAAAAAACTGTACAAAATTGGCTCGTCACGTGTGAAAATTAAAACCGAAATATGGAAAATACCCAGACATAACGGGTAGCATTGTAAAAACAGCCAATCCTTACAACGGTGGACAAATATGTAGACTGTGCCAAGAAGAAAAGTTAGAAATTATGTTATTTCCAAACAAAAACGAACTGTTAAATGAAAGAACGGAAATTATGACTAAATGCATCCACACGAAGAAATACCTCTTAGGTTCATACAATTCATGAATAAAAACGTCATAATTCGTTTTAATTTAAAAATCGCTTGTTCAAAAATTCCCTGCCACGTGAGCGTTCAAATAAAACACCGTTACAAGAGCGTTCTTAAAAAGAAAAATGGTAAAATCAGTTATTAAAAATCACCTGAAGACACCACTCATGGTAGAAACCTGGGTAGTGAAATAACTCGTTTAAAAACGGAAAATATTCAAAAGTTCTACAATATAATTGTATCGAACACTTTTTAATACAAATGTGTACTAGTCTCATCCTATTAGGACCAAAAAGTAAGTATTAAACAATATATATATATATATATATATATATATATATATATATATATATATATATATATATATATATATATGCCAATAAAACACCGTTACAAGAGCGTTCTTTAAAAAAACGGTAAAAGGTAAAATCAGTTATTAAAAATCGCCTGAAGACAACATTCATGGCAGCAACCAAGATAGCGAAATAACTCGTTTAAAAATGGCATATATACATATGAAATTATCTGTTAGAACATTATTTTTGATCGATACTCGTATTTAAGTAAATGTTCTGTTTATAATCAACATTATATATATTTATTTCTACCGGCCTGATTATTTCAGGTTCGAATCCTGCCGAATGACACACGTTTTCGTAACAAAAATTTATCGTAAATAATCAGGCCGGTGGAAATAAATATGTATACTGTTTGATTATAAACAGAATATCTACTTAAATACGAGTATAAATAATTTCAAATTGTCTGTTGTTTATTGTATATATAAATTCAATAAACAAGTATAAATAATTTCAAATTGTATGTTGTTTATTATATATATATATATATATATATATATATATATATATATATATATAGGATTAATACAAATATAATATATTCTTTACTTAGTTGATTGATGTTATATTTAGCATCCCGACTGCAGACCTTTGTAGCCAGAGCTTTTTATAATCGTTCGGTCCACTCGTCAGAAGATTTCAGAAAATAAAACAAAAGTGTATGAAAGTGCTCAATTGAAAATGCTTTGTGGAACTGAGTCAAAAGTGATAACAAACATAATGTAAAAGGTGAAATGCTTCCCGCCAGTGAAACTCTGAAAGAAAGGGCATTTAAAGCAAAGACTCATTTGAAATAAAGTGCTCGATATCGGAACTAGATCATTAATAGGATCACAAGTATATAATTTGTCACTTCAATCATTAAAATGAGAGATGTTATTTTTGTAGGGATCTTAATTTGCAGAGCTAACAAATATTCTGATGGCGATGTTAAATATTATTTTGGCTCAATTGAAAAGCAATGGAAATGCCGTTACTACAAACATAAAATGACTAAGCAATAGTAAATACGGTAAAAACACTTACCTCTCAAAATATTTCTAGCAATCAAAAAGCCAGTTATTATCTGGGATATCCAAAAAAATCTTATAATGAAATAGAAATCAGATATAATTTATGCTAATTTTCTAGCTACTCTAAATGTATTCTCATAAAAAGTGTTCGGTTCAGCTAGATTTTTTAGTTTCACCAGTTCAGACCTTTACGGCTAAGCCTCTCGTTAATCTAAAGTTATTCCCATATAAAATGTTCTGATGAGCTATATACGCGAGGATGCTTTCCTGATTATTGCATTCTTAACCTCTTCAAGACCAAGATCATCCGTTTATCCTGCATATCCTTATAAATTACACGTTTTTACCTCCATTTTTTTCATTCAGTAACAGCCCAAGTTGTGCGGTTTTTGAACCGTGTACTAGGGGAAGTTTTAGTAAAAGAAATAAATAAAATAAATATATAAAGTACAAACATGCTCCACTAAAGATAAATAATAATCATATCAATGGTGCCGGAAATTTAATCACAGAGCTTACAATTCTTCATTTTATTCTTTTCGTCGAAAACCGTTTCTGGTACGCACAGGAACGCGCATTTTTCTTATAGCTACAAACGTAAGAGACACGAACACTACTTTGTGTTGATGCGTACGAAATAGGAAAGCATAAAAAGAAGAGAACAATACTGTTTGTAATTGAATTAGGCTTTGTATCTGTGTTTGATTATTGCTACATTTCGTTGCACAGGAAACGAGCATGATTTTACGGATTGCGACGATGTGCGCATGCGTTCTAAGATTAGCTTGTCGCTGGCGATTTTCACTGAGAGAAAGATACGAACAAACAAATAGCAGACGTTGATTTTGATATATCGAAGGCAGTGCAAAATATCATCACTGAAAGATAAAGAACTCAAGGAAAAAAGATTTATCTGAAAGCCATTCTATTTTGCAGGAAGGTGGGGTTTTGAATAGGATTGTGAGAATTATAGGATTGTATTTGTTTAGACTTCGAAAAAGGGACAAAAAGCTTTTGTGAAAGAACTGCTGCTAAGTGTATATATCAGAAGTTATAAATAGAGTATCATGGAGATTTTATGCAGTTTTTAAGAACTAATGAATCCCAGAGTTAGAGTAGAACTTGAGTTATCATTTTTTTTATTTTGTTTTATGTTTCTTTGTTTTTAGATAAAGTTAGTTGTGGAGCAGTGGATATCGACTCGAATGACAAATCGGTGTGCTGAGTTCGAATTCCAGCTGAATTCATGGTATTCAATTACGCATAAACACCCTTGGGAGAGGTATTAATCCATCTCTTCCCTCCAGTTATTGGCTAAATAACAGGACAGATTAAGTTCTATAGCCTTGGCTGGCAACCATTCTACCGCAGAAAGCAATGGCAAACTACTGCGGGATAATCTTCTGCCCAGTCAGTCATGTCTCTTTCGAGACATGATAGCTCAAGCATGTATCACGTATGGCACTTAAATGACTGACTGAATATCATAGTTGGATACATAATTAAAATTTGTACTGGGCATAAAGTAGGGGATCGGTTGTCTATTGTTATGACGTAATAAACTGATCCTCCACTAATTATACTTAATATAATAAAATAATATAATTTATCTCTTCTCCCTCCAGTTACAGGTTAAATAACAGGACAGATTGGGTTCTATAGCCGTGGCTGGAAATCAGTCTACTGCAGAAAGTAATGGCAACCTACTGCGGGATAATCTTCTGCCCAGTCAGTCATATCTCAAAAGAGACATGATCGCCCAAAGCGTGTATCACGTATGGCGCTTAACCGACTGACTAGAAAAAATATATACGTTTCCATGATAGGTAATATTTTAATTCTTATGCATCCAGTTAACATTAGAGAATCGTTTAGAACCATTAGATTGATTGATTTGTCTGTTTAACGGTATATAAACACTTTATGGGTCATTTAATGGCGAAATTCAAGTTTTGAAGGCGCTTGAAGGTAATAAAGACATATGTTATTCTGCTTCAAACTGTTGAATATATGGTAGATCATAATCAACTTCTGTGCATATATACGTTTGTGTGAATATAATTACTATAAACGATGATATATGAATTTTATGTTATAGTTTTGTTGAATTTATAGTTTGCATTACAGACAGATTTCCTTCTGAAGTTTTGGGATATTATAAGATTCATGTGATGAAGGTCCTTTTTTGTTGGTCGGACTGTAAATGGGTTTGGGTGAAATCGCTGCAATATATTATTATGTGTGCATTGTTAGTAATATTACTATGAATATGTATTAATAGTAATTTTACTATAAAATATATTGTTGATAATTTTACTATAAATATGTATTGTAGGTAATTTTACTATGAATTTGTATTGTTGGTAATTTTATTATAAAATGTATTGTTGGTATTTTTACTATAAAATGTATTGTTGGTGATTCTAAAATAAAATATATTGTTGGTAACTTTACTATGAATATGTATTGTTGGTAATTTTACTGTAAATATGTTTTTTGGTAACTTTTTTCATATAGAAATGTTTTTTTTTTAATCATCTCACCCCAAGCAAGGCATTCCACTGCCACTATTGCGCATGGGGCTACATAGGGGAAGGTAAAGAGAAGGAGTGGTTAGACATAGGGAATGTCAGGAGGAAGGTGATAGATGAGTAAGGATAGCGCGGATGAGGGTTAGGCAGATGGGAAGAGTGCTTGATAGAATGGGAGCAGGTTAGTGTGTTAGGAGGTGTCTATTGACGTTACATTTAAACTCCTGGAGATTGTAGCCGTCGGGGAAGCAATCGTTTGGAAGAGAATTTCACAGTCGGGAAGTGCGTGGAAAAATGTATTACTAGTATTTTACTATAAAATGGATTTTTATACTTTTATAGGGTTTTGTTTTTATTTGGGGATTCATTTTGTCCATAGGTGGGACTCTAGCTTGTGCTATCAACCCGGGTCAATGTAGAGGTGGAAAAACAGCAATTAAGAGATGGTTTCCCGCCCTTCAAAACCTTCAATCTTCCGATCAGAGAAGGTGCGGAATGTAGTTAGAAGTATTAGAAATATATTGTATAAACGTCTATATATGCTTCTTTTTGTCGTATTATGATTAGGCAGGTTGTATATAAGCTTCGACAAGCCCAATAAGTTTTATAAATGTCTCGGTATCCGCCATAGGATTTTAAATTCTTAGATACGATTCACTGGTTGCATACAAGCCAAGATTTTTAAAAATAATTTCACCCCGAGTAAAGCAAAATTACAGCAAGAGAAAGACGTGGTACAGGGAGTGTCGAAGAAAGAATTAAAGATGGATGGTATTCAAGGAGATAGAATATGGCAGTTGACGTTGCATTTAAAATTTTTAGAGATTGCAGCTATACGATTCATTGGTTGCATACAAGCCAAGATTTTTACAAATAATTTCACCCCGAGTAAAGCAAAATTACAGCAAGAGAAAGACGTGGTACAGGGAGTGTCGAAGAAAGAATTAAAGATGGATGGTATTCAAGGAGATAGAATATGGCAGTTGACGTTGCATTTAAAATTTTTAGAGATTGCAGCTATAGGAGAAGTAAGTAAATGGAAGGGAGTATACAGTTGGGATGTTCGAGAAAAGAGACTGTTAGAGTAGAAGAGGCGGTTACATGTAATTATTTCAACGGTAAGAGGGTGGGACCTATATGCCAATCTAGTAACACGTAAATTCATGTGGTCGGGGCACTAGGGAAAAAAAGCTCATCAGAGCAACTGCTATGAAAATATTTGTAAAAAAGAGAAAGGGAAGCCACATCAGGTCAGTGAGAAAGAGACTGAGGACGAGATGCCAAGTCAGGAAAGATTACATTGCAGATCCTTCTTTGGATTTTGTCGAGAACCCCGAGATACCAGGAACACTCTATCGGATATAGCAACAGTATTCAATGTGAATGAATGATAGATTTATAAATGTGTAAGATGGACTTTGATGAGAAAAGCTTTCTGTTCCGACCCAGCGGTATGTTCAGCGATTCGATGCAACCAGTCCGCTCTAGGTATCTTCCATTTCTTTTATGATTGTCCAGCTATACTCCCATGGATTTTTAAATCCTTAGATATGCTTCTTAAGTTTATATGCAACCCTAAATACGTCCCATAGAATTTATAAATCTCTAGGTATGCTCCATAGGTTTGTAAATATTTAGATAAGATCCCTAAGTTGTGTAAAAGAATAGGTTTATTCCAAAAGAGAGACGCATTTAGATAGCAAAAGATATCTCTCAAAAGCTTAGGAAAGTATTCAGAAATAAGAAGATTTCTTTGGGAAAAAGCAAAAAAAAAAAAAAAATAGTACTGAACTGTTATGTAATATCAGTTAAGTGCCATACGTGATACATGTTTGGACGATCATTTCTCGAAAGAGACATGACTGACTGAGCAGAAGATTATCCCGTAGTAGGTTGCCATTGCTTTCTGCGGTAGACTGGTTGCCGACCAAACTTATAGACCCTAATCTGTCCTGTTATTTGTCTCACAGCTAGCGGGGAAATAGATATATTATATTTTTAATTAGTAATTAGTGGGGGATCAGTTTATTACTTCATATCAATAGAAAACCGATCCCCCACTTTATGACCAGTAGAAACCGTAATCATGTTTACAACTATTATATTCAGTTCAATCAAGTGCCATACGTGAAACATGCTTGGACGATCATTTCTCGAAAGAGACATGACTGACTGGGAAGAAGATTATCCCGCAGTAGGTTGCCATTGCTTTCTGCGGTAGACTAGTTACCAGCCAAGGCTACAGAACCCAATCTGTCCTATTATTTAACCCATAATTAGAAGGGAAGAGACGGATTAATACCTTTCCCAAAGGTATTTGTGCGTAAGTGAATTCAAGATATTCAATTGGAATTTGAACTCAGCTCCCCGATATCTCGTTCCGAGTCGATATCCACTGCACCACAAATCAGTCTTCCTGTATGAAAATGATGTCTGGACAAATTTCTCACACAAGAAGAAGACACTTAAGCAACAGAAATATTGCCGTACAGAAGGATGATGTGAATACCATGGACCGAACATGTGAGCAATGACAAATCTCAAGAGAAAATGAAAATAAAACTTATACTTAACATTAGGAAGAGACAGTTGAAATTTCTAGGGCCGTGATAAGGAAAGAAAGCTTGGAAATTTTGATACCCACAAGACAGTCTGATGGCAATAAGGAATGAAGTAAACAACGCATAATTTAACTGCTGATGGTTGAAGGAATATGTTTAGATGATGACACGAATAAGGTCGTTGACAAATACTAAGGACAACGTGGGTCCAAAGATAGAGCCCTGGCGGACACCTGCATCGATCTAGAAGAGTGGTCGCTCAAATCAAATCTTATTTTCCAATTTGATGTTCACAGGACAGACTGAAGACAACAGAGACGGGGGAAAACAATCCTTAACCTACCGAAATAGCTTGAGTTAATGGGCGGCAGAACAGGGTTTAGAAGAGAACAAAATTACAGTAATTATTAAGAGGTGTTGTTGTGGAGTAGTTTTAGCACGCTTTCTTCTGTTACTTCATCTGAACCCCGCTCTGTCACCCAGCTGCTTTTCTTCTTCTTCTTCTTCTTCTGTCGTGTCCTTTCAGGACGTAGGCGATCATGGACTTCCACTTAGCTCTGGCTATTGTCGCTCTCAATATTTTTTCTCTAGGTTTCTCTAAGCCCAGCTCCGCCATCCATTTGCTCAGACCTAACAAGTACTTCTCACACTGCTTTCCCCTCTCTCTCTCCTTCCCGTTATCCGACCTGTGAGCATTAAATTCTCTAGGCCTTTCTTCCTCATTACGTGTCCCAGGAACCTCATTTTTCACTTCCTGATATTTAGTATGAGTTTTCTTTACGCTTGCATCCTTTCCAGCACCTCATCGTTGCACACGTGCTCTGTCCAGTAGCCCCAGCATCCTTCTGTAAAACCACATTTCTGCTGCCTCAAGCCTATTCTTCATCTTTGATGGGATCGTCCAGCATTCACTTCCATACAGAAGGACAGATATCACATAGCAATCCAGCACTCTTTTCTTTGTTTATAATTGTTGTGGAGTATTTTTCGCACTGAAGATTATAATCGGGCCATGTCGGTTGCTAATCGACTTAACGCACCCAAAATGTTAGGAACTTGGTAATTTTCCACTGTAAGGTGACTCCTTAGTATTCAGCTAGCTGCCGACTAATATCAACAGCTTAAGTCCAACTATGTCCAAACTGGAACTAACTAGTACTTCTACTGAACTCCAATAGAACTCTAAAGAACTCTCTAGAACTTCTAAGCACTCCTAAGAACTTTACAAGTACTTCTCGAGTTAACTTCCTGTTAACTTTTATTAATATAGGAGGCAGAGTCCATTATCTGAGGAATAGGTGTGTTTCACCATAACAGATGTGCAGGATATTGGCTCGGAAGGAGAAATCAGAGAGCCGGGTTCGAATCCCAATCAAATTCGTTGTATTCACTTACGCGCAAATACCTTTGAGAATGGTATTATTTCATCGCTTCTCCCTCCAGCTATGGAAGAAATAGCAGGACAGATTGTTTTGTAGCCTTGGTTGGCAACCAGTATAATAGTATGGATATCGACTTGGAATGACAAATCGGTGAGCTGAGTTAGAGCTCCAGTTGAATTCCTTGCATTTACTTACGCACAAATATAAGTTGAAAAGGTATTAATCCGTCTCTTCCCTCCAGTTATGGGTTAAATAATAGGACAGAATAACAGGGGTAACATTACAAACAAGGATAAGCTGATCTATAATAAAACGAGCTGGACCGTGCCATAAAAAAATGACAGCAACATATATATTGATGTACATGTGCGTCGTGGTGCAGCGAATATCGGCGAGGAACGAGAATTTGGGGAGCCGAGTTCGAATTCCAGTTGAAGTCATTACATTCTCTTACGCGTAAATACCCTTGGCACAGGTATTAATCCGTTTCTTCCCTTCAGTTTTGGATTAATTAACAGAATAGATTGGGTTCTAAAGCCTTGGCTGGCAACCAGTCTACCGCAGAAACTAGTGGCAACCGACTGCGAGATAATCTTCTTTGCAGTCAGTCGTGTCTCTTTCGAGTTATGATTGTCCAACTGTGCATGACGTATCGTAATTAACTTACAGGAAATTGTGGAGCGCTATGATCGCCAACGTTCTGAGTAGGATACGGCACATAGAAAACGAATTTCGGATAGTGACTTCCTTTTTTTACCACGGAGATTATTTTTATGGCTAGTTCTTTAGCTTTTGTATGCCGCATTTGTTACGCGGCTTCTTGTATATATCAAATATTTTTTTTTACAAATGTTTAGCCATACTGAATGCGTCGCTTAGACTGTGTTCCACTCACCAATGCATCAAGGACTACACAAAGGAAAATAGAAACCTTTTGTACAAATAGAAGTGAGAGATGGATGACAAAATTAAACGGAATTGAAAAGAAAGAAAAAAACAAAGAAAGAAAGAAAGAAAGAAAGAAAGAAAGAAAGGGAAAGATATTACTAGAAGGTGAAAATAAAGAAAGGAAAGGCAGCAAGATTTCAAATAATCTTTTTGTTTTTATTATTATTATTATTTTATATAACATTTAGCTTTGTGATTGATTGACTGTCTTGATCAGCAAAAAGTGAAAGAGTTAAAAAACAAAAAGAGGGGTAAAAAAAAAAAAAAGGGAAAAAGAAAAGTTATCTCGTTACGAGAGTAGTCGAGCTAAGGTAGTGGTAGTGGAAGGAAGTCTAAGTGGAGGGTCACGTGACAAAGGTAAATGGGATGTGTGTCGTGTCGGAATGGAGAGAAAGAAGAGAAAAAGAAGAAAGAGGTGGAATAAGATAATCTATTCAAAACAGCGAGCGGGTAGTGGGGTGGGGGAGGAAAAGAAAAAATGGGTGACTGCAATGATGACAGGTTGATGGCGCGTTATGAAACGAGTAATCAATGTCTCAAAAACATTATCGCCATTTGCTCGCATTTTTTCTATTTTTCTTATCTTTAGTTCTACTTTCACTTTCACTTTCATTTTCGTATCGGGCTTTTGAGTTTCTCCGATGTCATTTGATCTAACTAAAATTGCTGGTTCGGATACTTGCTTTTCAGTCGTGTTATTCAAGAAGATGTGATTAAATGTAGATGAGAAGCACCAGGAGAAAAGCTGCTAAAATTATGAACAACTAAATCTTCTGAGATATAAGAGCGGCTAAAATCTTCGTCATATGTTCAGTGCTGGATAGTATTAGGAGCATTTCGCATTAATCAGCTTCATTCAAATACATCGCTTTTAATTGTAGTGCGACAATTGTCATATTAACATACATTTTTATGGTGTTCCTAAAAAGTTTATTCTGCATTTGTCGTTAGATACAATTAGGAACGTTTAGCTTAAACATTTTTTTTATAATCGTGTCACCCCAATCAAGGCATTTTACTAACACTGTTGAGCGGGGGGTTACATAGGAGGTTGACAGGTTACAGGGGGTGTCAGGAAGAGAGTAGGAGAAGGATGAGAATACTGATGAGAGAGAGAGAGAGAGAGGATGCAAGTTAGTGAGACACGAGATGACTATTGACTTTACATTTGAATTCTTGAAGATTGTAGCTGTCGGGAAAGCAAGTAAACGGAAGTGAATTCCACAGGCGGGAAGTGCGAGAGAAGAAGCTATTGGAGTAGAATTTGCGTTTACATTTTATTGGTTTCACGGTAAATCGGTGGGACCTAGCTGTTAATCATGTGGCTCGAGTAAATTCATATATAGGGGTCAACAGTGAGCTAAGTTCATCTGAGCAGAAGCCATGAAAGTATTTCTAGAAGAGACACAGGCAAGCCACATTGCGCCGATGAGAAAGTGACTGTATCTGAGCTGCCAAGTCGGGGTCGATCACATTTAAAAAAAGATTAATTTTTACAGTGATTTATTATTTTTCATATGCCGTGGTTATAAATTTCTTTTTTTTAATAAAATTAATGTTAATACAATGTGGGATTATTAAAAAAAAAAAAAGGGGATAAAACCTTAAAAAAGATAGGCTAATTTTCAAATTTAGATAAACTTCGCATCTAAAATGAATATTTTTAAAATCATTTCACCCCAAGTAAGGCATTCCACTGCCACTATTGCGCATGGGGTTATATAGAGGAAGGTAAAGAGAAAGAGTGGTTAGAAATAGGAAATGTCAGAAAGAGGGCGATAGATGGGTAAAAATGCCGAGGTTGATGGTTGGGTAGATGGGAAGAGTGTTTGAAAGAATGGATGCGAGTTAATGTGTTAGGAGGTGTCTAATGACATTACATTTAAACTCCTGGAGATTGTAGACGTCGTGGAAGCAATCATGTGGAAGGGAATTCCACAGACGGGAAGTGTGAGAAAAGAAACTGTTGGAGTAGAAGTTGGGTTATATTTTATCGGTTTCACTGTAAAAGAGTGGGATCTAGTTGCTAATCTAGTATCTCGTGCAAATTCGTACCTAGGGGGCACCAGTGATCTAAGTTCATCGGAGCAGAAGCTGTGAAAGTATTTATAGAAGAGACACAGGGAAGCCACGTCGCGCCGGTGAGAAAGAGACTGCAGTCGGTCTGCCAAGTCGGTATCGATCACATTACAGACTCTCCGTTGTATTTTGTCAAGAGCCCCGAGGTGAATAGCAGGGGCACCCGGCCAGATGTGGCAACAGTAGTCAATGCACGGGATTTATATATGTGCAGGATAGATTCAAACGGAAAAAAAACTTCACAGAGAATCGACTTTCATAGCAGCGGATTTAGCAATGGATTCGATATAGTCATTCCACTAGAGGTCCGCGGAGAGTGTGAGGCCAAGGAGGCGCAGTGTTTTACTCTCTGGGAGGCAAGCCTGGTCCATGCTAATGGGAGGTAGGTGCGATGCACTGTAGAATAAAATTGAAATTGAAAAGATGAGCGTTCATGTATGATTTACGTTTCGACGTAAACTTTAATTATTGCTTTTTCGAATTTTCCTCAGTGCATTCCACGCTTTTTGTTTATAATGATTCATTCCATTAATAAAATATAATCCATTCTGTTTATTTCATAGATAGCAAATAAAAAACAAACAAACAAAAAATAACAACAAACGTTATAAGTTTCTGTTTTTTTTTTTGTTTTTATGGCATATCAACACCTCGGCGGGTCATTTTTTGCCAACTAAATTTTATTTATTTATTGCTGGTCATACCTTTTTCTTTCAACAATTTATTGTTGTTTTTATATAAGTTTTGTGTCTAGTAATATATTTTTCTTTTCGAGAATCAAGATTCATTGGGATTTATTTTCAAGGGCGGGGTCCCCATGTCCTACCCTGTTATTTAAACCATAACTGGAGGGAAGGGACGGACTAACACCTTTCCCAAGGGTACCAGTGCCCAAGTGAATGCTAGGTATTCAACTGGAATTCGAACTCGGCTCCGTGCCGATATCCACTGCACCACAACACACATCTGTCACTAAACGCTTACAGCACCTGGTATTCCCAAGCGGTCACCCATCTAAGTACTGACCAGGCTCAACGTTGCTTAACTTCGGTCATCGAGCGAGAACCGGTGTATTCAACGTGATATGGCCGTAAGCCCTATAAGTTTCTATTTATATATATAAAATTTATAATTTAATAGTAATATATAAAATTTTGTGACTTCCGTGACTGCGTCTGTCTGTTAAAACCTAATGACCATACATTAACAGATCGAAATGAAATTAGATACCAGGTAAGAGGGTACAAAAGTAACGTTTGATTTCACTAGGGTACGTAACTTGGTCCAATAAATTTTATTAATTTTGTTAAAAATTAAAGGTTTTATTATTTAATGTACAAAATACTTTCACTATTTGAAAAACAATTTAACGATTAAAATAAAAAAATACTTATTTAATGAAAATATTGTATTGATTTTTGCTTATGTTTTCATTGCATATATATATATATATATATATATATATAGTCATCCGCTGACAGATCTGTTTCGCAGCTCATCAGTACGGTTAGACTTCGATTGCTTTTAGCCAGGATTGAAACCCGATCGAATTGGCGTCAGTCGGCGATTCTACATCTGGGCTATGGGCACTCGGTAGAGGAAGGCAAACGTTTTAGCGTATATATTATCATTATACACGCCCAATAGCCAGAGTGCTCTAATTCATTACGGAATGAGCTATAGTACCGGTCATAAGTATTAGGCAACCTCGATTTAAAAAAAAAAAATGTACTTCATTCTATTTTTAGTGTTTATTGCCAAGTAGATAATTCTAAATGAAAATAGAAGTGTTTTTTGTTAATACTTTACAATAATATATTCATCAAATGAACTGTTCTGGTGTCCAGTTTTTGTGATCCCTTCTCCATGCTCGTCTCTTCTTATTGGTTGGCCAAAGCAATGGCTTCCTGGCTGCCCTGTAAAATTTTGCAAAGTAATAATCACAAAAGAACCCTTCTGTTTTCATTTAGAATTATCCACTTGTCAATAAATACTAAAAAATAGTATGAAATACATCATTTCTTTTAAGAAAACTGGGGCAGCCTAATAATTATTGCCAGTAATGTATATATATATATATATATATATATATATATATATATATATATCAAATCTACAGGGTGCGATGGGTAAATTGTCGCTATTTGCCTTGTAAAATTTTGCAAAGTAATAATAACAAAAGAACCCCTCCTATTTTCATTTAGCATTATCCACTTGGCAATAAATACTAAAAAAATAGTATGAAATACATCATTTCTTTTAAAACTAATAATTATGGCCGGTAGTATATATATATATATATATATATATATATATATATATATATATATATATATATACAGTGAAACCTGTTGTATGCGACCACCGCTACTGTCATCGAAAACTGGTCGCATACGGTAGGTAGTCGCTCACTAAAGACCTTTGACCTATCTTCCACACTAATCTACATATTTTAGTATTTTATCATGTAATCTGGTAATAAATAAATGAGAACATAAGATGGTCTAAATTTATGTACCTCCAATCAATTCTTAGATACCTAAATTTAAATTGAAAATTTAAAAATAATTAATCTATCTTCAAGCTTTAAAATTAGGTCTATTTGAAAGCCAAGGGATTAAAGTTAGTAATTCCAATAATCAAAATACACTGGTGTATTTTAAACTGAAATTATATCGACTGGAATCCGAAATTTTTCCAAAAAAGAAAAAACAAACTTTAAATTTTCCGCCATTTTTTTATTTATTGACAGGTTACGTCAACAGTAGCCAAATTTCTGTTTAAAAACTCTTGACAAAAAATATATACATCAAAGACACTTTTTTAAAGTCAATTGTTTAAATTGAAACTTACCTTAATCTGATTTCACACAATAGTAATTCCTTACTTTATGAAATTTAAGACAGAAACTTATCTTAAATACAGTAGTCCTGTCATCAACGTAATCCGAAATGTGATTGATTGAATATGTCAGCTACTGTCTGTCAACACCCCAAGTATGGCGTCCGGAAGTGCCAAATTTTTATGTATCTAAAAAAACCGGTTTCTGTTTTTTAAGTGCATAGCTAACCATAACATAATATTTTCATCAATTACATAATATTTTATACAATGTTCGTTTAGCATTATAGCTGGATGATTGAATATGCTTGCTAAATAAATAAAAATTGAAATTGCTTTTAAAATAATTTTACAATTTAATAACAAAGAATGAAATTAAAATAACCCAGTAAAGATATGAAATATTATGCTAATTATTAATATTTTTTATTATGCCTTATTCATATTAATTTGTAAGATAACTAGGTAAAAATATCTAATTTAATTTTTACATAACTGTAGATGTTATAAATAAGTATCTATATTTTTTGTACATGTCATACTGTATTTATGCAATATCTTGAAGAGAAAGGAATTTCGGGAATATTTTGTGGCCCTGAAAAGGGCCGTGGTGTTTTCTTAATTGGCACTCCAATCCTCCTCACTGTTTAGCTGCTTTTCCAGGTACAGGTATGTAGGTATCTCCCTTAATTTGATAACTAAGGGTAAAATAATTTTATAACATGTGTTTTGTACAATCATTTACAATTTAAAAAAGAACATGAAAGTAGGAGTTAATCAATAAAAATGCATAAATTCAATAGTAGGATTAGGCTATGAAATAAAATAGAAAAAATGTTTTTTTAATTCAATTGAAAATAAAAAAATGAAACCTTTTCCAATTTGTTTTAATCTCAGCTAGGCACCATAAAATTGTAGTACATATTTGTTTCTTAAAAACATTCTGCAAACACAAATTGAAATTAAACATATTTTTTTAAATTCCAACTTTCCTCTTGATTTTTTCCATTGTGAATGTAGGTATCTCCCTTAATTTGATAACTAAGGGTAAAAATAATTTTATAACATGTGTTTTGTACATTTATTTACAATTAAAAATAAACTTTAAAGTATTAGGTTAACATCGAAAATGCATAATTTCATTAGTAGGATTAGGCTATGAAATAAAGAAAATAAAAAATGGCTTTTTCATTCAATTGAAAAGAAAAAATGAAAACTTTTCCAAATTGTTTTAATCTTAGCCTATGCACCATAACATTGTAGTACATATTTATTTCTTAGTCACATTTTGCAAACACACATTGAAAGTAAACATTTTTATCCCTAATAATTTCTTTTATGAATCATTACCACATGCCATTGGAATGAACAGCCCAAAAAAGCAAAACAAATAAAAAAGAAGTTTTGATGTTTTTTCTAAATTCTGTCAGGTAGATAGATTCACAATTAATATTAAAAATGATTAAACTAATAAGTTAAAAATATAAAAGTTACTTTAAATATTTAAATTCTGAATAGAAATGACTTCTTTCTTGAGCGATTCAGAGACACGCATGAAAAGAATAGCAGTAAGGACCTTCGGGATTTATATACGGGAAATTTTTATGTAAGGGCGGACAACCCTTGAGTCACTTGACCTTTTACAGATTTATATCGTTTATGGGCACCCGTACTTACCAAAAACGGGAAATTAACATGCAAAAATAAAGTTTTAATTAAATTACAAAAAAAATGCTTCTCTTTTAGAGTAACTTTTTAAATTTTTCGATTAATAAATATATTTGCCACATATTAATTAAAAAACATCTGAGAGACCTATAAGGAGAAAATTGTAAAAGACTCATGAAACTTTTTTTATTAAGTAATTTTTAAAAATTACTTAATAAAAAATATGAAAGATAAAAACAATTCTTGTAAAAATTCATTACTAACGGAATTTTTTTTTTTATTCAGACGATGACACAATTTTAATTTATGTTTATAAAAGTAATTAAAAGTTTACCCAAATAAAAATTGGCATAGTTTTATTGTATTTTTGTTTTCCTAATTCACAGCTGATTTTCTAAAAGGTAGCTTGTTTTGAAGAAAAAAAGACAGTTGATTAGCTTTCCTTAATGACTCCTGAATTTAATGAAAACTATCTATATTTTGTGACCGAGTTGCATTTTTCGACATTTCTGGAAATTAAATATTGGGGGAGGGGTAACAAATTAAAAAAATGTATTTTTTACCAATATTTTTTAAAAATAATTATTTCAAAAATCATTTCAGTCATTTGTAAATAAGTTCTGAAGTTTTCATCAAAATCAGACGATTATTTGAGTTTTGCAAGAATTTCCAAATTAATGTGTCTTTCACAGTCAAAAAATGCCTTCGCGTAATATTACGCTGTTGACGTAATAAACTCTAGCGTCAATTTACCCCTTTCACTGACGAGAGAAAAAAAAAAGATTTTCTACCACTAAATGAGCCTTTCAGAACCTGTTAGAACAATTTTAAAAATTTGTAAAAATAATTAAAAAATACTTTGATCTATCCTCTTTATGACAGCATAAACATTTTGCCGAGAAAACTTTGTTTTTATTTAGTTTGAGGCCTTTTCTTCAGACTATGCTGATTTTCCCAAAGTAAAATTGGAGGTACCTATCTAAATTTGAGAAAATTTATTCAGCATAATTATTTTTTTAACATTAAAATCGTTATTTACAATTGTTAACAAAAGAAACAAAAATAATTTATTCACACTGGTATAGGCTTAAAAAATCACTTATTGCAGTCTGTGTTGTGTTTTTATTTTTATTTTTATTTATTTTTATTTATTTTTTGTAATGTGACCACTTCGATTCTCATTAATGTTGGCACTTATTTATTTGATCTAACATTTCTTGGTCTTCATGAACCAAAGCTTTCAATTTTTTCTGAGAAGTGAGTGAAAGTAAAAGAGAATCTTCGATAATATATGGGAAATTAAACAAACATACAAGAAAAAAATGACAATAATCAGGGTAGAGAGAGAGAAAAGAGAGAGAGAGAGAGAGAGAGAGAAGAGAGAGAGAAAAGAGAGAGAAGAGAGAGAGAAGAGAGAGAGAGAAAGAGAGAGAGAGAAGAGAGAGAAAAGAGAGAGAGAAGAGAGAGAGAGAAGAGAGAGAGAAGAGAGAGAGAAAATAGAGAGAGAGAGAAGAGAGAGAGAGAGAGAGAGAGAGAGAGAGAGAGAGAGAGAGAGAGAGAGAGAGAGAGAGAGAGAGAGAGAGAGAGAGAGAGAGAGAGAGAGAGAGAGAGAGTAAAACAATTAAGAAAAAATAAAGATAATGAAAGCGATAAACATTGAAAATTTCACATAGATGTGATTTTCTCTCCCATGCAGAATTTATTCAAGTTGGGACAGAAACGACAAATCTCTTGAACTTGTCAAATGTAATAAGTACATGTTAATACAAAACAGCCGCCGTTTGACCACCGCCATTTCAACAAATAATAAAAAATTGACACTTCACTTCAATAACAAAACAAGAAAGTGTTTCTTGCTTAGATTAAAGGAAAATGAAATAGATTATTAACGTAAATTCTCCTAATTTAGAAGTTAGGACTGTACTGCCAAAATTAATTTTTTATAAAGTGGTCGCTTGACCAGTGATTTTTATTCTTTCATGCTGGTCGGTGGTCGTGTTTTAGAAGAGGTCGCTCACTGGGGGTCAATTAACATTAGCAAATTATCTGTGCAATGATCGTTAATAGCAGGTAGTCGCTGACGACAGGAGTAGCATACACCAGGTTCCATCTTATAGAATCGAAAATTAATGTAATTAGAACAATCTATCCCCAGGAACTAAAGAGTTCGGTTTGAAATTCCTACGTGCATCACCTAAATAAGGCCGGAGCGTACAACAGCCGAAACGTCGTGAATTGGACAATAAAGATGAAGACAACTGTCAGAATAATGTAAATCGTGTAAATACTTACAATATTTAATCTCAGAAATATAGACAGATCCTGGAGAAGGCCCGAGCGTATAACATCCGAAACGTCGTGAATATGACTATAAAAATGAGGACAACGGTCTGAATAATAATGGAAATAATTTGGAAACAGCATTCTGCACTGTAAACTTAATTTCTTCATTATCAATTCATCCATTCTTATTAATCATATATAGATTAAACATTATTAATCATATATGCAATTAAAGTTTCAGATCAAAATTCGAACATCAACTATACATTAGGCTATATACAGATTGAACGACTCCCGTGTATAGGTTTATATGTATTGTTCTAAGAGATTTTTTTTTATCCGATATTATTCCTTATTACTATTGTAGTATAGTCATACGGCAAGGTGACCATTATGGTTTTGATGTGTTTGTAATAATAAACGGGTTTATACAAAGTATACCATTATTTTTTTTTTGTGGTTGACCCCATTATTTACATATTTTCGTTTGTTTAGGTGAAGGTTCATCACTTTACGTGTATTTTGTTGCGAAGTTTATAAAAAGTTTCATATGAATGGTTCAGATATTTGTACATGTGGATTGTTCTTTTGAATTAGTCTTTGATTTCTGTATCTATGGATTTATTGATCTACCCTTATATATTGGTATATATATATATATATATATATATATATATGTGTGTGTGTGTGTGTGTGTGTGTGTGTGTGTGTGTGTGTGTGTGTGTGTGTGTTTCTTTCTTTTTTCTCTCTTTGTCTTGTGACAAAAATATTTTAAAGATACATTAAACAATTTTTCCTTGCAATATTTCTAACAAATTTTTCTTTTTGTTTGCAGGTGAGTTAAATTGACAACTTATCTTTTCTGAAATTGACAAAGTTGCAATTTTCTGTTTACAACATTTGAGAAAAAAAAGAAAAGAAGTCTTTTGAATGTATAACATGCTTACTTCCTAAGGTACGTTCACCTTCAATTTTCTGGGTTTTATTTTTATTTAAATAAACGGACTGTTTGCATAATTTGTGTTGTATCGTGAAATGAAGAGCTACACAGTGAAATGTAGATAAACTACTTTATTACCAGAGTGGTACAACCAAGAGCTATATACATTATTTACAGTCTCTCGCAATAGTCGGTGTTATTTCACGAAGTCCGTGATAATAACAACCTTTCCTTCCCGTGCTAAACGCACATTGTCTTTTATACATCCGGGCGACCGGATGTCACATACAACGAGCAAGGACACAACAATTTGTGATATAATAGATATTAAACAAAAGCACCAAAATCTTTATTGGCTCTTATGCTTATATAACAATTCACTAGAAAATGTTTTACTGTGGAAAAGCATTATTAATTAATTCTATAAACGTGCGTAAATTATGAAACTAACATGTTGAAACATTCATTCACCAATATATTTATTGTATATATAGTAGCAAAGGAAATGCTAAAAGCATTTATATTGATACAGTGGAAATTAAATTTTACTATATTAATATATTAGACATTGTTTTATTATAGAAATGCATCAGAAATTGTTTTACTGTAGAAATACATAGTAAGTTATTTGACTATAAAAATGCGTTATAAATTGTTTTCTATAAGAATATATTATAATTTGTTTTGCAGTAAAATTCATTACATATTATTTTTTATCGTATTTTTTTAATCATTTCACCCCAAACAAGGCAGTTTTACTGCCACTGTTGCACAGGGGGTTACATAGGAGGAAAGTGATGAAAAAGAGGGCCAAGTTATAGGGGGTGTCAGGAAGTGGGTAGAAGAAGGATGAGAATACTGGTGTGATTGGGGTAGAGTGGCTGGAGAAAAGATCTTGAGAGTCAGTGAGATAGGAATGACTATTGACCTTACATTTAAATTCTTGGAGGTAGTAGCTGTCAGGGAAGTAAGTATACGGAAAGGAATTCCACAGGCGGGAAGTGCGAGAAAAGAAGCTGTTAGAGTAGAAATTGCGGTTATGTTTTATCGGTTTCACTGTGAAAGGGTGGAACCTAGTTGTTAATCTTGTGGCTCGAGTAAATTCATAGATAGGGGCCATCATTGAGCTAAGTTCATTGGAGCAGAAACCGTGAAAGGATTTTGCGTCATTTAGACGACAATTCATCCATCGTAGGCTGTGTAAATACTAATACGCTGTATTAATACTAATCTAAACTTATTTATAAATGGAACTTTGTCTGTGTGTGTGTGTGTCTCTGTGTGTGTGTATCCGTTACCTATAGACTCCGAAACGCCTGAACCGATTTTCTTTAAAATTTACACAGTTGTACTATAAGCGTCTGCGAGTGTTCTTAGCTAGGTTTGGTGTCGAGGTACCCCTGATAAATATCGAAAATCTATAATCGAAAAAATCGGGTTATAGAAGGAGTGATCTGATTTTAATCAAATTTGATACACTCATAGACAAAGACATAAGAAATGATATTCAGAAGTTTCAAGGTTGCAGTTCTTACAATAATGCAGAAAATCGACAATATATATATCTATAAAAGGCAATATGTTTGTGTGTGTGTCCGTTTATCTGCCTGTATGTCTGTATTTTTTCAGCCCTTTTATTTTAGTTTTTGCTTCGGGTTTGGCTCCAAGTAGGTATAATTGTAGTTCTTAGTCTAAGCCATGATACCATTTACTCAGAGGACTTATTTAGTCTTCAAAATTCAGTTTACGACGAAAAAACTTATTTGATATCAATAACAGGAAATCAAAATTTGACTTACATCCATTCATTATTCTTTCAGTCAACGGTTTCACTTTAACTGGAAACAACTGTTGGCTTTTTAGTCTTTCGTGCTAATGTCCGAAGAGTCTAGGCTCCAAGTCCATGGATTAGTTTTAAAGCTTTCATTACACCCGAGCAACGCCGGGCTATATTACTAGTATTTTATAAAACTTACGTTTTTCAGGAATTACGGCATAAATATGGTATTTAATGTTTCTTCGTATAGCGAATTCTCTCTGCTTACAATTATTGCGCATCTGGTAGCAGTAAAATGTGTTGATGTGGCCTTTATATATATATATATATATATATATATATATATATATATATATATATACATGTGTGTGTGTGTGTGTGTGTGATCACGCGCATGTGCGTTTTGAACGGATTGATGAAAGCTTTCTCTATCTTTTATAAGTGTGTTGACAAGTACAAATTGTTTATAAAATTCGATAATTACCGACGATTTGATTCCTTTTACCTTCAGAAAATGAGTTCTTTGAAGAACGCCGTGCAGAAAACACGTTACTTGAAGCTTAAATAAATTATGGAATTATCGCGTAATCAAAGGCAAATAACATTAAGCAAATGGAGAATGAAACAAAACGAATTATCAGTGTTTTATTCGCGATAATGCTGCGAACAACCGTAATAAAATAAATTCTATCTAAGAATTCTTTCCCCCGAGTTCTGAGAAGTAATTTCATTATCCCATATATTTTGGCGTCTACATTCTTTATTACTTTTTAAAAGATTATTTCGTTTACTGTTTTTCTATTACACAGCCTCTAGAAATAAGTATTTTCTGATATATATATATATATATATATATATATATATATATATATATATATATATACACGACTACATTTTCAACATTTTAAAATAATTTTTGGGTATTTTTGACCGACCCTGAAAATAAGTATTTTCGTTTATATATATATATATATATATATATATATATATATATATATGTTAAAAATACTCTTTTTGATATTTCTCAAACGATTATTTATCTCTTCTTCTTCTTCTTCTTCTTCTTCTTCTTCTTCTTTTTCTTCTTCTTCTTCTATGTGCCATGCCCATTCAAAACGTAGGCGATCATAGCTTTTCAAGTCTCCCTATCCTTGGTAGCACTTAACACGCTTTCTTCTGTAACTCAACCTAAACCCCGCTCTGCCATCCAGCTGCTTTTCTTGTTGTTGTTGTTGTTGTTCTTCTTCTTCTTCTTCTTATGCCGTGTCCTTTCAGGACGTAGGCGATCATGGACTTCCACTTGGCTCTGGCTATTGTCGCTCTCAATATTTTTTCTCTTGGTTTCTCTAAGCCCAGCCCCGCCATCCATTTGCTCAGACCTAACAAGTACTTTCCCCTCTCTCTCCTTCCCTTTATCCGACCTGTCAGCATTAAATTCTCTAGGCCTTTCTTCCTCATTACGTGTCCCAGGAACCTCATTTTTCACTTCCTGATATTTAGTATGAGTTTTCTTTACGCTTGCATCCTTTCCAGTACCTCATCGTTGCACACGTGCTCTGTCCATCCTTCTGTAAAACCATATTTCTGCTGCCTCAAGCCTGTTCATCATCTTTAATGAGATCGTCCAGCATTCACTTCCATACAGAAGGACAGATATCACATAGCAATCCAGCACTCTTTTCTTTGTTTATAATTGTTGTGGATTATTTTTCGCACTGAAGGTTATAATCGGGATATGTCGTTCCAGTTAGTTCCAGTACTCTGGCTAGCTTCTGAAATGCGTCTTTGGCCATGCCAATGCGTCTTTGGATCTCCGTGTCGCATTTTCCATCCACTGTCAAAATACTTCCTCAGTATTTAATTTTTTTACTTGTTTTATTTTAGTTTCTACAACTTGCAGTCGGCATTTTTGTCTCCTCTTTTTGCTGATGACCATACATTCAGTTTTCTTGAGGTCTATGCTCAACCCTTTTTTCTCACTTTCTTTTGCTAACTTCTGTAGAAGGTCCTGCATTTTCCTTTCCGTGTCTGCTATCAGCACTGTGTCATCCGCGTATCGGTTATTGTTGAGATTATGGCCGCCAATGACGAATCCTGGCAAGGGTTTTATTTCTCTCATAATTGCTTCGTTGTACAGGTTGAAAAGATCCGGTGAGAAAACACATAACTGTCTTACGCTCCTTTTTATTTTTGCATACCTGCTGAGTTCATTTCCTATCCGTACACAAGCGGTTTGCTGCCAATATAAATTCTTGATTATCCTAACCTCATTTCCAAAAATGTCGAGGTTGTCGAGAATCTCTATCAAGTAGGCCCTTCAAATATGTTATCCGGCGCTTTTCTCGGTCTCTCTTTCCCTCTATCTGACATGTGAGTATCAGATTCTCAAAGCCTTTCTTCCTCATCACATGTCCCAAGAACTTTACCTGTCTCTTCCTGATGCTCATTATTAATTTTCTTTTCGTTTTCATTCTTTCTAAAACCTCATCATGGCGCACATGCTCAGTCCACGATATCCCCAGCATCCTTCTGTAGAACCACATTACATTTTCTTCAGGTTTTTCCTTTATCTTTGATGATATTGTCCAGCATTCCCTTCCATATTGAAGAACAGACATCACATAGTAATCCAGTACTCTCCTCTTTATTTCTAGAGGAATTGTCCTGTTTCTTAATACTCTACTCAGCTCCTGGAATGCATCCTTGTGCTTTTGGATCTCAGGAATATAAATGTGGAGAAACTAGCATGGCCACAAAATGATGGGTCAGCTTATATATTGATTGTAATATGGAATTGATCCCCCACTTTATATCCAGTATGCTTCTATAGAACCACATTTCAGTTACTTCAAGTTTTTCCTTCATCTTTGATGATATTGTCCAGCATTCCCTGCCATATTGAAAAACAGACATCACATAGCAATCCAGTACTCTCCTCTTTGTTTCTAGCGAAATTTTCCTGTCTCTTCATACTCTGCTCAGCTTCTCGAATGCATCCTTGGCCATTCCAATTCGCCTTCGGATCTCAGTGTCGCACTTTCCGTCTTGCGTCAGAACACTTCCTAAAGTTTTGTACTTGCTTGATTTTAGTATCCCCAACCTGTAACTTGCATTTTGGGCTCCTCCGCTGCATAACCTTTTAAAAAACTTATTCTATATATATTTTACTACTACTGTTTTCAATACTTCTCAAACGATAATTTATTTGCTTTCCTAATCGTATAGAATAGATATTTATTAGCAGCATTTCTCAATTCAGTATGTTGAGGTCACAACCATTTTCTCCTCCCTTAATTGTATGTTTAAGCGCTTGATCAATGTCGAATTCGGAGATGATCTAAAGTATGATTGACTTTCTCTTGATAATTGCAATAGCGTGTTTATTTTAACGCCTCTAAAACGAAACTTCCTTCTTTTAATCGTCTGCGAGAACCCTCTATACCTTCCATCATTATGGTTTATGCCAACCTTCTGGAAAGTGATTCATTCTCGGACAAACGTTCTCTGGTTACATGAATTGGAAGGCTTATGTCGAATCAGTTTCTAGGTTTGCTGCTCAGAAAGTTGGCTCACAGTGCCATACTAGATGATTTTTCTCGCCAGATATTATCTTACATATTTATAAGTGTACCATTCGTCCTTGATTTGAATATTGTCTTATGTTTCTGTTATAGATTTAGGGATTCTTGATAAAATGAGACACTAAATGAACATTTATACGTCTAGCAGCTGTCACATGTCCATAAATGTTGGATCTAAAACAGGTGTGGGAAAACTATGGTTCGCCAAAAACATTCATGCGGCTCGCCAAAAAAAATTCATGCGTCTAGCCAAAAAAATTCATGCGACTCGCCAAAGAAATTTATGCGGCTCGCCAAAGAAATTCATGTGACTCGCTAAAGAAATTCATGCGGCTCGTCCCAAAACTTTATGCGGCTCGCCAAAAACATTCATGCGGCTCGCCAAAAAAATTCATGCGGCTCGCCAAAGAAATTTATGCGGCTCGCCAAAGAAATTTATGCGACTCGCTAAAGAAATTCATGCGGCTCGCCTAAGAAATACATTCAGTCGGCCAAAGAAATACATGCGGTCAGCCAAAGTAGATAAATGCGGCTCGCAGAAGTATATGCGGCCTGCTAAAGAAATACATGCGGCTCGCCGAAGGAATTCATGCGTAAAAAGGGGTGATCCCCAACAAAAAGAAACTCAGAAGGTATTGTAAAGCTGTCTGATAAGTGGTAACAAAACATTACAAATGATGCTGACTATATAATCGAATAGAATATAATAGTAATTTATTTGTCGAAGAAGAAAGATAAATAAAACGGACATTTCTCAACATAGGGCAACCCAAAATGCCAAATACAGCCCGGGGATACTAGAACCAAGCAAGTACAAAAATACCTGGGAAGTTTTATAACAGATAAACGGAAAGTGCGACACAGAGATCCAAAGGCAAATTGTCATGGCGAAGGAAGCATTCCAGAAGTTGAGTAAAGTATTAAGAAACAGGAAAATTTCGCTAGAAACTAGGAAGAGTACTGGATTGCTATGTGTTATCAGTCCTTCAATATGGCAGTGAATGCTGGAAAATATCATCAAAGATGAAGGAAAAACTTGAAGCAACTGAAATGTGGTTCCACAGAAGGATACTGCGAATATCATAGACCGAGCTTGATCCATGGTATTCGCAGCATCCTTCTGTAGAACCACATTTCAGTTCTTTCAAGTTTTTCCTTCATCTTTGATGGTATTGTCCAGCATTCACTACCATATTGAAAGACGGACATCACGTAGCAATCCAGTACTCTCTTCTTTGTTTCTAGCGAAATTGTCCTGTTTCTTAATACCTTACTCAACTTCTGGAATGCTTCCTTCGCCATGACAATTTTTATTTGTAGTTCTTTCTTGTCACTCTCTTCAGCTACATTCTATAGCAGATCTTGTAGTTTCCTTTCCGTGTCTGCTATCAGCTCTGTATCATCTGCGTACCTTGTATAATTTGTGGCCTCCGATGACGAATCTTGGTATAACTTCTAGGGTCCTGAGAATAGTTTCGCTCTACAAGTTGAATAGATCCGGTGAAAAGACACATCCTTGTCTTACGCCCCTATGGGTTCCCCAAAAATCATGTTGACTTTATGGCGCCCCTGTAATAGGCCTTAAGAAGTGTGAACTGGCTCCCTTTCTACTTAAACTCTACAATAACAGCCTTGCTGCGTCTTTCTTTCCCGATTGTCGGAAATCCTCCTTTGTTCTTCAAGGCTTTAAGAAATCATTTGAACCGCTTGATCCTTCTCACAATAGGACTGTTAACATTAACCTTTTCTAAGTACTAAAGGTCCTAATCAATTCTGAATTGGTTAAGCATCTCACCTCACAGGGTCTTTTTTCAGATAGCACATGTCACTTTTCCAATCCCTAGAATTTCCAACTGTTTCTTTTTCAAGTTTCTTTATTTTTTACTTTCCTTTTTGTTTCCATTTTCTCTGTGTTGTAGAATCGTTTGCTTATTATTGTAGCCTACAAGGTTACTGAGTTGTTAGTATCACACGGTTGTATATTTTTGGTCTTGTCATATTCAGTTAGTGTTACGTGTTAAAAGTTATAACAAAATAAAATAAAATGATTTAACAAAACACAGAGCTAAATCACAAACAAATACAGTAGAACCTGTCATATGCGACCACCCCTACTGACACCACAAACTGGTCGTATACGGCAGGTGGTCGCTCACTAAAGGCTCATAGTCATAACCTATTAAAACCAAGAATGTATATTCCACTCATCAGAATGTACATATTAGAATGTTACCAGGTAATCTGGTAATAAATAAATGAGAACATAAGAAAATGGACCAACTTTAAAGAAATTTATTCAGCATAATTCATTTTGAAATTTTAAAAAACGTATTTACAACGGTCAACAAGAGACCAAAATATTTATTCACAAAATATATTTATTGAATGGACTTTTAAAAAAGTCAGTTATTGCTTTCCTTTTCGTGCCTGTACTAATACTGGCCATTTCTTATAAAATATGGAGGTTGGAAAAATTCGCGACGAATACGGTTTCAGTTTTTTCTTAGAAGTGATTGATGGCAAAAGAGAATCTGCGATAATACATGGGAAAAAACATACAAAAAACAAATAACTGCGATCGTGGGTGGGGGTAGAGAAACAGAGAGAGAGAGATAGATATACCCAGATAGAAATAGAGTAGATAGATACACAAAAAATGAAAGAACGAAAAGGACATAATTGTGATTTTCCCAATCCCTGAATTTATCCAAGTCAGTACAGAGACTGCGATAAATCCCTTGAACATGTCAAATGCAATACATATTGTACAAAACAGCCGATGTTTTGACCGTGAGGTGAACTCAAGCAATGTACATTTCAACAAGAAATAACAAGTTGATACAACACTACAATAACAAAACAATGAGGAAGTTTTCCTGGCTTAGATCAAATCAAAATGAAATAGATTACTCATTTTTAGTTTCTTCTAATTTAGAAGTTCGCAGTGTACGACCAAAATGTTTTTTTTTTAAACAGTCGCTTGATCCATGATTTTCACTCGTTGATGTTAGTTGCTGATCGCGTTCTGGAGGTGTTCGCTCACTAAGGGTCAATTAACATTAGCAAATAGTCCATGCATAGAAGAAAGGTCGTTAACAACTGGTGGTCGCTGACGAAGAGGGTCGCATAAGGCAGTTTCTACTGTATTTAATTTACTAACAAACACAAAATAAAATATATACAATTGTGACATTCAAAACAAAAAACTACTAATAGTTCTACTGGCGAAGTGTTACGAGGGAGGAGAAAGTGAGGGTCAAATGTTTTTAACACGTTAGGGTTAGCGAAGTAATGTAAGTGCTATTACTGGAAATCCACAAATATATGTATATATATATATATATATATAGAATAATTTTTAGTTTGGTCAATGAAAATATTCAAAATCTCTGTTTAACATTTTAGTTCCAGAAGGTCCTCTTTTTAGTTTTTTTGTTGGTCGGCAATTTTTCATAGAGATTCTTTCGGCTGGATATAATAATCCACGAATCAAAGCCGGAGTTGATAATGCCAGAAATTCCTTTTTTCAACTGACAACTCTTTTCAAAAAACCTATTTTTATAGGGGCTAGCACTTCTTTTTTCAACTGACAACTCTTTTCAAAAATCCTATTTTTATAGGGGCTAGCATCTAATTAGCATATTTCTCGAATCATCTAGATTTTTCTCGAATATACTGGAATGATCTGAAATCTCACAAAAGTTCTATTTCTAATTTCTCTATTTTACAACTACTTCATGAATGAAAACTTTTTTGTATTAACAAGTAGGACTCAGTAGAATCCCTTACTATAAATTTTAACCTTTTTGTTGACTTTATTAATATTTTTTATATAGAAACACATCCTCGTAACATTAGTCGTAATACGATTGATTCACGGTTGATTCACAGTTGGGTCATTCGATAGATTCGTTGTTCGATGAACTGCGATTACTCGCTATTGTTCAACGCTCAACGCTCCAGACTTCTGTCTGGTGCTTATATAGTTATTTAGTGTTCACCTGATCGCCCGTGGAATAAGCTGTTTTTCTTGTATTATTCTTTCACTGGCAAACTAATTATGGCTTATGCTAACCTTAGGAAAGTGATTTATTCTCAGACAAACGTTCTTTGGTTACATGAATTGGAAAGTTTCTAGGTTTGCTGCTCAGAAAGTTGGTTCCCAGTGCCGTACTAGATAATTTTTCTCACCAGATATTATCTTACATATTTATAAGTGTACCATTCGTCCTTGATTTGAATACTGTTGTCACATCTGGTCTTATGTTTCTGTTATAGATTTAGGGATTCTTGATAAAATGAGATATTAAATGCACATTTATACGTCCAGCAGCTGTCAGTCAGTCAGTCAGTCAGTCAGTTAAGTGCCATACGTGATACACGCATGAGCGATCATGTCTCGAAAGAGACATGACTGACTTGGCAGAAGATTATCCCGCAGTAGGTTGCCATTGCTTTCTGCGGTAGACTGGTCGCCGACCAAGGCTATAGAACCCAGTCTGTCCTGCTATTTAACCCATAACTGGAAGGAAGAGACGGATTAATACCTTTCCCAAGGGTATTTGCGCGTAAGTGAATACAATGGATTACAGGTGGAATTCTGTCACATGTCCATAAAAGTTGGATCTAAAACAGGTGTGGGAAAACTATGGCCCGCTATAGAAATACACGCAGCCCGCCAAAGGAATACATGCGTCGCACCAAAGGAATACATGCGGCTTGCTAAAAAAAAATCATGCAGCCCGCTATAGAAATACATGCAGCCCGCCAAAAGAAACAATGCGTCTCGCTAAAGGAATACATGTGTCTCGCTAAAGGAATTAATGCGTCTCGCCAAAGGAATACATGCAACCCGCCAAACTTCTTTTGTTATATATTGTCGCTGGACCTGGACAAACAACTAGTAACACGTATATCTAAAAAATATAATCTTATATTTCTATTTTTCGTCGTTGATGCTTGTGTGGAGAAGGTTAGCAGCCGGAGAGAGATCGCACATACGAAGGAGCCGTTGGAAGTCGTTAGCCAGTCTCTATCATTTCAGTAAAAACATATAGATTCAAAATAGTCTCAAAATATTCACGCATTTTTGCTTTTTCGGAGTATCGCTTTGTTGGCGTTATCTACGGCCGGATATATCTGTCAGCCAACCTTGTCTTCTGTTGACTTTTATCTACGGCCAGATGTATCTGTCAGCCATATCATTGCGGGATCATCACTTTTCAAGCCGGTTGTCACGTTTTGTTGACCTTATCTACGGCCGGATGTATCTGTCAATTATTTACGGTGTTCAAGGTAAGATATTCTTTTTTTTTTTTTGCTTGTTCGGCTTTTTGATATTCTCAGAAACCTTCTGTAGAAACCCATTTCTGTTGCTTCAAATCTGAGAGATTGTTCTTCTTTATAAGGGGACTGTTAAGAAGTCCTTGGACTGAAAAATAGTATTTGAAACGTTTTTTCTGGATTCCAACTGAGACACTGATATCAACTAGGTTAACTTAGTAAGTTATAAAGCCAAATAGAATGACTAATAAAGAGTAGTAAGATTAGGTCAGCCAACTTTCTAAAAAAGAAAGATCTTTGTTTTAAAAATCGGCATTTTAAATATGGACTTTGAAACTATTGATATTTACTTATAGTAAGCCACAAGTCTGAATAAGTGGAAAAAAGTCAAGTGTGTAAATTATGTTGGGAAGTTTTCTTACTGCCTGCTGATTAAATAAGCATTTGAAATCCTCGTTTTACCCGAGATCGAACCCTCAACTGATAGGAAATTCATAACTGTTATATACCTACCTATTTACAGTAACAGAATGTTCCTATTCTTTTAAATATTTGGCCCTTATTGGAGTAGAAGGGGAGAGTGAGGATACTGACTAGCAGTGTATCTACTTCAGGCAACCTGCGAGTCTTGTACTTGTTGATATACTATTATTCTCAACCTCCGTTTTGGTTCTTAATCAATCAGTCACCTTTTAGGGTTACAACAAAAAGATAATATTATCTCCAACAGAAAGTCAACAGTAGTCTTGGTCTCAAATATTAAAAGGTAGAAATGAGTTTTAGAAGTGGGTTTGTGCTAGAACTGAGCGAAGACTGATCGTCAGGTGTCAGGGTCAGTTCTTTGATCTTTTCCGTTACAGCAAAATTGTCTGCAAGTAAATGAACTGACAAGACAAACCAACCCTTCCATTTATATAGGTAGGCCGCTTCTTTGAAGAAATCCCTCACCATTTCCCGTGTTTTCTAGGTCAAAAGGGAACATTCTCCGACCATCTTTTTTATTCAAGAACCAATTCAAATGAAATCGATACTTCGATTACGAGGGTCATTCAATAAATAAGGTATATTTATTAAATTTTTGGTATAAGGACATCTAATACAGATAGAAGCTTACTTTGTTTTTATTTTTTAACGTAGTCTCCCAGCAATATCACACACTTTTTCCCATCTGTGCACAAGCTTCCGTATTCCCTAAGCGTAAAAATCTTTGGATTGATGTCTCAGCCAATCGCTCACAGCACTTTTGACTTCATCGTCACTTTCAAACTTCGTGCCTCTCGTGAACGCTTTCAAGGGACCAAACAGGTGAAAGTCTGAAGGGGCAAGGTCTGGGTTGTAAGGGGGATGAGGGTGCAGTTCCCAGTTCAGCGCGTTGATGGTCTGCATTGTTTGGGCTGCTGTGTGAGCTGACCTTCGAGTAGGCAAGGTCATCATGGACAGTTTTGTGTGCTGTCCCAAAAAATAGGCTCAAAGCCCTTGCAATGTTATCTATTGTCACCCCTCTGTCAGACTGAATGAGGTCATTGACTGATTCGATCACCTCAGGAGACCTCACTTCTCTAGGCCTCCCAGGCCCGTCTTCATCCTCAACACTGCTCCGTCCTTCTTTAAACAATTTAGCCCACTTGTAGACATTTTTTGGCTTAAACATGTGGCACCATACGCAGTTGACATTCTCCTATGAATTTCAACTGGTTTGCATCCTTCAGCAACCAAAAGCTTGATAACTGACCTCTGTTCAATCCTGGTGCATGCTTCTTGGTCGGCCATCTTTGTTAATCTCCAAAACTCTTAAAGTTCTTTTTCAATCTGCAAAAAAAAAAAAAAAAAAATTAATTTCTTTGAAAAAGAATTAAAAGAAAACAATTTTTTAAAAAGTAAGCTTTTATCTGTATTAAAAGTCCTTATACCGAAAAATTCACCTTATTTATTGAATGACACTCGTATAACGTATTTTCAACAATCATGGTTTGTGGTAATAATGTCTATTTTAATATTTCCTAAGCAGGGGCTTCTGTAATACAATTCACTTAACATACACGGATAGCATGGGGCATCTATGCTGGTGGGATACCCGAGCAAGCGCCTATCTGACCCATGGGCTAAGACGGGTGTTTGGAGCCCTCACTTTGATTGGAAAAGGTTCCGATAGACTCACTGAAATACAAAATATCATAATGCCGTTTCTGGCCTTAACCCTCTCATTGGGACCCGGAGAGAAACGAATATACAATAGAAATAAAAGGAAATAATAATAATATTGTTAATAATAATACGTGACAAAGGAGGACATCAATATTTCTAGTAGTAGTTGGAGCCCTCGGATTGATTGGAAACGTTTTCGATAGACTCATAAAATGGAGTCCTGGTTGCCCATGTCTTCAAGAAATACAAAAGTTCGTGCTCACAAGTACAGCTCACACATTACGAAGGAATTTATCTATGTAAAACGGGTGTTCTCTGGAGTTAGAAAAAATATTCAGTAAAATGATGCCATTTCTGACCTTAGGTCTCTGGTTGGGACCCAGATGGAAATGAGTATGCAAATGAGTTCAACGGAAATAATAAGAATAATAATGATAATAATAATAATAATAATAATGTCGTGATGCCACTTCTGACCTTAGGTCTCTGGTTGGGACCCAGATGGAAATGCGTATGCAAATGAAATCAAATGAAATAATAATAATAATAATAATAATAATAATAATAATAATAATAATACGTGACAAAGGAGGACATCAATATTTCCAAAGTCCTCGGATTGATTGGAAACGTTTTTTCGATAGACTCATTAAATGGATTCCAAGTTGCTCATGCTTTAAAGAAATACAAAAGAAATACAAAATTTTCTGCTCACAAGTACCCTTCACGACGGGGTTATATAAATGCATAAAGGCTCGGAACCCCCACATTATTTAAACTTGTGTCACACCCGCCCTGGACATCCGCCCTAGTGGAGAGGTGGTAAATACAGAGCTATTATACTGACTAGTAGATCACCAGCAGTGCATCACTTCACGCAGAGTGTAAGTCTCGTACTTCTTTTTTAATCGTTTCACTCCAAGCAAGGCGGTAACGCCACTGTTGCGCAGGGGGCTACACAAGATAAAACGATTAGATAGGATGATAGTAAAGAGAAAGACGAACCAGCTACAGTGGGTGTCAGAGTAAGAGAAGGATGGGAATACAGGTGTGATGACAGTTGCAAAGGCACAGGGAAAGGAAAAGATATACAGGGTGTCAAGTAGTTAAAAGATGGGTATTGACATTGCATTTAAATTCCTGGAGGTTGTAGCCGTCTGGAAAGCAAGAATATAGAAGAGAGTTCCACAGGCGGGAAGTGCGAGAAAAAAATGATGCAGTGGAATAGTCTGCTGCATTTCGGTGATCTAACTGTGAATGGGTGAGATCCAGTTGCCAGTTTGGTTGCACTTGTAAACTCATGTTGATATACTATTATTCCCAACCTCCGTTTTGGTTATTAATCACGCAGTAACCTTTTAGGATTACAGCAATAACTATTTCTCCAACAGAGGCAATTTTACCGTAAATAGTACTTTAATTCCGTATAAGATGTAGGTTTCTAGTTTATTTATTCTGTAACAGTCTTGGTACTTCATAAAACACGGGAGATGACACACAACCGTTCAGACTTGTCAGAAAAGATTTCTTCAAAAAGGAAAAAAAAAAAAAAGAAGAAGAAAAATTCGACATCAAAACTAACTAAGTTAATTTAAGACCATAGAAAAATAATGATTCAAAGTCTAGACTTTGATGATAAATTTAATTCTGTCTTCTTAGTCTCTCGAGAGTTGTTTGCCATTTGAAATTATTTCTTTTCGTTTCTATTTTGAGTTTTCTCTAACTAAAATGAGGAAAAAGTGATTTTCAATTAGGATTAATAACTTTCAGTCGAGTGGATTTTACAGGGACGCGATTGGACTCATAAACCGGATGAATACATGATTATTTCGACATATCCTCAGTCAAAGAATTCGAACGTGTTTGATATTAAGAAGCCCGGAAACTATGTACGTTTTTATCAGAAAAGATCTAAACTTATTTAAAAATGGAACTTTGTCTGTGTGTGTGTGTGTCTGTGTGTGTGTGTCTGTGTGTGTGTCCGTTACCTATAGACTCCGAAACGGCTGAATCGATTTTCTTGAAAATTTACATAGTTGTACTATAAGCGTCTGCAAGTGTTCTTAGCTAGGTTTTGTGTCGAGGTACCCCGGATAAATATCGAAAATTGATAATCGAAAGAATCGGGTTACGGAAGGAGTGGTCCGATTTTAATCAAATTTGATACACTCATAGACAAAGACATAAGAAACGATGTTCAGAAGTTTCAAGGTTGCAGTTCTTACAATAGTGCAGAAAATTTGATATCGGTACCAGGAAATCAAAATTTGACTTACATCCATTCATTTTTCTTTCAGTCTACGGTTTCGCTTGAACTGGAAACAACTATTGCTTTTTAGTCTTTCGTGCCAACGTCCAAAACGTCTGAGCTCCAGGACCATGGATTAGTTTTCAAGCTTTCATTACACCCGAGCAACGCCGGGCTATACTGCTAGTATAAGAATAATTGCAAACAAAATATATTTTGACTCGCAGTATACGTGAAAATTTCGAGGTTTTTGGATTTCAAATTTCCGACTGATCTGAATTCTTAAGTTAATGATTGAATAAGCTCGTGGCAAGTTCCACGATTATAAAATGCTTGTGGACATTTCCATATCCCATCGTTGAATATTTGAGTTTAACAACTCTAAGAAAATATTACAATAGCAATAATAAATACTAGCGGAATTTCCACGGAAGGATAATTATGATTTCCTGGAAAACATTTACTTTGTCATACTACAAATGATGGTAACGTCTTCAAACATAAAGGTATTGGATAATAAAATAACGATAACACAGAGTGTAATTTTATTAAAATATCTATAAAAGTAATGTCCATAGAAGCTACTTTACTGTAATCTTATATTATATTAAGTGGTGTATACACAGACCATAACCAAAATACTGTATGCTATTTTGTGAGAGATTTTGAAAGAGAAAATGTTTTTTTTTATTTCTAAAAATCATGGCTCCTGTGTCCATTGTAAAAAGAAAAGACCAACTGAGTAATGGCTAAGAATGTAGAGGCCAGAAATTTCGTTAAGTTGCGGGATACGACAACAAACCTGCCTATTTTTACTATATTGTACAGTACACGCACATATACACACACAATTACAGCTACAACCACCAGCTTAAGCTGCTACTGATACGGTAATACTATAGTCTCTCTCCTCCTTCTCTCTCATTCTTTACTAACCTTCCATTTGGCAAAGGTGAGAGAAAGGCTGAGGAGAGTAGCGTTTAAAAAATAGAGGGGAAGGAAAATCTCGTATAGAGAGTAAGTGGCGTAACGGACGGACGAACTAAGTGACTAACTAAGGAAGGAACAAGCAATGATGATAAGGTCATTATTCAAAGAAAAGAGTACAAATGAAAAGGTCCAAAATTGACAAGTTTTTCGATTTTAATGCAGTCGATTTTAAACAGTAACATCATCTCATCGATCTTTTCTTTCTTTCTTTCTTTCTTTCTTTCTTTCTTTCTTTCTTTCACAGAGACGAAAGAGCGTCTCTAATAGGTTATTTCCTTATTTCTCAGTGATCAAAATGAAATAGTCTGTTACTTTAGAGTTATTGACAGAGGTAACATTACGCACAAACAATAACAAGCTGATTTATAATAAAACGAACTAGACCGTGAAATAAAAAAAATGACGGCAACATATATATTGATGTACATGTGCGTTGTAGTGCAGTGGATATCGACTCGGAACGACAAATCGGGGTGCCGAGTTCAAATTCCAGTTGAATTCCTTGCATTCACTTACGCACAAATACTCTTGGGAAAGGTATTAATCCGTCTCTTCCCTCCAGTTATAGGTTAAATAATGGGACAGATTGGGTTCTATAGCCTTGGCTGGCAACCAGTCTACCGCAGAATGCAATGGCAACCTACTGCGGGATAATCTTCTGCCCAGTCAGTCATGTCTCGAAAGAGACATGATCGCCCAAAGCGTCTATCACTTATGGCACATAACTAACTAATAAACAGAGTCTAATATTTTCATTGCAAATTCTCAAGAAAAAACGTATAAATTGACTTTTCTCTTATGTTTAGGTTTTATTAAAATTGCAATCGTCATTTTCTGCCCAGTCACTCACGTCTCTTTCTAAACATGATCGCCCAAAGCATGTATCATGTATGGCACTTAACTGACTGACCTACAATTGTGTATCTTACATGTTTCCTCTTCATGTGGGGTGTCCCTTCAGAACGTGGGCTATCATGGACTTCCACTTCGCACTGTCTCTTGTCGCTCTAAATATTTTTCCTTTTGTTATCTTTTTTAAACCCCATTCCTCCATCTGTTTGCTCAGGCCTATCAAGTCGGTCTCGCGCTACTTCCCCTGTCACTCTCTCTCCTACTATCCCTCCTGTGAGTATTAAATTCTCCAGGCCCTCCGTCCTCATTACGTGTCCTAGGTACCTAATCTGTCTCTTTCTGATATTTAGTATTCTTCTCGTTTGCCTTTTGACTGGAACATCCGGTCGTAGGCGAGGTCAGCAAAGGACAGTAAAAATTGACAGATATATCCGGCCGTTGATGATGTCAACAAGTGCAACAACAAAAGAAAATTAAACACAAACGACAACTGGTTGAAAGGCGATGGTCGGCGGGTAAATGATTGATAGATATTTTCGGCCATAGATAAAATTCAACAAGAGACAAAGGTGGTTGACAGATATATCCGTCCGTAGATGACGTCAGCAGAGGAACAACCCGAAAGAGCAAAAATGCGTGGAAAGTTTGTGGTCATATAAAACTTTGGGTTTCTAGCTGAAGAGACAGAGAACTTCTGCTGGCGTCCGACTCCCGATTGCCTTTTCGTGTGCACGGCTATCTCCACCCCTCCTCCTGCTCCAAAAAATGTCATCGATGAAGAATAAAAGTTTACGATTATATTTTTATATATGCTATGGTACCCTCCTACGAGGAATGTACTCTTCCACTGGTTATATGTATTACCAGCTTGACTTCCGGAGAACAGTTAACAGGAGCACTTAAAGGCAATTAACGGAAGCAGTTAACAGCAGTTAACGACAGCTACTAGTCAGGCAACAAGGAGCGTAACAATACCTTCGGACTTATTTTTTTCTAGTTATTTCTCATTAACGCTTCTTCTGAATATCTTTTTTCTTGTTATACAAATACACTGTTTTGAACCTACCTTCTTGTTCCGTGTCTTACTTCCGACCAAGCCGGTCACTACAACTTTGCCGCGAAGTTTCGCCAAAACTTCAAGACAAACTGGCGACGAAGATTCACAGCAATATATACACTACCAGTCATAATTATTAGGCCTCCCCAGAGTTTTAAAAAAATGATGTATTTCATACTATTTTTTAGTATTTATTGCCAAGTGAATAATTGTAAATGAAAATAGAATGGTTCTTTTGTTAATATTGCACAATAACATGTGCATCAAATGAATTTATAAATATTTAATAATTACCTATATTGCAGTTTCATCAATGAAAGAATGAAGAAAATTTAGGTTAATTCGGACGAGTTCATCTTTGCTTCCTTGCGTGTAAAATTTTGCTAAGTAATAATAACAAAGGAACCATACTATTTTTATATAGAATTATCCAATTGGCAATAAATGCTAGAAATAGTATGAAATACATCATTTCTTTTAAAAAACTTGGGTGGCCTAATAATTATGGCCGGTAGTATATATATATATATATATATATATATATATATATATATATATATAACAAAACTACAAGGTGCGATTGGTAAATTGTCGCTATTTGCCTTGTAAAATTTTTGCAAAGTAATAATAACAAAAGAACCATTCTATTTTCATTTAGAATTATCCAATTGTCAATAAATGCTAGAAATAGTATGAAATGCATCATTTCTTTTAAAAAGCTGGGTTGGCGTAATAATTCTCTCAAGACGATCGTTGTTCTATAATGTAATATACTATAAAGCTAGCATTTGCCCGGATAAAGTGTTGAGACTTGTTTCCACTTATTTTTTTTTCCTTAAAAATTCCAACACTAATGAAATGTTTCAGTGATCAAAACAAATGAAAATCCGTAGATTTTCAATTTATTGAATATTGATTATTTGAGATAACCTCCCAATCTCACAAGTTTTTTTTTCTTTTTTTTTTTTTTGTGGTGCGTGGGTTGTTTTGATGGTCATTACATGTTCCTCAAGATCGTAATGAACGACGATTTAATTATGTGATAACTTATCAAAACAAACTCAAGAGTGAATGATAGAAAACCGCGTCTAGAATGAATTGATAATTTCTTCCATGGACGATATACTGTTTATAACACATTTCAAGCTTTAAGCTTATGGAAGCTAGTAACTTTAAAAATTAATATATTCCTATGGCTTTTTTTTTTTAATCATCTCACCCCAAGCAAGGCATTCTACTGCCACTATTGCGCATGGGGCTACATAGGGGAAGGTAAAGAGAAGGAGTGGTTAGACATAGTGAATGTCAGGAGGAAGGTGACAGATGAGTAAGGATAGCGAGGATGAGGGTTGGGCAGATGGGTAGAGTGTTTGATAGAATGGGAGCAGGTTAGTGTGTTAGGAGGTGTCTATTGACCTTACATTTAAACTCCTGGAGATTGTAGCCGTCGGGGAAGCAATCGTGTGGATGAGAATTCCACAGTCGGGAAGTACGAGGAAAGAAACTGTTGGAGTAGAAGTTGCGGCTGCATTTTATCGGTTTCACTGTAAAAGGGTGGGATCTAGTTGCTAATCTAGTATCTCGTTCAAATTCGTATTTAGGGGGCACCAGTGATCTAAGTTCATCGGAGCAGAAGCCGTGAAAGTATTTCTAGAAGAGACACAGGGAAGCCACGTCGCGCCGGTGAGAGAGAGAGACTGCAGGCGGTCTGCCAAGTCGGTATCTATCACATTACAGACCCTCCTCTGAACCTTATCGAGAAGCCCGAGGAGAACAGCAGGGGCACCCGACCAGATATGGCAGCAGTAGATGATAATTACAGCAGATCTCAAGGGTTGAACCAGCGGATGAAGAGGACTACGTATAACAGACATGCTATTGAAGGCTCCACTCAAAATTATAGCATTCAGCGGTATTCTGTTGCAGTTTTGATAACTTGATTCTTCATGACTCATTCTATATGTTCAGCAGAGGAACGTCGGGAAATCAAGTGTGTGGGTCACTTCCTGGCAAGTTGAGGTCCACATTAAACACATTGGCAATTTCTGTTACTCTAGGTTTTTTTAACGCTAATGAACCCTTACAAAACCAAACCCTGATGGGGCATCTTTGACGGGCGCAGATTTTAGTGAGACTAGAAGCTTCTCGTCTTGAACCTGCAAGTTTTTTTTTTTTTTTTTTTTTTTTATAAGCGTTTCACCCCGAGCAAGGCATGTCACTGCCACTACTGTGCAGGGGGCTACGTAGAGTGGAGAAAGGCTGATTAAATATAGGAAATAACAGAGGGTGGGTGATAGGCGGGTGAGGATACCGAGAATGAGGGTTGGGTAGATGAAAGTGTTCTGAGAATAATTGGGAGTTAGGGTGATAGGAGGTGTCTATTGACCCTACATTTAAACACCTGGAGATTGTAACTGTCGGGAAAGCAGACTTGTGGAAGGGAGTTCTACAGGCGGGAAGCGCGAGAAAAGAAGCTGTTGGAGTAGAATTTACGGTTACATCTTATTTGTTTAACTGTAAAAGGGTGGGACCTAGTTGCTAATCTAGTATCTCGTGTAAATTCGTGCTTAGGCGGCACCAGTGATCTAAGCTCATCGGAGCAGAAGCCATGAAAGTACTTGTAGAAGAGGCACAGGGAAGCTACATCACGCCGGTGTGAGAGCGGCTGCAGCCGGTCTGCCAAGTCAGTATCAACCATGTTACAGATCCTCCTTTGTATTTTGTCAAGAAGCCCAAGGAGAGCAGCAGGGGCACCCGACCAGATATGGCAGCAATATTCAATACACGGGCGGATGGTAGATTTGTATATGTGCAGAATAGTTTCAGGTGGGAAAAATTTCCGGGCCCTGCACAGGGAGCCCACTTTCATAGCAGCAAATTTCGTTGTCAGCGCCATTATCATAAAGAAAGCAATCAGTAAAGAAGAAATTAAATTCTTGAATTCGCGATAAAGCCGACGACAACTCCATGAATGGTGAAATGGTAGTACTAATGCATGTGTACTAGTACCGATTTGGTAGCACTAGTACTGTATATATTTTTCAATTAAGTTTAGTTTTATTTTATTTTGGCTTAGTGGCCCATCAGCCACTATAGGGTTATTCAAGTCCAGATAAAAGTTTTGAATCATGGTTCTTTGGGATACAGATTGATGTATACGAATCAGTGATAGTTTTCGCTTTTTAACATCAGTCTTTAAAATGTCTTTGAGAGAGTGAAGCCTGTGAATCTTGGTGAAGATTATCCTTCTTCGAATATTTTGAACTGACGCTACACAATCGCCAACAAAGAACAGTACTAGCTAATAGAAACTACATAACTTGATGCCTTTCAACAGAAGCAACAGCTAAAATTGATATTGTAAGTAAATGGAAGTAGGAAATAATTACATAATAAATACGTTGACATTATACATTCAACCAGTTAAGTGCCATACGTGATACACGCTTGGGTGATCATGTCTCGAAAGAAACATACTTGACTGGACAGAAGGTTTTCCCGCAGGAAGTTGCCATAGTTGCCAACCAAGGTTATAGAACCTAATCGGTCCTGCTATTTAATCCATAGTTGTAGGGAGAAGAGATGGATTAATACCTATACCAAGGTTATTTGAAAGAAAGATTTCTGGAATTGAATATATTAAAGATAATTCTCCATCTCAAAGATTCCGAGATAAATTTTACTTCTGCCTGTACTGCCACCCTCAAAAGGACCATCATGTAAATAATAATAATAATAATAATAATTTCACTGGGAACTTTCAGGCAAATATCTAAACTTATATAATAAATGGAACTTTGTTTGTGTGTGTGTGTGTGTGTGTGTGTGTGTGTGTTTGTGTGTGTGTGTGTGTCCGTTACCTATAGACTCCGAAACGGCTGAACCGATTTCCTTGAAAATTTACATAGTTGTACTATAAGCGTTTGCGAGTGTTCTTAGCTAAGTTTTGTGTCGAGGTATCCCCGATAAATATCGAAAATTGATAATTGAAAAAATCGGGTTATAGAAGGAGTGGTCCGATTTTAATCAAATTTGATACACTCATAGACAAAGACATAAGAAACGATATTCAAAAGTTTCAAGGTTGCAGTTCTTACAATAGTGCAGAAAATTGATTATATATATATATATATATATATATATATATATATATATATATATATATATAAGGCAAGATGTTTTTGTATGTGTCTGTTTATCTGTCTGTATGTCTGTATTTTTTAAGCCCTTTTATTTTAGTTCTTGCTTCGGTTTTGGCTCTAAGTAGATATAATTGTAGTTTTTTTTATCTCAGCCATGATACCATTTACTTAGAGGACTTATTTAGCCTTCAAAATTCAGTTTTCGACGAAAAAAACTTATTTGATATCGATACCAGGAAATCAAAATTTGACTTACATCCATTCATTTTTCTTTCAGTCTACGGTTTCGCTTTAACTGGAAACAACTATTGCTTTTTAGTCTTTCGTGCAAACGTCCAAAGAGTCTGAGTTCCAGGACCATGGATTAGTTTTAAAGCTTTCATTACACCCGAGCAACGCCGGGCTATACTGCTAGTTATACATAATAATGTGGATTCAAACTGCAGGTTCTGTGATAAATACCAAGAAACAATAGACCATCTAATGAATATTAAAATCGTCACAATAGAGTGGGCCAATATTTACATTGGACAATGTGCAAACCCTATGGAAAATATGTAAACAAACTCTGGTATGAACACCACTCAGCATCGGTTACAGAAATAGAAGATGTTACCATTCTATAGGATTACACCATCTACACAGACGGAAAAATTGAAGCAAATAGGCCGGGCATGATTGTTACAAACCAAAAAAAAAAACTTGCCTGTTAATTGATTTGGCTTGTCCCGTGGATTGTAACATAGCAACCAAGGAATTCGAAAAACTATCAAAATATAAAAACCTGGAAATTGAAATAGAAAATTGTGGAAATTGAAAACGAGAATCGTACCAGTGATTGTAGGTGCACTTGGAATGGTAAAAAATGGATCAAAACAGCACACTGAAAGAATCCCTGGAAAACCCAGCTTAAGAGATATACAAAAATTGTCTTGTTAAGTACAGCCCACACACTAAGGAGAACTTAGTCTATGTAACGCTATGGATGATAGGGCAGATAGAAAATGCATGAAATGGAACCATAACAACACATCACGACCTGCCTTAGGTCTTCTCGCAGACTTGGTAGGTAGTGCGACCATAGCAGAAATAAAAATATGATGAAAAATGACGACATAATAATAAAATTATAATGAATATAAAAATCGTCACGATAGAGTGGGGCTATATTTAATCTGGACAATATGCAGACACTTTAGAAAATACGCAAACAGACATTGGTATGAACATCACCCAGCAATGCTTTCAGAAATAAAAGATGTGACCATTCTATGGGATTACACCATCTACACAGACAGAAAAATTGAAGAAAATAGGCGGGACATTATTGTCAAAAACTAAAAAGAAAAAAACTTGCCTACTAATTGATATGGCTTGTCTAGTGGATTGTAACAGAGCAACCAAAGAATTTGAAATAACTACCAAAGGATAAAGACCTGGAAATTGAAATGGAAAAAAAATTCGTGAAAATCGAAAACAAGAATAGTACCAGTGATAGCAAGTGCACTTGGAATGTTAAAAAAATGGAACAAAACAACACATTGAAAGAATCCCTGGAAACCCCAACTTAAGCGATATATAAAATATTGTCTTGACAAGTACATCCCACACTAAGAAGAACTTTGTCCATGTAACGCTAGTGGTTTTATGGGTGATAGAAAAACAAATGAAATGTAGCCATAACAACACACCACGAACTGTCTTACGTCTTTCCGTAGACTTTGGTAGGTAGTGTGACCATAGCAGAAATTAAATTATGCCGAAAAATGACATAATAATAATAATAATAATAATAATAATAATAATAATAATAATAATAGACCACCTAATCTCAGGCTGTTCTGTGCTTGCCCCAAATGAATATAAAAATCGCCACGATAGAGTTGGGCAATATTTACATTGGGCAATGTGCAAAAACTATGGAAAAGCTGTAAACAAACAATTGTATGAACATCACCCAGCACCGGTTACAGAAATAGAAGATGTAACCATTCTATGGGATTACACCATCTACACAGACAGAAAAATTGAAGCAAACAGGCCAGACATTATTGTTAAAAACCAGAAGGAGAAAACTTGTCTATTAATTGATATGGCTTGTCCAGCGGATTGTAACATAGCAATCAAGGAATTTGAAAAACTGTCAAAATATAAAAACCTGGAAATTGAAATAGAAAAAATGTGGAAATTGAAAACAAGAGTTGTGCCAGTGATAGTAGGTGCACTTGGAATGATAAAAAATGGAACAAAACAACACATTGAAAGAATCCCTGGAAAACCCAGCTTAAGAGATATTCGAAAAATTGTCTTATTAAGTACAGCCCATACACTAAGGAAAACTTTATCTATGTAATGGTAGGGATGATAGGGAAGATAGAAAAATATGAAATGGAGTCATAACAACACGCCACGACCTGCCTTAGGTCTCCCCGCAGACTTGGTTGGTAGTGAGACCAAAGCAGAAATCGAAATATGATGAAAAAATGACATAATAATAATAATAATGAAAAATACTGCGTTTTATTTTTTATTTTTTTTTTACTTTGTTTTAAGAGAAAGGTTTTATAAATTTCAACCGGCAATAGTACTGGCTGCTCGGTCGATGCATGCTAAATGTTTCCTTACAAGAAAACGGTCAATATCACTACCATTTGGATATAGGTTAGTTGGTGAAAGTCTTTTCTAAATCAGTTTTTAGAGATATGCATTGTGCGTTGAGGTTGTAGCGTAAGGATGTGCATTGTGGTGCAGTGGAACGAAAATTCGGAGAGACAAGTTCGAATTCCATTTGAATTCGTTGACTTTATTTACGAGCAAATATATTTGCGACAGGCATTAATCCGTCTCTTCCCTCCAGCTGTGGGTGAAATAACAGAGCAGACTGGGTTCTATAGCATTGGTTGACAATCAGTCTAACTTGCAAAATAATGGTAACCTACTGCGCGTAAATTTTCTGCCCAGACAGCTATGTTTCTTTCGAGACATGATCGCCCAAGTAAACGTATAACACTTAACTGACTGGTTAGAGATATTGGTTTCTAATACAAGTTATTTTGTATTCAGTCTCTGATACATGTTTGTTAATAGAGTTTGCATTGTTATTTTTTAATGGAGATCTTTATGAAGTCTGAAGGATACTTTGTTACATTTTTCTAAATATATAAATCGTTTCATGGAGTTTGGTTGGTTTTTTTTATCGTCTTTTATTTCAATGAAGTTGATATTTATTTTCGCTTGATACACTGATCGAACTTTGTAAGTTACACGGTAGATTATTGAATTCAAATCGTTTGAATTTTAAGAATCTCGCCCATATAACTATTTATTTTTCCTTGTTGTTTGGAACAAAAGAGCCTCATAGTTTTTCTTTCAATTCAATCTAGAACAAAGCGTTATTCAAGCGATCTCTGTATACTCCAACTACGTGAAATAGTGTAGAAAAATATTTGTTATTTTCAATTACCGGTCCATTGATCATTATAATTTTAGAAGCTGATGAATAGAAAAAAAAAAAGACAAAAAACAAAAAACAAATGAAAGATTTGAAATTTTCACGAATATTTCAATACTCTTTGTTTGATGTAAGTCTTGCATTCTTTCAAAACCGCCGCCATTTTTCATTTTTTTTTTCTTAAATTTATATCATGGCCAGTATTGTGTTTTCCGTTTTCTCAAAACTGCTTTGTGTTCCGAAGACATTATTTCATATTTCTTTATTTAAGAACCAGCGCAGCAAAAATAAGAATAAGAATTTAAAGAAAATATTAAAAAAAAAATTAAATAAATAAATTTGAAGGAAAGTATAATAAACGTGAATTCGTCACACGCCATTGATAGTACTGGTTGATTTTTTTCCGTCTCCGAAGTTACTGTCACGTGTTAAGCCCTGAGAACGCTGATTGGATGAACCTGGTAGAGCTCTGGCAAGCCAATCAGACAGGCAGACGATAAAGAAAAAATGTTTTTCTTCATTTTCTAATTGGGTTATTTTTATTTTTTATTTTCATGTCTATAGATTTTATCGGCTTGTTTACATTGGTCAATAACCTACTGAATTCTATAGGATAGATAAATATACGTAACTGAAGCTAGAGTAGGTGGCGTTGTGAAAACAACCATGTTATTCGGAATAAATTTTCTTACTTAATGTACTAAATCGATCATGGCTTTCCATACCTTCCTGGTTTTTTTTTTTTTTTTTTTTTGCTGCTCTAAGTAATTTTTAACATGCTTTTGTTCTGCTATCCAAATTCGGTTTCTTGTTATTTACCGCTGATTCTCATGCCTTTAATATGTCCTGTGAGTGTTATATTCTTTAGTCCTTCTTTTCTCATTATATGTCCAGAAATTTCGATTTCCATTTGCCGATTCTAAATGTTCTTGTTGTTATCTAATTTCTCACATAGTCTGTCGATGTTTTGTCGAGGAAATTGTACAGCATCCACTGCCATATTGGAGACTTGGTTAAGGCTAGGGTTAGGGCTAGGACTAGTGTTAAGGGACTAGGGCCAGAGTTAAGGTTAAGGCACGTGTTAAGTGGTTAGGGTTAGTGTTAAAGGCCAGAGTTGTGGTTGGGGTTAAAGCTAGGTTTACGGCTAGGGTTAGGGCTAATGTTAATGCTTGGGCTAGTGTTAAGGCGCTAGAGCTAGGATTAACTGAGTTTTAGGGATAGGGTTAATGATAAGGGGCTAGAGCTAGGGTTAAGGCTAGAGTTAATGTTAAGAGGCTTAGGGCTAGCGTTAAGGTTAGGGCTAGTGTTAAATGTTTAGGGCTAGTAATAAGGCTAGCGTTAGAGCAAGGGCTAGTTAATGGCTAGGGATAGAGCTAAGGTTAAGCCGAGGGTTGAAACTAGGGTTAAGGCTAGGATTAGGGCTAGGGCTAGTGTTTAGGTAGTAGAGTTAAGGTTAAGGCTAGTGTTAGGTCTAGGGCTTGTTGTAATTGACTAGGGTTAAGGCTAGGCTTATAGCTACGGTTAGTATTATTGCGCTAGAGTTAGGTTTAAGGTTAGAGCTAAATCTAGAGTTTAGTTGCTAGGGCTAGAGCTAAGGTTAAGTCTAGGGTTAGGGTTAGTGTTAGGGTTAGGGTTATCGTTAGAGCTAGATTTCAGGACTAGTGCTAGATCTAATGATAAGTTTAGGTTTATGGCTAGGGCAAGGGCAAGGTCTAAGTTTAAGCCTAAGGTTAGGGCTAGGTTTAAGATGCTAGGTCTAAAGCTAAGGTTGTCTAGGGTTAGAGCTAGGTGTAGGGCAAATAAGCTATGCCTAGAGCTAAGGCTACGGCTATGGTTAGGGCTAGGACTAGGGCTAGGGTTTAGGGACTAGCACTAGACCTAAGGTTAAGTCTAGGTTATGGGTTAAGGCTAGAGATAAGTGGCTAGGCCTAGAGTTAAGGTTAAGCCTAGGGTTAGGGATAAGGCTAAAGTTAAGTGGCTAGGGCTAAGAATAAGCATATAGTTAGGGCTAAGGTTAATCTGCTAGGGCTAAAGCTAAAGTTAATTATAGAATTTAGACCAAGATTAGGGTTAAGTGGCTAGTTCTAGAGCTAAGATTAAGGCTAGTGTTAGGGCTAGGGCTATGGTTAAGTGGCTACAGAAGATTAGGGTTAGAGCTAGGGCTAGGATTAATGTGCTAGGGTTGGAGCTAAGCTTAAGTCTAGCGTTTGGGCTATGGCTAGAGTAAAGGGGCTAGGGCTAGAGATGAGGTTAAATCTAGGGTTAGGTTTATTATTAGAATAAGTTTAGTGTTACGTTTAGGGTTAGAGCTAGGGTTAAGGACTATTGCTAGTTGTATGGATAAGGCTAGGTTTATGGCTACAGCTAGGGTTAAGTGCCTAGAGCAATTGCTAAGGTTAAACCTAGGGTTAGGGATAGTGTTAAGGTGCTAGTTCTATAGCTAAGGTTAAGTATGAGGTTAGAGCTAGGTCTATGGTTAAAGGGCTAGGACTACAGCTAAGTTTAAGGCTAGGGTTAGGACTAGAGAAAGGTTTATGGATTAGAGTTTGCGCTAAGTTTAAGGCTATGGTTAGGGCTAGGGCTAAGATTAAGCCTAGGATTAATGCTATGATTAAGGGGCTAGTGATAGAGATAATGGTAAAACTATGCTTTGGGCTAAGTCTAGGGTAAGTTGCTAGCGCTAGAGCTAAGTTTAAGTCTAGGGTTCGGGCTGTGGCTAAGGTTAAGAGGCTAGGACTAGCGATAGGGTTAAATCTAGGGTTAGGGTAAGTGTTAAGATTTAGGTTTAGTGTTAGGGTTAGGGTTAGAGCTAGAATTAAAGAGCAAAGTTTATGGCTAGCGTTAGGATTAAGTGGCTAGATTTAGAGCCAAGTTTGTCTCGCATTATCAATAGGGCTAGGAATAAGTGGCTAGGTTAAGTCTAGGGTTAGGCTTGTGTTAGGGTTAGCTACTAGGGCTAGACCTAAGGTTCAGGCTAGTGTTAGGGCTAGGGCTAGGGTTAAGTGGCTAGGTGTAGAGCTAAGGTTAAGTTTAGGGTTAGGGCTATGACTAGGCTTAAGTAGCTATAGCTATAGCAAGAGCTAATATTAAGACTAGGGATAGGTCAAGGGCTAGTTTTAAGTTGCTAGGGCTAGAGCTAGGGTTGTCTTGGGTTAGCGCTAAAGCTAGTGTTAAGGGCCTAGAGCTAGAAGCTAAGGTTATGTCTCAGGCTAGGGTTAGAGCTAGGGTTAAGTACTAGGACTAGTGCTAAGGTTACGGATGGGCTAAAAGTAAGTGGCTAGGGCTAAAGCTAAGGTTCAGGTTACTATTAGGGCTAGAGCTAGGGTTGTGGCTAGGCTAGAGCCAAGGTTAAGGCTAGCGCTAGAGCTAAGGCTAGGGTTAATCGGCTAGGTCTACAGCTAAGGCTAAGTCTAGGGTTAGGGCTAGGGTTAGGATTAAGGTGCTATGGCTAGAACGATGTTAAGGCTATTAACTAGCACTAAACCTAATTCTAACCCTAACCCTTAGCCCTAGCCACTTAACCTTAGTCCTAAACCTAACGCTAAAACTAGCCCTAATCCTAACCCTAACCCTAAGCCCTAGCCTCTTATTACCAGCCCTAGATTTAACAATAGCCCTAACTCTAGCTCTACATCTATCCACTTTACACTAGTCCTAGCCCTAACCCTAACCCTAATCCTAACCCTAAGCTCTAGCCATTTGAACTTAGTTCTAATCCTAACCCAAACACTAGTATTAACCCTAAATCTATCCCAAAGCCGTAACCTCTTAACATTAGCCCTAGCCCTAACACTAGCACTAACCCTAGCCTTAACCATAGCTCTCTCTCCTTAGCTCCTTAACACTGGCTCTAGCTGTAACCTTAGTTCTAGCCTTAACCGTAACCCTAAGCCTTAGCCTCATAACATTAGCCCTAAACTTAACTCTAACCCTAACCCTAAGTACTGGCTTCTTAACCATAGTCCTAGCCGTTGACCTATCTCTAATCCTAGCCTTTATTCTACCAGTAACTTTAAGCCCTAGTCTCTTAACATGAACCCTAGTCCCATTCCTAGCCCTAACCCTAGCCTTAACTCTAGCTCTACCCTAGACTTTTAACACTAGCCATAACCTTAACCTTAACTCCAACTTAAAGACCTAGCTTATTACCATTAGCATAAGCCATAACCCGAGCCCTAACGATAGTCTTAACCCTAGCTCTAGCCTTAGCCTCTTAACATTATCTCTAGCTCTAACCCTAGCCCTAACCCTAGCCTTAACCATAGCTCTACCCCTAGCTTCTTAGCACCAGCACTAGACCTAACCCTAACCATAAGACCTAGCCATTTAACATTAGTCCTAACCTTAAACCTAACACTAACCCTAACCCTTACCTTAAGCCCTAGCCATTTAACATTAACCCTAGCCCTAGTCCTGGCCCTAAGCCTAGCCTTAATCCTAGTTCTACCTTAGATTTTTAATACTAGCCGTAGCCTGAAACTTAACTCTAACCCTAAGACATAGCTTGTTACCATTAGCCGTAGCTCTAACCCTTGCCCTAATCCTAGTCATAACACTAGCTCTAACCCTAGCCACATATTATCCATAGCCCTAACCCTAGCTTTAACCCTAGCTCTGCCCCTAGACTCTTAACACTAGCCCTAACCCTAACCTTAGCCTAAACCCTAGCCCTAATCCTAGCTCTAGCCCTAACTCCTTAACATTAGTCCTAGCCCTAAACCTAGCCGTAACCCTAGCCATAACCCTAAGCTGCAACCCCTTAACACTAGCCCTAGAACTAACCTTAGCCCTAACCATATCTTTAACCCTAGCTCTAGCCCTAGCTCCTTGAAACTAGCCCTAACGCCTTAACATTAGTCCTAGTTCGAACCCTAACACTAGCCTTAGCCTTAACCCTAGCTCTACTCTAGAATTTTAACACTAGTCCTAGCCATGGCTCTAGCCCTAACCCAAAGCTCTAGCCTCTTAACATTAGAATTAGCCCTAAAGCTAGCACTAACCCTACCTCTTGCTCTAGCCTCTTAACACTAGACTTAGATCTAACCCTAACACCAACTCTAAACCCTATCCTCTTAACATAAACACTAGCCCTAGACCTAACCTTAACTCTCATCTTTAGCCATATCCTGTTAACATAAGCTCTAGCCGTAGCCTTAAACCTAGCCCAGACCCTAAATCTAACCCTAGGCCGTATTCTCTTAACGCTAGCACTAGCCGTTAACCTAGCCCGAACCCTAACCCTAGCTATACCCTAGCCTTTTAGCACTAGCCTTAACCTTAACCCTAACTCTAAACCTAAGCCCTAGCCTCTTATCATTATCCTTAGTCCTTACCCTAGCCATACCACAACCTTCGCCCTAGCTCTACCCTGGCCTCTTAATATTATCTCTAGCCTTAGCCCTAGCCCTACCCTTAGCCTTAACCCTACCTATAGCCTCTTAACACTAGCACTAGCCCTAACCTTCACCCTAGCCTTAACCCTAACTCTTAGTCCTACCACTTAAAATTAGCCCTAGCTCTAAGCTTAACTCTAGACCTAAACCTTACCCTAAGAAATAGCCTCTTAACGGTAGCCCTAGCCGTTAAACTAGCTCTAACCCTAGCCTTTACTCAAGCTCTAACCCTAAGCCCTAGCCTCATAACACAAGCCCTAGTTGTAAACCTAGCACTAACTCTAGACTTAGCACTACCTCTACCCTTGCCTTTTAATATTATCCCTAGCTCTAACCTAAACCTAATCCTAAGCCCTAGTGTTTTAACATTAAACTTGGCCCTAACCCAAGTCCTAACCCTAGCCCTAGCCATAACACAAAGCCCTATCCTCTTAACCCTAGCTTTAGCCCTACCCACTTAACATTATCCTTAGCCCTAACGCTAGTTCTAACTTAAGACTTAACCCTAGCTCTATGCCTAGCCTCTTAACATTAGTAGTAACCCTAACCCTAACACTAGCAGCTAATCCTAACTCTAAGTCGTAGCCCCTTAACAGTAGCCCTAGCCTTAACTCTAGCCCCAACCGTTGCCTTAACCTTAGTTCAAGCCATTGCCTCTTAACATTAGCTCTAGCCCTAACCTTAGCTTTAACCCTAGCTCTAGCCCTAGCCCCTTAACACTAGCCTTAGCTCAAAACCATTGCCCTAACACGACCTTTAACCCTAGCTCTACCCTAACCTTCTAACATTAGCCCTAACCCTAAATCCAAACCTAAGTCCTAGCCTCTTAACATTAACCTTAGCCCTAATCCTAGCCCTGATCTAAGCCTTATCCCTAACTCTAGCTCTAGCCACTTAATATTGTCCCTAGCCCTAACGTTAGCCCTAACCCTAGCATTAACCCTTGTTCTAGCCCTAGCCTCTTAACTCTAGCCCTAGCCCTAACCATATCCCATACACTTAGTACTAGCTTCTTAACACTAGTCCTAACACTAACCCTAATTCTAAGCCCTAGCCCCTTAACACTAGCCCTATCTTTAACCCTATCCCTAACCATAGCCTTAACCCTAGCTCTAGCACAAGGCTCTTAACGCTAGCCCTAGCCCCAAACTTAGACTTAACCCAAGCATAAACCCTAGCTTTCGCCCTAGCTCTGACCATAGCCTTAACCGTAGTTCTACCCCTAGCCTCTTAACATTAGATTTAGCCCGAACCATTGCCCTAAATCTATCCTTAACCCTAGCTCTTGCACTCATCCTTTAATCTTAGCCCTTGCCTCTAACTTTAGCCTTAACCCTATCTCTAGCTCAAGTCCCTAACCCTAACCCTAACCGTAGCCCTAACGCTAGCCTTAACCGTAGCCCTAACCCTGGCCTTAAACGTAGCTCTAGCCCTAGCTTCTTTACATTAGCCATAGCCCTCACCCTAATCCTAACCCTAAGCCCTAGCCCCTTAACAGTAGCCCTAGCTCTAACCTAGCCCTAACCATAGCCTTAATCCTAGCACTAGCCATAGCCGTAACCCTAGCTCTAGCCCTAGCCACGTAACGTTAGTCCAAGCCCTAACCACAGCCTTAGCATCTTAACTCTAGCCTTAGGCCTAGTCTTGACCATAGCTCTAGTTGTGCAATAGAAATCGGGACAATAAATAATCATTTCTTTCAAGATTTATTATTATAAAACTTCTGAACACGAATATCATTTTTTATTTTTATTTATCAATTTTAATCTGAGTTGCTGGTAGCAAATACGGAGAAAATCAACAAAAGCTCCTAGAGAAGTTGAAAGCGAGGAGGGGGACTAATTATAAACTGCAAGAAGACAGAATGCATGGTTATTAGAAAAAAGAATGAGTTCCAAATGTCAATTACAAATCAGCAGTACCAAATTTAACTAAGCACCAAAATTTAAATATATGGGAAATTTTCACCAGAGGATGGAAAATGTGATAATGAGATCTGAAGTCGTTTTGGGATAACCAAAGGTGCCTTTCAACTTCTAAGCAAAGTATTATGTGAAAAACTTCATTAGAAACAAAGAAAAGAATACTGAACTCTTAGGTGATATATGTGAAAATGTATGGCGATGAATGATGGCCAAGCTCCGCAAGGATGAAGAAGAGACTTGAAATGTGGTTCTACAGAAAGATGCTGAGGATGCAATGGATCGAGCATGTGAGAAGCGATCAGGCTTTAGAGAAATTGAAAACAAAAATGAAAGTTATTCTTAATATCAGGAAGAGATGATTGAAATTTCTGGTGTACATTATGAGAAAGGAGAGCTTGGAAAATCTGTTACTCACAGGACAGGCTTAAGGCAATGAGGATGGAAGAATGCAATGTATAACATACTTAGTAAGCTTGAGAAAACAGATGGTGACACCGGGTTTATAAATAACGAAATGACAATTTATTCTTAGCTGCAAGGGACAAGGCAATGTAGAGAGACTTGATCGCCTAGATGCTGAGGTGAAAACAACACAAGAAGAAGAAGAAGAAGAAGAAGAAGAAGAAGAAGAAGAATCGGAGTGATAATTTACTATGTAAATTCATTGTAAAGTAATTCCCATTACGGAAGTCCAAACAAAATATGCGTATTCCAGTTGGTTCATCATAATTAAAAAATATTTTTTAGACAGTAAAATAGTATTCGAGAGCAGAGTCAAAATGTACTTTGTCTGCAATTTTCTTCGCTTTATTTATCGCTGTGATTTAACCCGAGTTCTAGCCATAGCTTCTTAACACTAGCCCTAGCCCTAGCCCTAACTCTAAGCCCTAGCCTATTAACATTAGTCTTAACCCTAACCCTAACACTAACCCTAACCCTGACCCTAACTTTAAGCCATAGCCCCTTAACACTAGCTCTAGCCTAAACCCTAGCACTAGCCCTAGCCTCTTAACATTAGCCCTAACCGTAACCTTAGCCTTAACCCTAGTTCTATCCTTCGCCTCTTAACATTAGCCCTAGACATAAACCTAGCCTTAACCTTAGTTCTAGCCTTAGCCTCTTAACATTAGCCCTAGTCCTAAAGCTAGCCTTAACCCTAACTCTAGTCTCAGCCACTTAACATTAGTCTTCTAAAATCTCAGCCCTAGACTCTTAACACTAGCCCTCGCTCTAACCCGAGAATTAACCCTAGTTCTAGCACTAGCCTCTTAACATTAGACCTAGCCCTAACCCTAGCCTTAACCTTAATTCTAAGCCCTAGCCTCTTAACATTAGCTCTAAGCCCTAAACCTAGCCTTAACCATAGCTCTAGCCGTAGCCTCTTAACATTAGCCCTAGCCCTAACCCTAGCCTTAACCTTAATTCTAAGCCCTAGCCTCTTAACATTAGCTCTAAGCCCTAAACCTAGCCTTAACCATAGCTCTAGCCGTAGCCTCTTAACATTAGCCCTAGCCCTAACCCTAGCCTTAACCTTAATTCTAAGCCCTAGCCTCTTAACATTAGCTCTAAGCCCTAAACCTAGCCTTAACCATAGCTCTAGCCGTAGCCTCTTAACATTAGCCCTAGCCCTAACCCTAGCCTTAACCTTAATTCTAAGCCCTAGCCTCTTAACATTAGCTCTAAGCCCTAAACCTAGCCTTAACCATAGCTCTAGCCGTAGCCTCTTAACATTAGCCCTAGCCCTAACCCTAGCCTTAACCTTAACTTTAAGCCCTAGACTCTTAACATTAGCTCTAGCCTCAACCCTAGCCTTAACCCTAGCCTTAACCATAGCTCTAGCCGTAGCCTCTTAACATTAGCTCTAGCCTTAACCCTAGCCTTAACCTTAGCTTTAATCTTAGCCTCTTAACATTAACCCAAGCCTTAACCTTAACTCTAAGCCCTAGCCGCTTAACATTAGCTCTAGCCTTAACCCTAGCCTTAACCGTAGCCTTAACCCTAGCTCTAGCCGTAGCCTCTTAACATTAGCCCTAGCCCTAACCATAGTCTTAACCTTAACTGTAAGCCCTAGCCTCTTAACATTAGCTCTAACCCTAACCCAAGCCTTAAACCTAGCCTAGCCGTAGCCTCTTAACATGAGCTCTAGCCCTAAGCTAGGCTAGCTTAACCTTAACCCTAAGCTTCAGCTTCTTAACATTAGCTCTAGTCTTAACCCAAGCCTTAACCCTAGCTCTAGTCTTAACCCAAGCCTTAACCCTAGCTCTAGCTGTAGCCTCTTAACATTAGTCCTAGCCCTAACCCTAGCCTTAACCTTAACTCTAAGCCCTAGCCTCTTAACATTAGCTCTAGCCTTAACCCTAGTCTTAACCATACCCTTAACCCTAACTCTAGCCTTAGACTCTTAACATTACCTCTAGCCCTAACCCTAGCCTTAACCCTAACTCTAGCCCTAGCCTCTTAACATTAGCCTTAGCCCTAACCCTAGCTTTAACCCTAGCTCGAGCCGTAGTCTTTATATGTTTTAGTCCTCGATTGATTCTGAAGGAGGAGCCATAACCGGTTGGCCCAATTTTGTTGTTTCATTTTTATTGTTTTGTTGTTTTTTTGTTTTTTTTTTGATCCAGCAGATTTCGGTATGAAATTATGTATTCCTTATTTTTGTTCTTCGTTCTATTTATATATACTTTATATTAATATATACTTTAAGTGACCGTTTTTAAAGTACGAATAAAAAGATGTTTTAATATCGTAGTCAAATATGCTTAATCGATATTAATTATATGAAAGAAGCACTCTAGATTGCGAATTTAATTTTCTTTCTAAATTTATGGAACCACGTCGTGTGAGCATAATTTATTTTGGCTTCCGATGTTTATCATGACGGAATGAAAAATCCGAGAAGCGAGTTCGAATTCAAGTGGGGTTCAGTACATTCACTTATGTGCAAATACCTTTGGGAAAGGTACGAATCGATCTCTGCCCTATCTTAGCTATGCGTTAAAAGCAGAACAGACTGTGTCCTACCGCCTTGTAGGGATGTCAGTCTATCGTAGAAAAAAAACGGCAACCTACTCCGTAAAATTCTTTTGCCTAGTCAATCATGATCATCCAAGTGTGTATCGCGTATTTGTTGAATAGCAGGACGGTATAAGTTTTATGTCTCCGGTTGGCAACCCGTCTTACGCAAAAAAAAAGCCATCATATTGTGGGAAATTTTCTGCCTAATCAGTTGTGAGTTGAATGAGACATGATCACCAACACGCATGGTTTGAATAGACGGACGGACTGGGTTTTTTTATCCTCGGTTGGCGACCAGTCTATGAAGAAAATTTAACCTCTTGCAAGAAAATCAATTTACACTGTATTTATATAGCCAACTGGACCTTCTTAGAAACTTTTGTAAAATTTGTTTTATGCTTTTTTTTGTATATATATATCCTGTGTGTTTAATTTATAAAAAACTAGCAGTATAGCCCGGCGTTGCTCGAGTGTAAAGAAAGCTTTAAAACTAATCCATGGTCCTGGAGCTCAGACTCTTTGGATGTTGGCACGAAAGACTAAAAAGCAATAGTTGTTTCCAGTTAAAGGGAAAACTGTAGACTGAAAGAAAAATGAATGGATGTAAGTCAAATTTTGAAGTTTGGTGAGAATCGGATAAAAATTGTGGATTTGTATAAATGACATACAGACAGATAAACAGATACACACACAAACATCTTGCCTTATATATATATATTATCGATTTTCTGCACTATTGTAAAAACTGCAACCTTGAAACTTCTGAATATCGTTTCTTATGTCTTTGTGTATGAGTGTATCAAATTTGATTAAAATCGGACCACTCCTTCTATAACCCGATGTTTTCGATTATCGATTTTTGATATTTATCGGGGGTACCTCGACACAATACCTAGCTAATGAGTCTATAGGTAACGGACACACACACACACACACACACACACACACACACACACACACACACACACACACACAAAGTTCCATTTATAAATAAGTTTAGATAAAAAAATAAAACAAAAATTTAGAAACCACATAGTACGAGTATATTCTATTTTTATTTCTGCAGTTGTGGATCAATTTACAATGAATTTCTATACTAAACTGGACCCTTTTATAAAATTTTATTAAGAAATTGGATCTGTGATCTGGACTGTTTAATCTTCTTTTTCCACCTCCTCTTCTTCTTTTTCTTCTGTGTGCCATTTTCCTTCAGAACATGGGCGATCATAGCTCTCCACAACATCATATTCCTTGTAACTCTTAGCAACATTTATCTCGATGCAAAGACTCTCCATCCCGTTCTTCCATCCATTTAAAATATCCAGGCAAATGGCTCACTGCCTTTTTCTATCTCTTAATTAGAGAAAAAAATAATTGTTTTGTCGCATTGGGCCTACTGTACAAGTCCACCGAACTGATAAATGATGCAACAGTTCACCACTCATAACAAATCGTGTTTGGTTTGAGCAGAATAATGAACTGGCCTTCGGATCAAATTAATGTACTTAAGAGTATATAAATGATTACTTTTATTCAATTCTATCAATAGTGATTGTTGTGCAGGATTTCTGAAATATTTCTCGAGTACATTCCTTCAGACATTCGCATGAAGAGAAAAAGTATATTTACAAAGCATTGTTTATCCCAAAACGAGGCCACAATCAGCTTACAGTTAACGTTGTTATCTAAGAAATACTACTGAACTTTATTGATCAGACGAGAACCGATGATTTTTTTACGAAAATATGACGGCTATATTTAAGTTATTTTGCATCTACATTGTTTACGTATTCTGGGTGCGTAATAATCAAAGTCTATTTTGGCAGCAAACCGCTTGCGTACGGATAGTAAATGAATTCAGAAAACTATACAAAAATAGAAAGGGGCGTAAGACAAGGATGTGTTTTCTGACCGGATTTATTTAACTTATACAGCAAAACAATTCTGTGAGAAATGAAATCCTTTCTCAGGATTCATCATTGGCGGCCACAATCTCAACAATATAAGATACGTGGATGACATAGTGCTGATAGCAGACACGGAAAGGAAAATGCAGGATTGCCTACAGAAGGTACAAAGAGAAAGCAAAGAAAGGGCAGAGTATAAACCTCAAGAAAACTGAATGTATGGTCATCAGCAAAATAAAGAACCCAAAATGCCAGCTACAGGTCGGAGAAACTAAAACAAAACAAAGAAATTTAAGCACCCAGGAAGTGTTCTGGAAGTGGAGGGAAAGTGTGACACTGAGATCCGAAGACGCACTGGCATCGCCAAAGACTCATTTCGAAAGCTAGCCAGTGTACTGAGAGAGACAGGAAATCTCATTGGAAAGAAAGAAAAGAATGCTGGATGCTATGTCATATCTGCCCTTCTGGACGAATGTGAATGTTGGACGATCTCTTCAAGGATGAAGGAAAGGCTCGAGGCAACAGAAATGTGGTTCTCCAGAAGAATGCTGAGGATACAATGGACTGGGCACGTGAGCAACGATGAGGTGTTGGGAAAAATGAAAACGAGAAAAAAACATAATATCAGAAAGAGGCTGATGCGGTTTCTGGGAGACGTGATGAGGAAAAAGGGTTTAGAGAATCTGATACTCACATGACGGATAGGGAGAGAGAGAGAGAGACGGGAGAGAGAGAGAGAGACAGGAGAAAGCAGTGCAAGATATACTTGATAGGCCTCAGCAAATGGATGGCGGAGAGGGGTTCAGGAGAGATACCAAGAGGAAAAATATTGAGAGACAGAGCCAAGTGGAAATCCATGATCGCCTACGTCCTGAAGAGACACAGCACATGAAAAAGAAGAAGTTCCGAGTGTTATTTCACAATCCGAGATAATTCTACTTTCCCAATCCTTATAAGCACGAGAATCCAAATAAATTACTTTGCACGTACCATCAACGAAAATGACGGACATGTTTAAATCAGTTTGTAATTACAGTATTTATATATTCTGCATCAATAATCTAAGACTTCTTTCTATAAAATTAAAGCTATTGTCAGTTGCGAGAAATATTCTTGCTTTTAAAATCATTAAAAATAGAAAAAAGATATCCAAAATCTAACAAGGAACCGTTACATTTACTCTATATTATATATTCACGAGTTCATTGTACCGTCAGTATTGGCGGCCATATTTAAGTAATTTTATAATTGCATTGTTTGTATTGTCTGCACGGGAGTTTTATCTATTATAATTAATACCATTTTCGAATCTAAGAAAGATTTCTTCTTTTGAAATCATTAAAAGTAAATCTATCCGAAGAAATCTAACACAATACTTTTACATCACACTATATATCGAAGAAGAAGCCTTGAATATTCCTCAGGCTCGGACGGATGAGCAAAGATGGAAAGTGAGACAGATAATGGAGAAAGCCAAGTCGCCCAAATCAAAGATCACGTGACTGGAGAAGCAAGGCAATTAAGATGCTACAAAGAATGACAACATCATCAGACTACCAGCTGACAAAGACAATACGACTGTAGTGATGGACAACTCGAAATATGAAGAAAAACTGGAAGACCACATTAGAAATGGTAGCAATCGCAAGTAAAGAAAAATCCAAAGTTGAAAACAATAACTGTCCCAGAACCTAATCAAGACCAAGGATCATTTCCAACTTAAGACTTACTGGCAGTTGTCTTAACATTACTGCAAGCTATCTCACAAATATATCAGTCAGTTAAGTGCCATACGTGTTACACGCTTTGGGTGATCATGTCTCAAAAGAGACATAACTGATTTTGCCAGAAGATCATCCCGCAGTAGGTTGCAATTATTTTCTGCAGTAGACTGATTACCAGCCGAAGCTATAGAACCCAATCTGTCCTATTATTTAACCAATAACCTGAGGGAAGAAACGGATTAATACCTTTCCCAAGTGTATTTGTGCGACAGTGAATGCAAGGAATTCAACTAAACTTCACAAAGACGGTATTCTGCGCTAGCCAATTGTTATCTGCCAAGGCTCTGTGCCACCCTCTGAGTCGCTTCCTTATAGATATCAATCAGTTAAGTGCGATACGTGTTACACGCTTTGGGTGATCATGTCTCAAAAGCGACATGACTAACTAGGCAGAAGATTATCCCGCAGTAGGTTGCCATTGCTTTCTGTGGTAGACTGGTTGCTAGCCAAGGCTATAGAACTCAATCTGTCCTGATATTTTACCCATAATTGGAGAGAATAAACGGATTAATTCCTTTCCCAAGGGTATTTGTGCGTAAATGAATGCAAGGAATTCAACAGGAATTCGAACTCGGCACCCCGACTTTTCGTTCCGAGTCGATATCCACTGCACCACGGCAGACATCCTTGTAGATATAATTGACCCATAAATAGGAAAGGCGCCATCATATGTCCTCAACTCCGCTCATTTCGTGGAACGAATCTAAGACACTCCCACCCAATCAAACCAGATGGTGAGCCTAGACGTGGTGAGTCTGTTCACCAAGGTACCCACAGTGAAGGCACTATCGGTAGTCAAGGACAGACTGGCTTCTGACTCATCCTTAAGAGAACGTACCAGTTGTCACTTTCCACTCTCGATAAAGTCCAAGTGTGTTTCCGCGTCCTTGTAGATGAAGTATTTCCAACCCTACAAACCATTTCTCACAGACGAAATATTGCAAGCCTCTCCCTGCTCTATCGCTATTTCCATCAAGTGCGTTTACATGAACTGCACTGCTTAGTTCGACCAGTTCTAATCTTCATGGCTAAGACCCACCATGCTACTCGCATTGTAGCGAACCACCCTCATTTCTTTGTATTCCGTTACTGAGATGTAAGTTTCACTCAAGCAGCTTCTTCTTCTCACTAACTTGTGAAACCGACTCCCAAGAGGATGCTTCCCCAATTATTATGATAACCTGTTCAAATCTAGTGTTAACCCCTATCTTCCACACATATCCGCATCAGTTGTGCTATTTAATCTGTAACCTTCTACTTTGAGTGGATCTCAGATCTTGTACTGGGTGAACATCATTGTAAAGAAGCAAAAAAATAAAATTGTGATAGGTCATGAAAAGATATATATATATATATATATATTATTCGAAGTAGCTAAGTGATTTTAGCAATGTAACCGGGTAGGACAATCTAGCAAGTAGCTGTAATGGACTGGTACTCATCGTATACGTATGTAGTATGCTTAGGCGTAGGCTTATGCAACAGGCGTGGTCAATAGGCGTTCTAATAGACGTAGTCATAGGCGTCTCCGCCTAAGTCTGTATTTATGTATATATATTTATATATATATATCTTCTCCCTCCAGGTATGTGTCAAATGGCAGGACAGGTTGGGTTCTATAGCCTTGGCTGGCAACCAGTCTACCGCAGAAGGCAATGGCAACCTACCGCGGGATAATCTTCTGCCCAGTCAGTCATGTCACTTTCGAGACATGATCGTCCAAGCGTGTATCACGTATGGCATTTAACTGACTGAGGAAAGGATGAGGACTTACAGAATCTTATACTGACAGAGCGAATAGAAGGGATGCGTGACATGGATAAACAGCATGAGATACTTCATGTACTTAAACAGATGAATGCCAGAACGGGGTTCGGAAGAAATTAAAATTCCAGTTCAAATTCCAGTTGAATTCCTTGCATTCACTTATGCACAAATACTCTTGGGAAAGGTATTAATCCGTCTCTTCCCTCCAGTTATAGGTTAAATAATAGGACAGATTGGGTTCTATAGCCTTGGCTGGCAACCAGTCTACCGCAGAATGCAATGGTAGCCTACTGCGGGATAATCTTCTGCCCAATCAGTCATGTCTCTTTCGAGACATGATCGCCCAAAGCGTCTATCACTTATGGCACATAACTAACTCATAGATAAACAGAGTCTAATATTTTCATTGCAAATTCTCAAAAAAACAAAAAAAAAAACAAAAAAAAACGTATAAATTGACTTTTCTCTTATGTTTAGGTTTTATTAAATTTGCAATCACCATTTTTTTAAATATTACCGAGGAGCAGCGTCTTAGGAAAAAATACCTTTTGATAATCTTTTCTTTTTTTTTTCTTTTTCCTCGGACAAGTAAGTTTCTTGTTTGCCCAGCATTCGTTAGTGGGAATCATGGCAATTCATAGCGAAACAGTTACCTCTAGTGTACACAATCAATGAATGAAATAATAAAAACCCTAAAAGCGAATTTATCTAATCTTGCTTATTGCTCTTTTACAAATGCAATGACTTCGAGAGGGTAAAAATCACTGTTATAATCTTATTGTTTCATACCTTTTGATAATGTTTCAATCTATAAATTATACTGACTTGATTTCAAGACGCCACTGGCTTCTCTTCATTCGGCTTCTGAATTACACGTCACAAAACGAATTTAATCGATTTCACAGGCCTTTTATCCAGTTTTACGCGATGCCATTTTCCCGCCGCTGTTCCAAATTACAGATTTGAGAGTTTTGAGCTCCGGATCAAGACATTTGAACCTGTAAATGCACGAAATACAATGATTACATCTTCAAAGAGCAGGATCAATCTTGATGGCTCAATCTTCCCGCAATAAACTTAACGCTGCAATTTGTCAAATGATCTCGAGTTGAACGAATTCTTTTTACACAAACCCGGATTTACTCTTATTAGTCACATTCAATGACTTTTCACACTCGCAGTAACTGGCATATTTTAATAGAGATCAAGTGACAACACGTTTACTCCGCATCACCGTATTTCCTATGTTCGAGCTGACCTTCTTCTATGAACGTAGAACGTTCCCTTCAGAACGTAGGCGATCATGGCTTTCCACGTCTCCCTATTTCTGGTGGCTCTTAGCACGCCTTCTCCTGTTACACCATGCAATCCTCATTCCATCATCCACCTGAGTAGGTCTTTCAAATATGTTATCTGTTGCTTTCCTCTGTCTCTTTTTCCTCTATCTGGCCTGTTAGTATCAGGTTCTCCAAGCCCTCCTTCCTCATTGCATGTCCCAGGAACTTCAGTTGTCTCTTCCTGATGCGCAGTATTAATTTTTTTTCGTTTCCATCACTTCCAAAACCTCATCATTGCTCACATGCTCAATCCATGATATGCGCAGCATCCTTGTGTAGAACCACGTTTCAGTTGCTTCAAGTTTTCCTTTCATATTCGATGATATTGTCCAGCATTCACTGCCATATTGATGAACTGACATCACATAGCAATCCAGTACTCTCTTTTTTTGTTTTTGGCGAAATTGTCCTGTTTCTTAATACTTTACTCAACTTCTCGAATGCTTTCCTTGCCATACCAATTCGCCTTCGGATCTCTGTGTCATTTCCTTTCATGACATAGGTGATCATGGTCTTCCACATCCCTCTATCTCTGGTGGCTCTTAGCACATTTTCTTCTGTTACACCACGCAACCCCCGTTCTGCCATCTACTTGCTCAGGCCATTCAATTACGTTAGATGCTGTTTTCCCCTACCTCTCCTCCCCGCTCTCTGGCCTGTTAGTATCAGGTTCTTCAAGTCCCCCTTCCTCATTGCATGTTCCAGGAACTTTAGCTGTCTCTTCTTGAAGCTCAATATTAATTTCCCTTTTGTTTCCACCCTTTCTAAAGCCTCATCATTGCTCACATGCTCAATCCATGATATCTGCAGCATCCTTCTATAGAAACATATTTCAGTTGCTTCAAGTTTTTCCTTCCTCTTTGAAGATATTGTCCAGCATTCACTGCCATATTAAAGAACTGACATCACATAGCAATCCAGTACTTTCTTCTTTGTTTCTAGCGAAAGTTTCCTGTCTCTTAATACTTTACTCAGCTTCTGGAATGCGTCCTTTGTTATGACAGTTCGTCTTCGGATCTCTGTGTCGCACTTTCCGTCTTTTGTTAGGTATTTAAATTTTCCCGTGTATTTAAATTTTTTTACCTGCTTGATTTTAGTATACCGCAATAGTATTTAGCATTTTGGGCTGCCCTTTTTGCTGATGACCATGCATACGGTTTTCTTGCAGTTTATTTGTAGCCCTTTTTTTGTCACTTTCTTCAGCTATCTTCTGTAGAAGGTCTTGTCGTTTCCATTCCGTGTCTGCTATCAGCACTGTATCGTCTGCGTATCTTATGTTGTTCAAATTGTGGCCTCCGATGACAAATCCTGGCATAACATCTAGGATTTTCAAAATAGTCTCGCTGTGACAGCTATTATTTCACTCTTTGGCGAATTTTTTATGTATTTATTTTTTTTTTTACAAAACGATCATTAGAATTTCGGGCAAGTTTTGCCGAATGCTAATAATATTATGAAAAGAATTATATGGATGAATGAAGAAATTTTCTGATGAATTGAACTACAAAGAGTCTACTGTCAACAAACAATAAAAAAGCGCAGAAAATTTGGGGTAGACGGGTGAAGCAAGCAGGCTAGGTGAATTTAGCACTCACGGAACACGTCGAAAGAAAAAGTATCAGAAAAAAAAAGTAGTTTCCTTGTCGTCTAAAATATTTAGAGCTTATATCCTATCCTAAAAGTGGATTATAAAAAACATTTGAATCTAAAACAAATTAAAATAATTATTACTTCTTGAACAGCCCATGTGATTATTATTATATCATTATTATTATTATTATTAATTGTTCAATGATTACAAGGTGCATGAGCCATTCAAAGTAGAGGGTTATTGATTGTAGCACGTAAGAGGAGGATGTAAAGAGTTACAGTTTAGAAGAATATGGAGGAAAATATATTAGTTAAGTCTAGATTCTTTATATTTTATTCATTTTAACCGATCTTATATATATAAGCGCAATGGAAGGGTGCTCGTTGCACAATAAAAGAACAGGTATCAATGAAACAGGAGATAATGATTGACATTGCATTTAAATTTTTGAAGATCTCAGCTGACTGGAAAGCAAGAAGCCAGAAGAGACTTCAACAAGCGAGAGAAGAAACTGTTAGCATAGGACTTATAATGATCTGAGAAGAAGAAAACATAATTAAGAAGAAAAAACAATAAAAGACAGAACATAACGATTGATATTGCATTCAAATTTTTGAAGATCAAAGTTGAGTGGAAAGTAAGAATACAGAAGAGAGTTCCATAAGAAAGATAAGAAACTGTTAGCATAGAACTTATAACAATATGAGAAGAAGAAAACATAATTAAGGAGAGAGAACAATAAAAGAACAGGAATTAAGACAGAAGAAAACAATTGACATTGTATTTAGTTTTTGAAGATCAAAGTTGAGTGGAAAGCAAGGAGCCAGAAGAGAATTCCACAAGCGAGAGAAGAAACTGTTAGCATAGGACTTATAATGATATGTGAAGAAGAAAACATAATTAAGGAGAGAGAACAATAAAAGAACAGGAATTAAGACAGAAGAAAACGATTGACATTGTATTTAGGTTTTTGAAGATCAAAGTTGAGTGGAAAGCAAGGAGCCAGAAGAGAATTCCACAAGCGAGAGAAGAAACTGTTAGCATAGGACTTATAATGATATGAGAAGAAGAAAACATAATTAAGGAGAGAGAACAATAAAAGAACAGGAATTAAGAAGACAGAAAATAACGATTGGCATTGCATTTAAATTTTTGAAGATCAAAGTTGACTGGGAAGAAAGAAGCCAGAAGAGACCTCAACATAAGCATAGGACGAGGAAAAGAAAACATAGTTAAGAAGAGAAATCAATCAAAGAACAAAAATTAAAAAGAAAGAAAATAACGGTTAATATTGCATTTAAATTTTTGAAGATCAATGTTGATTGGAAAACAAGAAGAAGAGTGTCATGGGCGCGAAGTACAAGCTCAGGACCAATAATATTGCAGATTTTTCTTTGGATTTTGTCAAGAATCTGTAAATACATAGCAGAAGCACCAAACCAGATCTGACAGCAATATTGAATGCATGGACAAATGCTATAAAGGATAGGAAATTGTGTACAGCTTCGATCTCTCACGTCCTGAACGGGATACGACAAAAAGAAGAAGCAGAAGAAGACGAAGAAGAAGAAGAAGAAGACGAAGAAGAAGAAGAAGAAGAAGAAGAAGAAGAAATAAAAGAAGACGAAGAAATAAAAGAAGACGAAGAAGAAGAAATCGAAGAAGACAAGACGAAGAAGAAGAAGATGATGAAGAAGACGAAGAAGAAAAAGAAGAAGAAAAAGAAGAAGAAGAAGACGAAGAAGACAAAGCAGAAGAAGACGAAGACGAAGAAGAAGAAGAAGAATACGAAGAAGGAAGAAAAGGAAGAAGAGGAAGAAGAAGAAGACGAAGAAGAAGGCGAAGAAGAAGACGAAGAAGAAGAAGACGAAGACGAAGAAGAAGAAGACAAAGAAGACGAAGAAGAGGACGAAGACGAAGAAGACCAAGAAGAATAAGAATACAAAGAAGTAGAAGAAGAAGAAGAAGAAGAAGAAGAAGAAGAAGAAGAAGAAGAAGAAGAAAAAGAAGTATATAGCATAAAACCAAACGAAGGTATCGACAGGTAGCTATCTTAGGCTCGTGCTTCTCGCCACACTACACACAATGATAGATAATTTCGATCATTCAAACTCAATTGTTATTGAGATCAAATTAGTCGCTTCCCCTTCCACGTTCCAATAGGCTCGACTGCTTGATCGATGAATTAATTTCTAACGGTTTTGAAATGGCTGACGAAACCGTCACTTGATTGATTTTTCGAAAAGATAACAGACGAAGCCTGGAAGTAGGGCATTTGAGAAAGTTGATCTTATCGGTTTTTTTTGTTTTTTTTTGTTTTTGCCAGAAACATTAACAGAAGTAATCAAAATTCAGGTTTTGCTTTCTTTAAACTTCCAAACAGAATTTAATCTCTTTGATGTAAGACGTTCCTAAGTCATTTAGTAAAATTAGCTTCATAAGGAACAAGATTAATTCCAGAGAAATAATTATGAGACAACTGTGCTGCGCCAATCTCATTCGAGAAAACTTATTGTAATCAAAAATTATTTTAAAAATTAGCTAAAAAGCCGATTTAATTTTTTCTTAGCTTCTAAAAAGCATCTTTCGTTCTATCCTTTATCGATTTTATTTTTTCTAAATCAAACTCGGCTGAAAAATTCCCTTTTGCATTTATATTATTTACACTGTTCGGACTGTTGTCCTCATCTTTATTACACATTTTGCCGGTGAGAAAGTGACTGTCTCTGAGCTGCCAAGTCTGGATCGATCACATTACAGATTCTACGTTGAATTTTGTCAAGGACACCCAGGTGGATAGCAGGAGCACTCGACCAGATATGACAGCAGTATTCAATGCACGGGCGGATGCTAAGTCGGGATCGATCACATTACAGATTCTCCGTTGTATTTTGTCAAGGACCCCTAAGTGGATAGCAGGAGCACCCTACCAGATTTGACAGCAGTATTCAATGCACGGGTTGATTGTAGATTTATATATGTGCATGATGGTTTCAGACGGGAAAACCTTCCTGGCCCTATACAGAGAACTGACCTTTTTAGGAGCGGATTTAGCTATGGATTCGATATAGTAATTCCACTTGAGATCTCTTCCGAGAATTAACCCAAGGAGGCGCAGTGTTTTGCTTTTATGGGAGACTAGCCTGAGCCATGCATGCTCAAAAATCAGGAAATGGCAGCTGAAATTCCTCGGACAGATAATGAGGAAGGAAGACTTGGAAAACTTGACACTCACCGGACTTATTGAAGGCAAGAGATATCGGAGTATGTAGCAAGACACTTACCTGACGCGCTTGTATAAATGGACGCCGGAACGAGTAGGGAGGAAAACTGCTAAAAACCCCACGAGATAGAAAGCTGTGGATGGTTTATATATTTACTAATTTTGTTTTTAATGATTTGCTGCATATTAGTTGCTAATATTTATAATTCAAGGTTCGTATTTATTTTTCTTCAGCTTAATGCATGCATTACTCGTAAACAAAACCAAGTCGATTGCTAGTGGTTAATTTTATATAGTTTATACTGATCCAAATTTTACGCCGGCATTTCACTGACTCTTCATGTGTAATTAAAAAGTTGATCGTTAGTCAGTGAAAATCAGAAACACAGTAGTTGCCCATCTATGCAAACGGTTGTCTTTTCTCATTATGTATCTCAGAAATTGCAACTGACTCTAGTAACCTTTTTCTTCCTAACTGCTCGCATGTTCTTTCTGTGGTATTCCCAACATTCATCAGTAGAACAAGATCTCTTCTGCTTCCATTATATTCTTCATCTGTGAAGGAAATGTTCAGTATTCATTGCCATATAGAAAACTTGATGTGAATTATCATTACCCTTTTGCTTTTCTAACAAAAATTTCCCTTTTTTTATGAGAGAATAGTTTGAATCAAGCCCCTATGGCAAGTTATCAGCTATCTATTGCGATGTGGACTGAGTAGAGGCACGGCCAGTGTATCCTTTATTGTGTGTGCTATCTATTGCGATGTGGACTGAGTAGAGGCACGGCCAGTGTATCCTTTATTGTGTGTGCTATCTATTGCGATGTGGACTGAGTAGAGGCACGGCCAGTGTATCCTTTATTGTGTGTGCTATCTATTGCGATGTGGACTGAGTAGAGGCACGGCCAGTGTATCCTTTATTGTGTGTGCTATCTATTGCGATGTGGACTGAGTAGAGGCACGGCCAGTGTATCCTTTATTGTGTGTGCTATCTATTGCGATGTGGACTGAGTAGAGGCACGGCCAGTGTATCCTTTATTGTGTGTGCTATCTATTGCGATGTGGACTGAGTAGAGGCACGGCCAGTGTATCCTTTATTGTGTGTGCTATCTATTGCGATGTGGACTGAGTAGAGGCACGGCCAGTGTATCCTTTATTGTGTGTGCTATCTATTGCGATGTGGACTGAGTAGAGGCACGGCCAGTGTATCCTTTATTGTGTGTGCTATCTATTGCGTTGTGGACTGAGTAGAGGCACGGCCAGTGTATCCTTTATTGTGTGTGCTATCTATTGCGATGTGGACTGAGTAGAGGCACGGCCAGTGTATCCTTTATTGTGTGTGCTATCTATTGCGATGTGGACTGAGTAGAGGCACGGCCAGTGTATCCTTTATTGTGTGTGCTATCTATTGCGATGTGGACTGAGTAGAGGCACGGCCAGTGTATCCTTTATTGTGTGTGCTATCTATTGCGATGTGGACTGAGTAGAGGCACGGCCAGTGTATCCTTTATTGTGTGTGCTATCTATTGCGATGTGGACTGAGTAGAGGCACGGCCAGTGTATCCTTTATTGTGTGTGCTGTGCCCCTTTTACATCTCCCCATCCCTGTAGCCCTTAACACACCGTCTCCTATTATTCTGCTCAACCTCTGCTCCACCATTTATCTGCTCAAGTCAATCAAGTATGTCACGCATTGATTTCCCTTGACTCTCATTTCCTCTATCCATCCCATGAGCATCAGATTCTCCAAGCACTCTTTCCTCACTACTTGTCCCAGAAACTTCAGCTGTCTTTTCCTGATGCATCTGTTTTTCTTTTCATGTCCTGATACATCAGTTTCTTTTTCGTGCACTGATTATTTTTATTTTAATCATTTCACCCCAAGCAAGGCAGAACTGCCACTGGTGCGCATGGGGTTACATAGGAGGAAAGTTATGAGAAAGAGTGACAGGTTAAAGAGGGTGTCAGGAAGTGGGTAAGAGAAGGATAAGAATACTGATGAGAGTGGAGTGGACAGAGAAAGAAGCATGAGAGAGAGAGAGAGAGAGAAAGAGAGAGAGAGAGAGAGAGGATGCAGGTTAGTGAGATAGGAGATGACTACTTTTTTTTATAATCATATCGCCCACAGCAAGGCATTTTAGTACCACTGTTTTGCAGTAGGTTACATAGGAGGAAAATTATGAGAAAGAGTGACAGGTTAAAGAGGGTGTCAGAAAGTGGGTAAGAGAAGGATGAGAATACTAATGAGAGTGGACGGAGAAAAGAGCATAAGAGAGAGGATGAATGTGGCCATAAAGTGAGGGATCAGTTTATATATTCATTGTAATGTAGAATCGATCGATCACTTTATATCCACATTATAATAGTATAGAATTTTTTTTATCATATCGCCCCAAGTAAGGCATTTTAGTACCACTGTTTTGCAGGAGGTTACATAGTAGGAAAGTTATGAGAAAGAGTGACAGGTTAAAGAGGGTGTCAGGAAGTGGGTAAGAAAAGGATGAGAATACTGATGAGAGTTGAGTGGACGGAGAAATTAGCATGAGAGGACCCTCAGGTAGATAGTAGGAGCACCCGACCAGATATGGCTTCACTATTCAATGCACGGGCAGATGGTAATGTGTGTGTATGTGCGTGTCTGTATTTGCCACCTACCAGTATAAATCCCCACCCCGAATACGAACTCTTGTTTTATAAACTACGATAGCTAAGGCCTGGAAATATATAAAATACCAGTGATATCAAACCCCTTTAATAATGTATACTAAAACTCCTCTTCTCAAATAATATTCTTAAGCCAACTGAAACATAAAATACGAATCCACAATAATTTCCCGAAATACATCATCGGCAGACAAATAAAATTATTATTACATAAATTAAACGACACTAGTAATAAAAATATAAGACAACATCAACATATTTTATTGCAACCAGAGACAATAATTATAAGCAGGACAAATTTGACATGAAGAAAATTATTAAACGCCATATTTCTACTATAATCACTGAAAAACGTTCAAACTTTATAACAGAAAATGGAAGACCGCTAACCTCGTTACTAACCAAAATAACCCCACCAAATCAAAACTAGCGATGACCAATATAGTGTACTAATTCAATGCCAAGTTCAAGGTCGTGTTTCTTGTCGCTAATCAATTACCTATATTGGACATACTATCACCTCATCAAGTGGTGAGTGATGGGAAAGATGAACAAGTTACAAGGGAGTCAAATAATGAATAAGAAAAGAATGAGAATACAGGTGTCAAGATGGCTGCATGAGAGTGGAGTGGAAAGGAAGAACATGATACAAGGCTTGTCATGGAAAGGATATGACTAAGAAATTGGAATTGACTTTGCATTTAAATTTTTGCAGATGGATGTGCGTGGTGGTCCAGTGGATATCGGCTCGGAACAAGAAATCGGAGAGCCGAGTTCGAATTTCAGTTAAATTCATTGCATTCACTTACGCGCAAATACCCTTGGGAAAGGTATTAATCCGTCTCTTCCTTCCAGTTATGGGTTAAATAACAGGACAGACTGGGTTATATAGCCTTGGCTGGCAACCAGTCTACCGCAGAAAGCAATGACAACCTACTGCGGGATAATCTTCTGCTCAGTCAGTAATGTCTCTTTCGAGACATGATCGCCCAAGCGTGTTTCACGTATGGCACTTAACTAACTGACTGAGTTATCAGTGAACTAACTATACGAAAGGGAATTCCACAGGTGGGAAGTGCGAGCAAACAAGCTGTTAGAGTAGAAGTTGAAGTTACATTTCATTGGTTTCACTGTGCCATACATGTGGTGTTCCTGTGTGAAAGTCTTGATCTAGCGTTCAGTTCCTTTAGTGTTGGATTCCAGTGCTGCTGATTTTTCCGTCCATGTTCATTTTGACGCCGGATCAATGAGATGAAAATCCTATAAACACGCAAATTTTACTCATCTTTTCATCCATATCAACCAAATTTACATTACACGCGTAGGCCCGCGCTGTCAAAAATGATGATAAAATATTTATATTGATATGTCATTTAAAATAATGGCAATGTATATATTGACTAGCAGTATAGTCCGGTGTTGCTCGGGTGTAATGAAAGCTTTAAAACTAATCCATGGTCCTGGAGCTCGGACTCAGCCTAAAGAATAGTTAAAATAATAATAAAATAATTGCGACAATTTAACAATCGCACCTCGTATATATATATATATATATATATATATATATATATATATATATATATATATATACTAGCAGTATAGCCCGGTGTTGCTCGGGTGTAATGAAAGCTTTAAAACTAATCCATGGTCCTGGAACTCAGACTCTTTGGACGTTGGCACGAAAGACTAAAAAGCAATAATTGTTTCCAGTTAAAGCGAAATCATAGACTGAAAGAAAAATAAATAAGTCAAATTTTGATTTCCTGGTATCGATATCAAATAAGTTTTTTTCGTCGAAAACTGAATTTTGAAGGCTAAATAAGTCCTCTGAGTAAATGGTATCATGGCTGAGATTAAGAACTACAATTATACCTACTTAAAGCCAAACACGAAGCAAAAACTAAAATAAAAGGGCTGAAAAAATACAGACATACAGGCAGATAAACAGACACACACACACACAAACATTTTGCTTTATATATATATATATATATATTATCGATTTTCTGCACTATTGTAAGAACTGCAACCTTGAAACTTCTGAATATAATTTTTAATGTCTTTGTCTATGATTCTATCAAATTTGATTAAAATCGGACCACTCCTACTATAACCCGATTTTTTCGATTATCGATTTTCGATATTTATCGGGGGTACCTCGACACAAAATCTAGCTAAGAACACTCGCAGACGCTTATAGTACAACTTTGTAAATTTTCAAGAAAATCAGTTCAGCCGTTTCGGAGTCTATAGGTAACGGACACACACACACACACACACACACACACACACACACACACACACAACACACACACACAGTTCCATTTATAAATAAGTTTAGATTAGATGTACCTACTAATGAGTATCTTACATTTAGACATAATGCGAAGCATATTTTCTTTTTACACTTTATTCATTGGGTTCTTTGCTGAACCAAGCTTCTTCTTCTTCTTCTTCTTCTTCTTCTTCTTCTATGGGCCCTGTCTCTTTAGGACGTAGGCGATCATGGTTCTCCACGTTTCCCTATCCCTTGTGGCTCTTAGTATGTTTGCTTCTGTTACACAACGCAACCCCCGTTCCGTCATCCACCTGATCAGGCCCTGCAAATATGTTATCCGCTGCCTTCCTCTGTCTCTCTTTCCTTCTATCTGGCCAGTCAGTATCAGGTTCTCCAAGCTCTCCTTCCTCATTTCATGTCCCAGGAACTTCAGTTGTCTCTTCCTGATGCTCACTATTAATTTCCTTTTTGTTGCCATTATTTCCAACACCCCATCGTTGCTTGCATGCTCAGTCCACGATATCCGCAGCATCCTTCTGTAGAACCACATTTTCGCTGCTACAAGTTTTGTCCTCATTTTCAATGATATTTTCCAGCATTCACTGCCGTATTGAAGAACTGAAAAGTTCCATTTAGTTTTGAATAAAACCAATCATATTCTTTGATACTGTAAGTTATGTGCGAAAAATGGCCATTTTAATCCGAGCATAATTTTAACAGAATAAAAATTCCGTTTTCATCAAAACGTGATGCTGACTTTGCCGGACTTTCAGAAACCAGCAATGTTTCTTCAGAAGAAAGGCAAAAAAGAAAAAAAAAATGTTCTGCTCATCGCTGTCTGTCACACGTCTGATGTTTTGCAAATGGCGACTGCTGCCTTGTCGTCTGTATTCACTTACCGTTTTAACCTTTTTCATCAACCGCCCAACAGTTTTTTCTTGTTCATATGTTTTTTTCGCTTTCTTTCTTTTCCATTTTTTCCTTTTCTTTTCTTTTTTCTTTTTGTTAAATCTGCCATCTTTCATAACTACATTAACGATGTCCTTTCATCTGCCTGCGTTCTCGATTGCCAGGAGTTCCTTTTAGCAGCCACAAAATTTATTTGCCGTTAATATATATATATATATATATATATATATATATATATATATATATTCGTTGATCAACGAATCCAATTATCCGTGTCAGTGATTCTTTGCAGATTTCTTTGATAGGCCTACCTTGGCAGCTTCAATATAGGTAGATTATTATTATTATTATTATTATTATTATTATTATTATTATTATTATTATTATTATTATTATTATTATTATTATTATTATTATTATTATTATTATTATTATTATTATTATTATTATTATTATTATTATTATTATTATTATTATTATTATTATTATTATTATTATTATTATTATTATTATTATTATTATTATTATTATTATTATTATTATTATTATTATTATTATTATTATTATTATTATTATTATTATTATTATTATTATTATTATTATTATTATTATTATTATTATTATTATTATTATTATTATTATTATTATTATTATTATTATTATTATTATTATTATTATTATTATTATTATTATTATTATTATTATTATTATTATTATTATTATTATTATTATTATTATTATTATTATTATTATTATTATTATTATTATTATTATTATTATTATTATTATTATTATTATTATTATTATTATTATTATTATTATTATTATTATTATTATTATTATTATTATTATTATTATTATTATTATTATTATTATTATTATTATTATTATTATTATTATTATTATTATTATTATTATTATTATTATTATTATTATTATTATTATTATTATTATTATTATTATTATTATTATTATTATTATTATTATTATTATTATTATTATTATTATTATTATTATTATTATTATTATTATTATTATTATTATTATTATTATTATTATTATTATTATTATTATTATTATTATTATTATTATTATTATTATTATTATTATTATTATTATTATTATTATTATTATTATTATTATTATTATTATTATTATTATTATTATTATTATTATTATTATTATTATTATTATTATTATTATTATTATTATTATTATTATTATTATTATTATTATTATTATTATTATTATTATTATTATTATTATTATTATTATTATTATTATTATTATTATTATTATTATTATTATTATTATTATTATTATTATTATTATTATTATTATTATTATTATTATTATTATTATTATTATTATTATTATTATTATTATTATTATTATTATTATTATTATTATTATTATTATTATTATTATTATTATTATTATTATTATTATTATTATTATTATTATTATTATTATTATTATTATTATTATTATTATTATTATTATTATTATTATTATTATTATTATTATTATTATTATTATTATTATTATTATTATTATTATTATTATTATTATTATTATTATTATTATTATTATTATTATTATTATTATTATTATTATTATTATTATTATTATTATTATTATTATTATTATTATTATTATTATTATTATTATTATTATTATTATTATTATTATTATTATTATTATTATTATTATTATTATTATTATTATTATTATTATTATTATTATTATTATTATTATTATTATTATTATTATTATTATTATTATTATTATTATTATTATTATTATTATTATTATTATTATTATTATTATTATTATTATTATTATTATTATTATTATTATTATTATTATTATTATTATTATTATTATTATTATTATTATTATTATTATTATTATTATTATTATTATTATTATTATTATTATTATTATTATTATTATTATTATTATTATTATTATTATTATTATTATTATTATTATTATTATTATTATTATTATTATTATTATTATTATTATTATTATTATTATTATTATTATTATTATTATTATTATTATTATTATTATTATTATTATTATTATTATTATTATTATTATTATTATTATTATTATTATTATTATTATTATTATTATTATTATTATTATTATTATTATTATTATTATTATTATTATTATTATTATTATTATTATTATTATTATTATTATTATTATTATTATTATTATTATTATTATTATTATTATTATTATTATTATTATTATGTGAGGAGGAGAAAGAAAAATTAAGAAAATACATTTACTTATCTTGTTAGTATCTGTCCAAATACTTTTACTTTTACTGCTATTTCTTCTATTACGACTAATACTACTACAAATAATAATAAGAAAGAAGAAAGAAAGAAAGAAAGAAAGAAAGAAATTGAAGAAGAGAGAGAAGAAGGGGAAAGGGAAAGAAAGAAAGAAAGAAAGAAAGAAAGAAAGAAATACAAGGAGAAAATCAGAAGATTGAGAGTAAGACATATGAGAATTTTAAAACGGGAAGGAAAGAAGAAGAAGAAGAAGAAGAAGAAGAAGAAGAAGAAGAAGAAGAAGAAGAAGAAGAAGAAGAAGAAGAAGAAGAAGAAGAAGAAGAAGAAAATAAATAAAGAAAGAAATTAAAGAAGAGGAAGAGGAAGAAGGGAAAGGAAAGAAAGAAAGAAAGAAAGAAAGAAAGAAAGAAAGAACATGCTGAGGAAAATCAATTGAGAGGAAGACAGTGAGTGAATTTTAAAAACGGGAAGGAAAGAAGAAGAAGAAGAAGAAGAAGAAGAAGAAGAAGAAGAAGAAGAAGAAGAAGAAGAAGAAGAAGAAGAAGAAGAAGAAGAAGAAGAAAATAAATAAAGAAAGAAATTGAAGAAGAGGAAGAGGAAGAAGGGAAAGAAAGAAAGAAAGAAAGAAAGAAAGAAAGAAAGAACATGTTGAGGGAAAATCAGAAGAGTTTGAGAGCACATGAAGGAGGAATTTCTTTAAAACGGGAAGAAAGAAGAAGAAGAAGAAGAAGAAGAAGAAGAAGAAGAAGAAGAAGAAGAAGAAGAAGAAGAAGAAGAAGAAAATAAAGAAAGAAATTGAAGAAGAGAGGAGAGGAAGAAGGGAAAGGAAAGAAAGAAAGAAAGAAAGAAAGAAAGAAAGAAAGAAAGAAGAAAGAGGAAAAAAAAAATCAGAAGATTGAGAGTGAGAGATAAGGAGGAATGAAACGGGAAGGAAAGAAGAAGAAGAAGAAGAAGAAGAAGAAGAAGAAGAAGAAGAAGAAGAAGAAGAAGAAAAATAAATAAAAGAAAGAACAAAGAAGAGGAAGAGGAAGAAGGGGGAAAGTGAAAGAAAGAAAGAAAGAAAGAAAGAAAGAAAGAAAGAAAGCAAGAGGAAAGAAGATTGAGAGGAAGACAGGCAGAGAATGAAAACGGGAAGGAAAGAAGAAGAAGAAGAAGAAGAAGAAGAAGAAGAAGAAGAAGAAGAAGAAGAAGAAGAAGAAGAAGAAGAAAATAATAAAGAAAGAAATTGAAGAAGAGGAAGAGGAAGGAAGGGAAAGAAAGAAAGAAAGAAAGAAAGAAAGAAAGAAAGAAAGAACATGTTGAGAAAAGCAGAGATTGAGAGCAAGATATAAAGAGGAATTTTTGAAATGGGAAGGAAAGAAGAAGAAGAAGAAGAAGAAGAAGAAGAAGAAGAAGAAGAAGAAGAAGAAGAAGAAGAAGAAGAAAGGAAAGAAATTGAAGAAGAGGAAGAGGAAGAAGGGGAAAGTGAAAGAAAGAAAGAAAGAAAGAAAGAAAGAA